>CM041776.1:155911889-156351527 GCA_023374045.1 Limonium bicolor | reverse complement strand
TGAGAAAATCGTGGGAACAAGAAGAATGAAGAGGTGAGGAGAGAGGTGAGTAAAATGAGATATTTATGTTAAAGTGAATAGTAGTTTCTACTTTATCCTATAATTTTCCTTTCTTATTTGCTTAATGACTAATAAAGGTGGTGACTCACCTTATAAAAACCGGCCCCTATTAATTAACAAGGGTAATTAAGTCTTTGTTGACCAAATATCTCACTTATATTGACTTATGTTATAAACTAGCTTAATTAAATTACTATTCACAAAACAAGGCACATTGTTGTGAAATTTTTGATTTCCCATTGATATAGACTTCCAAATGTGATACTATATAGTACACATGTTAATTAAAGAGTAATGATGGACATTTAGCCATTCAAAACTCATTTACAAGACAATTTTTCAAAAATGTGCTTTAAGACTCCTTAAAGCACATTTTGTGTTTTAACTTGTTTTGAAGCTTGGTTTTCTTTGGTAATTGATATAAAATGACCATTAGGATATTACTAAGGTCTTAGAACAATATTGGGTACTCTCCCAAGTCTCTCCAAGCTTAGAGCACGTTTTTGCTTAAACTGCTCTTTTGGTGTTTCCTTATGTTTTCTTTGATTAGAAATGTTTCTTAATGTTTCTAAGGCATTATTTAGCCTCCTTATAACTTAGTTTATCATTTAAACACCATATCTAAGTTTGGGGTATTTGATGTAAACAATAGGGAAAGAATTGGAAATAGTTTAACTCATTAAACCACAAGGGTAGGTGTAAGTGTGCACAAGGATGTGTACAGTTTTTCGATAGGTTGTGGTTTCTGTATAACGGTTTTACAGAGGTACTAGCGGTGTTTCCATGAGCTGATCGTTAGTGTAAATCATCTCTAATACACCTAGTGAGGTTATAAATACTTTTGAGAAGATAGGAACCAAAGACATACATCAGATAAGGGGTTGGAATTGAGGGTTGGACAGGATGTTTGTTTTGGCTTTCTGAAATTTATGTTTCAGTATGGTCCACTTCCACTGGTCGTATACGTGTGGTGTTGGTTTGATAGTGAACCCAGAACAGTACTAACACATCTAGTTAAGTCAGTGAAACATTTTGGGAAGGATAAACATTAGCTGATACACTAAAAGGGAGGTTAAGTGAGATTAAACACAAAATGATGTTGCGGTTTTATAACCTTGGGCGCTTCTGTATAAATGGGCTTTTGGAGCATTTTAAAGACTCTGATGTCATGATAACAAGATTATAACGTTTCTAACTTGCTAGCTAAGGAAGATATACATCTTGGGTGAATTAAAATCCAATCGTAGGATAAACTTGTTACATGTTAGCGCTTAGAATACTCTAAAATGTTAGCGAGAGGATGGACCTATTTAATGTGTGAATTGACTATGTAAATGTCCTAGGAGTTAAATTAAGCCTAAGGTTAATCCTTGGGAAGTTTCTAAGAATTTAATGTAAACTAAGTTTTTCAAGATTCACCTAGGGGACAATACCAGATAAGTTGTGATAAACTAAGAAACGTTCACAATGGTCGTCACATGAAATCATAAACTGATATGTCATTTTAATTAACTCTAGGGCGTAACGAACGCCAACCGGGACCCCGTGTGTGAGACAACTTTTGCTTCTGAACCAGACATGGACATGTGTGGTTCGTACGTTGCCGTGTTACACGGCTTGTTTGCTGTGTGTCTTGTGTGAAAATGACCATAAGAACAAAGCATGAAATTCGGATTGTTGCTTATCTTGCTTATATGATTGCTATATCTTTGTTGCATATTATTTGCGCGCACAAAGTAGTTTAGTCCCTTCTCGTTTATGGAACTTTGAGATGGAACATGATGAACTACGTAAACAAAACAAAAGAACTATACAAAGAGAAAACTCCTCTCGAACTATAGAGGACTTCTAACGACACCCACTATGGTGTCAAGCTATTAATGGTAATGATGAGTAAATACCAACTGGTGAAACATGAGAATAACCCGGGAAGACAACATCTCGGGCCACGCGGTATGGATGCTCGGGAGTTGGTATCTGCATCAGATCCTTTAACCGTCTATGGTGGAACATATTTTGGGGGTCCCTGGGTGACCCCGCTTTCTCAGCACATCCTGAGGTCTAGTGGTGACCTCGCTTTCTCGACCCTTGGCGTCGGGAATGGGGGATTGACAATTGGTGGAGCATATCCTGGAGTCTAGAGGCGACTTCGCTTTCTCGGCACATGACGTCGGGAATGGGGGATTAGCTATGGAGGAGACGTCCTACAACGTGCGGTGATAAGAGAATTCACAAGTAACCCTTAAAGAAACAAGGAAAGATTGGCACCTACATGATATGATCACGAGATCTAAACTATATCCCCAGACCTGGTGCAAGGAAAGAGCAAGAAAATACACATTATGGGAACAAGAGAAAAGATATAAAAACACACAACGCTCGAATGATCCCATAGTGAGGATCAGGAGTATAACATACCTATGCACATGTTTTATTATGTACATGATTGTTGTTGCGATACTAGCAGCTTGTTGTGCTTGGTTGCGTGTTTGATGTTGCTATGATGCCAGCATGTTATGCTTGGTTGCTTGTTGTTAATGCTTTGCTACCTTTGAGTGTGTATGTAACCATGATGTATTGTGGCCTGCTTTACTGCTTTATTATAGCATGTAAATTGACCTAATAATATTCGACCAAGTAGTCGTGTAGCCCGGCAACATACGGGCTACACACGTTCATACTCAGCGTAGTTTGCTGAGTCCTTTACAACCCAATTTTTTTCAGGTATTGTGCAGGACGATAACGGAGCGTAGGCGGGATGGCTACCATGGGGGTAGTCCATCAGGGCGTGACTTTTAAGTTCGTAGTAGTATGTGTAATATATGGGTTGCTACTAAACCCGAGATGTAATTCTTAGTTTATGCTTTGGTAATTCTGTTGTAGACACTCGGTATTTGGGAATTGTACTTTATGTTGTATACGAGTTTTGATAGAGGGCTATTTCTAGTCATACAGACCGTAACTTGGTGTTGGAAGAGTGGTCGTGTCAACCACGTGGGTGGTTGGCGTCTGTGACACCCGGATGGAGTTTATTCCGCTGCATAGTTAACTTGTAATATGGCGAGGAACGATGTTTGTATTGTTGGATGTTTATTCGGGGGTGTTACAGAAAGTGGTATCAGAGCGTAGTTATGCTCTGATGACTGGAACAGGAAGTACCGAGTTTAGGAATTCTGACAATGAGTTAAGGGTTGGGGTAGTACGTGAGGCGCGTTAGTTAGGATTCTTCCCAGTTATTACTGGATACTTAACAGACACCTACACCCAACCTCTACGTCCCTAATTTTCTTTAAAATTCAGAGAAAGAACGCCAGAGAGGTTGAAAGTCTCCTCATACTCGGGAAAACCCGATCTAGCAATTACTTAATGTCATGCAATCAACCAGTGGAGAAAAGACTATACTATACGATAGACGTTGCCAAAAGGATAATACCGTAGGGGGACCAATTTTAGCGACAACTTGGGTCGACATGCTTAGCAGTCGATAGGACCCTACCTCACAAGCAAAGAGGACCGAAATACCCTAAAAGTTACGAACTAAATAAAGCTTAAATAACCAATTCATTAAGCCAAGATTGGGATTGAGATAAATTCTGCAATTCGAACACTTGAGAGGGTAATTTAAGAAAACCTCTCGTAAGACAATGAAATCAGAGAATATAATTCGAGACGTAATTACACCATAAAATTTGTACGATCTATAACACTGAATAAAGCATGACACAATTTTATACACTAAAATCTAATATTTCGGGATTCAATAAATTCCCTGCTCCTGCTTACATTTATCTCCATTCTCTGCATTACCTGAAAGACACAATGCCCCAACTGGCGATCGGTATGCATCGTCACCGCCTCCTTTCTCCTTCTTTATATTCAATTATTCTTCTACATTTCTCCATCTCAAACAAATGAAACCGGTGACCATTACTGGGTTTCTCTCCTGCTTCTACCACCGGTGAACAAGGAACATATATACATGCTTATCAACGTCTCCTTCACACTCTTCTGGTTCGAGTTGTTTTATATCTTTGGAACCTAGTAAACGTCCCATGAAGGACAAACGTTGCTTATCATTCTTCTACTCTACAACACTATAATAGCACACCATTGGAATGGGCAACAAGTATTACAAATATCTAGTCGCTAGTTCAGTGTGTGGCATATATGCCCATTTAACCACCATCACCATACACGACCTATCTCACCATTGGCATATAACTATCCAAATACATGGCTACCGTGACTTCTTATGAAGCTCAAATCCTCTATTTTGATTCTTTCTGCTTCTCATTGCTTCTTGCACAACAATTCTTCTCAACTTTAATTTGCAATTCTCGGAGATCAAAAACACATTGATACAGCCCATAAACAGGTCTCTTGAACTTTATAAGTAACCAATAGTATCAGGTACTAGTTGCCACCCAAACACAACTCAACAGATAAGGGAATGGTAGCGAATTCGCCATTATGTTTCAACCATTTATCGAGTATCATGATCACGGAGATCAAATAAAGGAAGAATTGTACAACAGAAAATTAAATGACAATCATGGATGAAATACCCCAAACCTTGATATGTGGTTTAAATATCAAACTATGGTATGTAAAGGCTAAAAAGTGCCTTAGAAACATCAGTGAACAATTTAAACCACAGTAAATGCAATAAAGCACTAAGATACAGTTTGAGCAAAAACATGCTCTAAGCTATGAGTGAACTTGGTTAGGACCCAAAGAGCCTACCAAGACTTAATAACATTTAATTATGATTTTATAGGGCTAATTAAGTCCTTAGCAAACCTTGGTAGACAATGAAACCAAACAAAACATAAATAAATACCTTAAAGTCAATAAGAGCAAAAATGTGCTCTAAGCTTGGGATAAATTTGTAAAAGACCTAATGGTCATACCTATACTTTATAAATATGTTAATTAACATATTAAATCAATTACCAAAGAAAACCAAGCTTGAAAACAAGTTAAAACACAAAATGTGCTTTAAGAAGTCTTAAAGCACGTTTTTGAAAAATTGTCTTGTAAATGAGTTTTGAGTGGCTAGATGTCCATCATTACTCTTTAATTAACATGTGTACTATATAGTATCACATTTGGAAGTCTATATCAATGGGAAATCAAAAATTTCACAAATATGTGCCTTAGTTTGTGAATAGTGCCCAAATAGTGCTAGTTTTGACTTAAGTCAACTTTAATTAGTTAAATGGTCAACAAAGACCATAAGTATCTTATATATTGAAGGGGGCACGGTTTTTAGTGTGTGAGTCATCACACTTGGCTATCAAATAAAGAAAAGAAGAAAGAATAAAGTGAAAAGTTACTTTATGCCTTATAACATAAATATCTCCAAACTAAACCTCTCTCCTCACTTTCTCTTCTTTTCTTCTTGGTTCCCACCGTCTCCAACCTCATCCTCCCTTCTCCATCTCGTTTTGCTACAGCCATATACCATTCTCCATCTTTGAATGCTTGTAACTTCTAGCTCCATGCACCAAATCAAATTCCAAGACCATATTTGTCTTAGTTAGGTCAAGCTCTACACTTTTCTCTTTTCAAATCTTCAAGAACTCCATTTTGGTGCCATGAAGATTCTCCATTGAAGGAGCTTGAGCTCACCTTTTCATGCCTTGACATTCTCCTTTGCTTCAAGGTAAGGAAAATCAAAGAAAAACAACATTTCCTCTTGTTTTAGTGTGTGGCCGAAAATTCACCTTACAATGGTGCATTGCCTTGCTATCTTTTTAGCTTAATTCAAACTTCAAAGGACTAGGAGGAGTCCTATCTTGCTACTTAACCAAGCTCTCTTCCGAATTCCAAAGGTAATCATCAAATTTTGGTGTTTTAAGACACATATGTGAACCTAGGGTTTAACTATGAGTTGGAGTATTAAACTTAATGCTCATTACCCTTATATGTGTATTGATTAGAAGATTGACAAGTGATAAAAGCCCTTGCCGATTTTCTATCAAGGAAGAACAAAGAAAAACAAGTGGGAAGTCTTGAAAAAAAAAGAGGTAAACAAGCTATCTCAATGTAGTTTAAATGCCTTAGGAAAATGAGCTTGATTTGCTTAATAAAATACCTAAGGAGCCAATGGCAAATGAGCTAGTAAAATGCTCTCAAGGAGTTTATTAAGGGCATATGTATTGTTGGGTGTATTTGCAGGTCAAAGGCATTACTTATGTGGGAAATTCAGTGTTTAAGGTTTATGCAATTTAAGGGCCTAAGAGCCATGTTATTTAAGGGCCTAAGTGCCAAGCAATTTAAGTTATGCACTATATTGTGATGTAGTGCTTAATGTGTGAAGTTTGTGTGTAAAAATGTTCTTGATGGATTTTAGGAGTTCTTGAATGAAATAAGGTAAAAACCTGTGTTTGGATGTGAGTATTTACAAGAGAAGCTATGGCAAAATTTAGTTGATAAACAAAGGAGTTTATGTGGTGAAATGAGATTTTAAGACCTAGAAGGTACTAGGAACTTGTTAAGTGTTAAGATGGTGGAAGAAGGTGAATCATGGTGTTCTTAGGTGTTAAGGTGCCATGGGCATTGTCTTGGAGGATTTAGAACTCAAATGGGTGTTTTGAACACACCAAGGAATTGTTATGTGAAGTGTTAAGTCTTGTTCAAGATTTGGTAAACAAAGGAAAAGAAATGCCTAGTGAAGGTCTAAGTGAAAACTTGTGGAAATTAGAAGCAATTGTGCAAAGGAAGTGTGTATGAGAAATAATGCTTTTGGAGTGGTGGTAATGTTTGTGAGACAACACTTTGGTTAGTTGAGGTAGTAGGCATGATATACCACTTAGAAATCTAAGAAAAATGTTATAAGTGCTAGGAATTGTTGTAAGGAATTGAGTAACCAGTTAGTGATGATTTAGGAAAGTTTAGTGCTTGTTTTAAGGTGTTTAAACATGTAGGAAACATGTGGAAAGTTTATGGAATGATTAGGTAAGGTTTAAGGTTGGTTTAGGGGTTGAAAAATGATGTTTTGACAAGTTAATAACATGGTCCGGGACCTAGCCCTTGTATAGGTACCCGGACCACCCCTTAAAAAGAGCCGAGAGTGAAGTTTAGAAGTGGTCCGGGTCCTTAGTCCAGGACCAAGACCCGGACCAAGGGTAAAATAAGGCCGAGAGTATATTCTGCAAGTGGTCCGGGACCTTGGGTCCGGACCAAGTCCCGGACCAGGTCAAAAGTGTTGTAAAATCTGTTTTAAAGGCTTCTAATCATGGGGAATTGAATGGTAATGGTTTTAGGTGATGTTTAGGCCTTGTTTGGTGGCATATAAAGGCCTTAAAATGTGTAAACAAGTGTTGGGTTTGATGTGAGAGTTGTAAACTTAATATCACAAGAGTAAGTTAAGTGTAACGGGAATGAGGGGTAAAACTATGGGCGCTTTAAACGTTAAGCAAACATGTTACCCCAATACTAATAAAAGTAATTGTAATGTTATCAGTTGTTCGAGAATTGCTCGAGGAACATAAGTGGACGTGGTAAAGTGGACTCCGGTGACAGGTATGGTTTCTTGCAACCTGTGTCCTACCGGATTACACCGGCTTGTATGCCAATGTGTTTTTCTGTATGTTTGCCACGTTATGAGATAAATCATGAAACGAGTTTACAGTTGTTATTGTTATTGTATGTTTTCGTGCCGATACCGGTAACCTCGAATGCGCTTGGAGGGCTAGTTAACCATTATTAGGTAAACGTAGGAGAACGGTATCCGGTAACAACGTTTCCGACCTAAGGAACGTTCTAACCACGGCTATGCGTGAGTTGGTTATGTGATGTTTGTGTGTGATGTTTGTATGTGAATGTATGACTCTCTCTTCCCTTGTGTATGTCTAACAAGACTTAACCCAATGTTTGTGATTGTTTAATAAAGTTCAAAGTTGAACTTCTAATAAGTGCTAAGGGGGAGTGAGGGTCGGTCTGTTCCGGCCACGGTGGTGAGTAGGGGGGGTCGTTGTCATAGCAGGTTCGATCCTCTCTGTATGTTATGGTTGTTTTCCAATTGGTTCCCAACCTTCCCTTTAGCTTAACCAAGGCTATTACTGACTCACGTCGGGCCACAGGGGCATACTATTGTTATGTTTGTTTCGGTGTGCTTGGATCACTATATCCGAGACACCTTGTGTTAAGTTAACCGTTCATTTAACGAGACGGTAACGAGTTATGTAACGAGCTTATCATGAGACTGGCAACAATCTCTAGGCTCACCAGTGTATTAGTGATGTTTGGGTCGGTGCCTAAGAGGACCATTCCCGTTGTGTTATATATCTTTGTTGTGATGCAATATCTATGCGGTGTTATGTGTGCACGTGGAAACGTGCAAAGTGTTGTTAAGTGTTGTATGTAGTGTATGTTGTAGGTTGTATAATGTGGAGTGTGTGGATCATGGATATGATTCCCAGTTTGTGATAAGAGGCGTTTAAGGATAACCCGATTTAAGGGTATGTGTCGTCTATTAAGGAAGTAGCTCCATTAGAGGAGGAACACTCTAGGATGATGAATACCATGAGTGACTTATTAAGTAAGGATATTAGCCGTTTGTTGAGCCCGTTGAGGCGAATGTTATGTGTTGTGTGTTTACAGTTGCATGTATGATTTAAAAATAATCAACCACATGCTAAGACGACAATTAGTTGTGCGTGGCCCGGTAGCATGTGGGCTGCGGGATTACCATACCAGCAAAGGTGCTGAGCCCCTTGGGGGCCACCCTTTCTCTTTTTCCTATTTCAGGTACGAAGTGCTGGAAGCCGTTCGAGAGTAGAACGGGTAGTCGTTGTACATGGGTAATCATTTAAAGTGTATGTATACGTAGGTGTAGTAAGACCGAAATTGTTGTCGGCATCAGTTTATAAATACTCGGTATAGTTGAAAGGTGTACGTTGTTGTGTTATTAATGGAAAGGGATAGTAATGTGTAGTCACTCGGGAATTTAGCCATCAGACGGTACAATGTATGTGTTAGCCTTGTTAGCCACGTGGGTGGCTAACGGCGTGTAACACCAACGAGTTAAGTAATGTGATGAGGTTGTTTTTCCGCTGCAGTCTATTGTAGGTGTGATAATGTTGGATGGGGTGTTACAATGGATGAACACAGTCTAAAAGAGGAACTGTCAGAATACCAACAAAATGTCGCTGGTGGCTGAAGAATTCCGTTCTATAATGGATAAACCCTTTACATCGTCTGTTATTATCGAAATCACAAACATCACCACACAAGTTTGACCTCCCGGGAATGTATAACATCATTATTATCATAAAATACCTCTAAACACCCTACACATGAAGGAGGTAACTACTATAAATCAAAGGACCGAAGAGGAGCTTCTGGTAAGATTGGTAACCTAGTAAATGTAACCTAGGCAAACTAAACACGAGGAACCCTAAACAGGATATATCAAATTATATATACGAATGTGCACACATACATAAACAACAAGCAGGTGAAAGTTTATAAGTTGGATAAGTAAAAATGCGAAGGAAGCCGTATTGATACTAGCTGATGAAACCACATAACATACTTGAGTACATGGCTCGAAAATACACAAGGTTTTACAGATATGTGACGACTGGAAATAATGTGATGTTACCAATAACATAGCTGTTAATACATAAAGTATACACTACCGTAATCAAATGCAATAAGTAACCGGTAGAAATCAATCACTTTACTTCCTGACGGAACATAAGAACAATGGTGATGATAAGGAAACTAAATATCCCATGCTAAACGGTTTATAATCACAAAAACTTCTAACATACATAATTCGGTAACCTTTTGACTGAAACTAATTGAAGTCAACCAGCAGGGTCAAAGCCACAATTGGTCTGAAAAATAAAGATCATTTAAAGGACGAAAAACGTCTAGTTTAGCTATTCACAATAAGGGATCAAAATAGGTAGCAATGCTAGGAGAGTAAACTAGCTACCTACATATGATTATGAGCGGTAATATCAACTAGACATGTTGTTATAACAATGACATGGTTGTTACATTCAAATATTAAGAACTAAACCGTTACTACAACGCATATATGAATATAAACCTTAAGGGCAGTTAGAAAGAATAACTCAGACGCTTAAAAGCGCACTAAAGAATGAATATCCGACCTCCAAAGGAAATGAATAGACAAAGTACAATCTACTGAGACCGTGTATTAATTAAAATACCCTATGTTAGTCAAGAGACAATTACTCCAAAATGATAAGAATACCATTAAGCCATGCACCCGAAGATAATTAGAGTCGCACAACAGAAGCTGGTGGACCATATTTCACATTTTCAATTTGCATAACAAGCGACATATCGGCCAATATTTTAGACCTAGAGAGCCTAAATCCGAATCTTTTAGATCGGTATGGAAACCGATAAGAATCCATGAGATAGAAACTAAGCCTTTAACGCGGTCAAGACATTTGATAGATTTATAAGGTGAGCTAATGGCATAGTAACAAGAGCCCTATGAGGATTAGACATCTTGAACAAAGGTTCTAAGATGATACCAATAAGGATTACGTGGGCGTAATCTATTTTTAAGGGGGGTAGGCGCGCTGAAATACCCTAAACCTTAGTATATTTTTTAAACACCTAATGTGGTATATAAAGACTAAAAAGAGTCTTAGAAACATTAGTAAACAAATTTAAACAAAGAAAAACACAAAATGGGCTGTAAAGTCAATAGAGCCAAAATGTGTCTAAGCTTGGGATAAGCTTGGTTAAACCTAATGAACTTACCAAGACCTCATTTATATACTAATGAGCATATTAAATCAATTACTAAAGAAAAAACAAGCTTGAAAACAAGTTTAAATACAAAATGTGCTTTAAGGAGTCTTAAAGCAACATTTTTGAAAAATTGTCTGGTAAATGAGTTTTGAGTGGCTAAATGTCCATCATTACTCTTAAATATATATGTGTAACTATATAGTATCACATTTGGGTGGCTATTAATGGGAATAAAAAATTTCACTTCTATGCCTTGGTTTGGTGAATAGTGATTTTTATAAGCTAGTTTGTAACATATGTTGTCATAGTAATTAAATTGATAAACAAAGACAAAATACCTCATTATATTATAGGAGGGTGGTTTTCTAAGTGTGGTGACTCACCACTCTCTAGTTAATATGATAAGTAAATAAAGAAAACTAATTAAGTTACCTTTTTTACTTTATAAGAAAAAATCTCCTAAAAGTAAGTTCTATCTTCATCTATCTCATTTCTTTCATTTCCACGGTTGACAAACACCATCTTCAACCTCTTCTTCATTCTCTCATGGTTTGCAATAGTACACACCACCATCTCCATCTTTGACTCTTGTAAAATCTAGCTCACTTGTCCAAATCAAAAACAAAACACCACCAATCTCTTCTCTCATCAAGCTTCATTCCTATCTTCTCAAAACTTCAAGAGACCCCATTTCGGTGCCAAGGAGTTCCACATGAAGGAGCTTGAGCTTGTATTTCTACATATTATACTCTCCTTTGCTTCTAGGTAAGGAATCTCAAATAAAAACACTTTCTTCATGTTTTTGTGGTGACAAAAATACCCATTTAAGGTGCTCTTTATGTGGCTTTGTTTTAGCTTCATTCCAACCTTTCAAGGATAGGTGGAGTCCTCTCTTCATAGATATCCAACTCTCTCAAAGACCAAGGTAAAACAACTACATATGTGTTTTGAAACAATGTAAAATTAGGGTTTACAATGAGATGAAGCTTATAGCTTGAATACTCATTATATGTTTGTATATTGTTTGAACTTGACAAGGAATCAAATACCTTACCGGTTTTTATAAGGAAACAAGAAGAAGTTGTTTGGAAAAGAGGGGTAAATTACTAACCTAATGTTGTTTAATCCCTTAGGAGAAATGAGCTTATAATGCTTATTAAACTACCTAAAGGCAAATGGTGATGACTTAGTGAAGTGTTTCAAGAGACTAGTAAGAGGCATATGTGTGTTGAGTGTATTTGCAGGTCAAAGGCATATATATTGTGGAAATTCAGTGTTAAGAGTTATGCATTTTAAGGGCCTAAGAGCCATGCATTTAAGGGCCTAAGTGCCATGCAATTTAAATTATGCACTATATTGTAATGTAGTTGTGAATTGGTGAAGTTGTGTATGAGAGTGTTCTTGGTGATTCTAGGTGTTCTTGTGTTGTAATGGAGAAAACAAAGTGTTCAGGCTTAGTAAGTTCTAGGGAATCCATGTCAAAATTTAGGTAGGAAGCAAGAAGTTTCTAAGTGTTTACATAAGGTTTGGTGAATTAGAGGTGTTAGGAAATGACTAGAGTGTTTACAAGAAGCAAGATATAATGTCTTAATGTTCTAGAGTGTAACAAGGACTTAGGCATGAGCTTGAGTTTTAGTATGTACCAAGTCATTTTGGATTAGGTAAAGACTTAGGCAAACTTTGTAAATAAGGAGAAAGTGAAAAACTAGGAAAACAATTTAAAGAATGACATAAGGAGTTAGTTGTGAGAAATAATGCGTAAGAGATTATGTTAAGAGGAGGAGGAAAGCATTTTGGGATAGTAGTTATCATAGGTGAGAAAACACCATTTTGAAACCTAGTATAAATGTTTGTAAGTGTTAAGGAAGTTTACAAGGAATTAAGTAAAGGCTTAAGGAATTAGAAAATGAGTTTCATGGATGTTGTTTGTGGATATAAGGGTACGAAATGTTGTTAGGAGACATTAAGAGGTTAGGAGAAGTTTGGTGATAGATTTGAAAACGTTTGGTAAGTTTAGAGGACGTCGACCCAGGGGTCCGACCCAAGTTGGGTCAGACAGCCTTGTTAGACGTCAGGAAATTGTAGAATGGTCCGACCAGAAGGGGGGTTCGGACATGGGTCGGACGGTCATGTTTCAAAAGGAGGGAAAATGTTCCGGAATGGTGACCCAGTAGCGAGTGAGTCGACGTGGGTAGGACGGGCATGTTTGTAAGGCGGTAAAATGTTCTGTAATGGTCCGACCCAGAAGGGTGGGTCGGACATGGGTCGGACATGTATGTTCTGAGGTCGATGAAGTTCTCTGGAATGGTCCGACCCAGAAGGTTGGGTCGGACATGGGTCGCAAGGTAAGGTTCTTCAGACCCGAAAACCACTGGAAGGGTCCGACCCAGTTGTGGGTCGGACGGTGGGTCGGACATACCAAAACTTTTTTTTAAAAAAAAAAGAAAAGAATGTGACTTATGTAGTAAACCCTAGGGTGTATAATGAAGGTAACCTAGGGTAAGATAGACATTAAAACATGTCATACAATCATGTTAAATACTTAGCAAGTTTGAATTGAATAAATAATTAACCGACGTTATTAATTATGTATAGGAGTGACCTACGGAGGAAACCAATCGAGGCAAGGACCAAGGTATGGTTTTCTTGCAGTCTGTTGTCTACCGGTTTACACCGGCTTGGGTGTTGTTTGCTTTTCTGTGTGTTACGACCTTATAAGATTAAGGCATGAAAAGAGTTTACAGTTGTTATACATTATGATGTGGTAATGTTGTGACTCCTTTCCCTTGGTTGTCTAACAAGACCTAAATATTTGCTTGTATGTGACTTAACAAAACATTGTGTGATCACTAACAAGTGCTAATCGGGGGGAGTGAGGAGTCCGGTATGTTCCGGCCACGCGTGTGAGGACGGGAGTCGATGTCATATCCGGTTCGGCTCTCTTGGTGTATGTATAGGTTGTATTCCAATTTGGTTTCTACCTTCCCTTAGCTTATCCAAAGCTAGTTACTGACTCACGTCGGGCCACAGGGGCATACGAATGTTATTTTGGTGTGCTTGGGATTACTATATCCGACACACCTTGGGTATAAGTTAACCGTTCGATATAACTGGACGGTAACGAGGTTGGTAACGAGCTTAGCATGAGATTGGCAATAATCTCTAGGCTCACTATGTATACTAACTATGGTGGAAGGTTCCTTGTGAGAACCGATTTTATGGTGTTATGTATTGTTGTTGTGCTATGCAATTTCCCTTGCTATGCTATGGTATATATATGTTGGATGTTTAAAATGAATGCCATGTTATCAAGACAATTGGTTGCGTGTATCCCGGTAGCCGATGGGCTGCGCGTTAACCATACCAGCAAAGGTTGCTGACCCCCTCGGGGGCTCCATATTTTACTGCAGGATGAGGATCGAAGAAGCGGAGTGGCTCTAGATCCTAGGTCGATGATGTACTTTTGGTTGTTTTGGTTGTTGAGCCCGGGATGCGCCTGTGCTCCCGAGGCATTACATTTTGGTACCGTTGTTAAACAGTGGTGGATGTTTACGGTTGGAAGTTGTGATGTAAATTAAATACTCGGTATTGTTGGCTATATATATTTGTGGATGTTAGGATCTATGCTCGGGAGTCTGATCATCAGACCGATACACTTGTATTATTCTGCCTAGTTAACCACGTGGGTGGTCAACGGCGTTGTAACACCAAAGCGTTAAATTATTGTTGGTTGGTTTTTCCGCTGCGATTTCAGTAGATGATAGGGGCGTTGTAGGGGTGTTACAAAAAGTGGTATCAGAGCGAAGTATCGCTCTGATGACTAGAATACCGAGCTAGAAATATACCGAGTTAGGAAACCTAACCATAGTTACCTAAGTGAACAGATTTGGAAAGGTTAACCACTAACTAAGTGTGGAAATACCTTATTATCGGGAAGCGTTACAACCGTTGGACCGATAAGTGTGCAAGCATGAGGCTAATGAAATGTTCATATGAATTCAGATGGCAGGTAGACCACGAGGTAGAGGCCGCGGGCGCGGTACTGGAGGTATGGGTGACCAGGGCGATGATACTACGGCACAGACCATGGCTGAGGCAGTAGCAGCCGCCGTAGCCCAGATGGTACCCCAGATGGTTGCTGCATTACAGCAAGGGCAACAGCCCGGAGTTCAGCCACCACCACCACCGCCACGAGAGACCAATTGGGTCAAGGCGTTGGCTGACTTGAGACCGCCGTCATTCAATGGGGAGACCGACCCTCGAAAGCTGGAGGCGTACATCTCCGAGCTGGAGACCGCCTACGAGACCTTGGCAGTACCTGCTGAAGCTAAGGTCCGTCTTGCCGCTTACTACTTGAAGGGTACGGCACAGAGTTGGTGGAAGTTGGTGAAAGAGGACAGGATAGCTGATCCTGAGTTTGGTTGGGGGAGTACACGGCTCTACTGCGAGCCAAGTATTACCCTGTTCATGTGCAGGAGGCCAAGCGCCTCGAGCTGGACAGTCTGAGGCAGGGGGATAAGATGTCGGTTGATGACTACTACACCGCATTCACCGGCCTTATCCACCTGTTACCAGACCTTGGGTATTTGAACCGAGTGTTGGTGAACCGGTTCTACAATGGTCTTAGCCACCGTCTCCGCTATGGGATGGGGCCAGCTGAGTATACTACCTTGCAGGTAATTAGAGTACCTTGTTGTGAATCAATTTATACCATGAGTGAATGTTAATGTGAGTTGGTAAGTTGTTTTTGCGGGGCATGACTGACATCCTAAAATTCAGGAGTGCTATCATGCCGCTGCTAAGGTTGAAATTACCGTCCGTCTGAGGGACGAGGAGAATGCGCACAAGCGCAAGGCCACGAACGAGGGCCAGAGTCAGCAAGGGTATGGGGGAGGAAAGAAAAAGAAACCCTACCCTCAGCCCCAGAAGAGCCAGTACCAGGGTGACAAGGGCCAAGCCCTGACCACTACAACTGATGAGCCACTGAAGCTCACGTATGCGTATGCGGCGAAGCCTCTACGCTCCTACCCGCCTAAGGGTAATTACTTAATCTTGTGTACCTAGTTGAGGTGTATGTTGTTAAGATGGGAAGTGAGTATTGATTGTGTATTGTTATAGCAGCTAGCGCGGATTCTGGACCGGAGCGCCACTTTTACTGTAAGTGGTGTAACGGAGACCACCCCGGCAAAGACTGCAAGGGGAATGATGTGAGGTGTCGTCACTGCCAGAAGATGGGGCACCGCGAATTTGAGTGTTGGACGAACCCCAACAGCAGGAACTATAAGCCAAAGGGGCAGTGGAAGGGTAATACTACCGCGACCACCGAAAGCCCGAAGGCGATCATTCAGCAGACTTCTGACAAGAAGTACACTGAATCCCAGAAGGGGAAGGGTACGGGGTCCGGCAAGGCTGCCCTGAATGTGGTGGACCGGTCTGAGGCACCAGGATCCTCTTCGAGACCAGGTACCGCCTAAACTGTCAAATGAAAAAGTGATTGCTTACCGCATTTCATGCATGAGTGTTGTATTAGTGAGTCTAATGTACAACCACCTAAGTAATGAGTTAAATAATGATGTGAGAGACACCTAAATTAGACAATGTGGAACACTTAGGAACCTTCAATATCTGTTATCCAATCCCGCCCACACCAAACCCTGAAGAGACCACCATCAGCATCACCGAATTCCCACTGGAGCAATGTCAGGTTATCCAACCAGGTATGATACTCTTAAATGGATACCTGACACCGGAAGCACAAATCCACATCATCAGACGTTGCAACGAACTTGGAGCAGCACCAGGAGGTTTCTACACACCCGAATACCCAAGCGGTTCGAAGATGAAGCTGAAGATGATGTGCATGGGTAAGGACTGGAATCCATACACCAAGTCATATCAGGATGTGCGAGCTGAAGACGGAGCAACTGTACCAGGCATACCTGAGGAGTTCCTTGCGGTTGTTAACCACACCGTGGGAATTGCTCAGCAACTTGAATCGGAACCGATTCCGAACGTGGAAGCAGACTTATGCATTGTGAACTTCTACCAGAAAGGTGGACGGTTGGGGTTACACCAAGATAAGGACGAGTCACCCGAGTCTCTAAATAAGGGAGTACCCGTGGTGTCTTGGTCCATTGGTGATACCGCAGTGTTTATGTATGGCGAGCAGAAGCGTGGTGATCTCGCAAAGAAGCTAGTGTTGAAGTCAGGTGATGTATTAATCATGGGAGGACAATCAAGGATGTTATACCACGGTATCAAGAAGATTAAATTGAATACCGCACCGTCGACAGTAGTAAATGCCACACATCTGAAACCTGGACGTTTGAATTTGACCTTCAGGCAGTTTTGAGCCTTGTGTAATCATGTAACGTATTAAGCCAGTTGTTTGATAAGGGAGCTATATCTAGCCATGTCTACAATGTAACCAACTTATGGTGTAAAGACTGTGTTAATGAATAAAGGGATGTTGTTTTGGAGTGTATCAACGTGTTACTGCCGTATACTTATGAGTTTGCCAATGAATTAGGCTGTGCACTCAGAACGGGAGGTATACTGAGTGTCTGCAATAAGGCAGAAGCCGGCAAGAGCGGTACAATCCTCACCGGTACCTTTCCAGTGAATGGCGTGGATGCATCGATCTTGTTCGACTCTGGAGCCTCACACACATTCATTTCGCTATCATTTGCGAAGAGGCTGGGGTTAGACGGTGAAGAGATGCCAGACTTCGTGGTCACTCTCCCGTCGAAAGAGCAGATCAGGTGTACCCACTACTACCGAGATGCTGTTGTTCGAATCATGGATGAGGAGTTTCCGATCGACTTGATAGAGTTCGACGGACTAGGTTTTGATGTGATTGTCGGGATGAACTGGTTGGAGCGGTACAAGGGTAGAATCCTATGTGCCGAGCATCGACTGCTTCTTCGGAGTCCATCTGGGGTTACTATATCATACCGCTAGAGGCCCAGGGAGCCTTCGACACAGATCATCACCGCCATGGCCATGTATCGTGAGTTGCGACGAGGAAATGATGTGTACCTCTGCTATGTCCAGGACATAGAGAGAGACCCTGAGTTTAGCCCAGATGTGCCGGTAGTGTCGGAGTTTCCTGATGTATTTCCTAAGGAACTGCCGGGCATGCCGCCAGCACGAGAGGTTGAGTTTGAGATCGACTTAGTTCCGGGCACTGGACCCATTGCGAAAGCACCATATCGTATGGCTCCAGCAGAGATGACAGAGCTCAAGGAGCAGCTGAGAGACCTACTCGACAAGGGCTTTATCCGCCCTAGTGTTTCACCATGGGGAGCGCCGGTCCTCTTCGTGAAGAAGAAGGACGGTAGCCTCCGCCTGTGTATTGATTATCGGGAGCTGAATGCTGTTACGGTGAAGAACCGTTACCCTTTACCACGCATCGACGATCTATTTGATCAGCTGAGGGAGCATCAGTATTCTCCAAGATAGACCTACGTTCCGGATACCACCAGATTGCCATCCGTGACAGTGATATCGAAAAGACAGCATTCAGAACTAGGTATGGGCATTATGAGTTCACAGTTATGCCGTTTGGCTTGTCAAATGCACCAGCAAAGTTCATGGACTTAATGAACCGTTTGTTCCAAGATCAGTTGGACAAATCAGTGGTAGTCTTCATCGATGACATACTTGTGTATTCGAAATCGAGAGGTGAGCATGAAAGCCACCTGAGAGATGTATTGCAAACATTGAGGAAGAATCAGCTGTATGCTAAATTTTCTAAGTGTGAATTTTGGTTGAACCGAGTATCATTTCTTGGACACGTGATTTCTGAGGCCGGGATCGCTGTTGATCCGGCAAAGATAGATGCAGTGCGCACCTGGCCTAGGCCGAAGACAGTTACCGATATCAGGAGCTTCCTCGGTCTGGCAGGTTACTATAGGAGGTTTGTGAAGGACTTCTCCAGTGTCTCGAAGCCGATGACTTCCTTGATGAAGAAGGATGCACCATTTGAGTGGACAGTCGACTGCGAGAGTTCTTTCACGAGTCTCAAGGATGCTCTGACATCTGCACCGGTTCTGACATTACCAGACGGTCCAGATGGTTTTGAGGTCTATTGCGATGCATCAGGCAGAGGTATGGGTTGTGTGTTGATGCAACACGGGAAAGTCGTGGCTTACGCCTCCCGACAGCTGAAGAAGCATGAAGAGAACTACCCTACCCACGATTTAGAATTGGGTGCCATTGTCTTCGCATTGAAGATATGGCGACATCATTTATATGGGGTAAGCGTGACAATCTATTCCGACCACAAGAGTTTGAAATACTTGTTCACTCAGAAAGAGTTGAACATGAGGCAAAGAAGGTGGGTCGAGTTCTTAAATGATTATGACATCAATTTACAGTATAAGGAGGGTAAGCGAATGTGGTAGCTGACGCATTGAGTCGCCGAGCACACTCTCTCCATTCGCTAGTCTCTCATACTAGCTTGGTTGAAGAGGTGCGGAGTGCTCAGATGACGGATCAGTATATGGTGGAGATTAGACAGAAGCTTATTGATGGCACATTCGAGGGTCAGAAGTACGACTTCAGACTCCACGATGATGACCTGATTAGGCTTAATGGCCGGTTGTGTATACCGAGGAGTAGCGCTGAGCTGAAGGAGCGCATACTGAGTGAATCCCATTGTTCTACGACATCGATTCACCCCGGAGCTTCAAAGATGTATAGGGTATGAAACGTTATTTCTGGTGGGCTGGAATGAAAAAGGATGTGAATGATTATGTGTTGAGGTGTCTCACTTGTCAGAAGGTCAAGTTTGAGCACCGACGCCTGGTGGTATGGTGCAGCCAATGCCAGTGCCTGAGTGGAAGTTCCATGACATATCTATGGATTCGTGGTAGGGCTTCCGCCTACAAGGGGAGGTCTGAATATGATTTGGGTTGTGGTAGACCGACTGACCAAGGTGGCTCGATTCATACCGATGAAGAACACCTGGAAAGTGGCTAAGCTTGCAGAGCTCTTCGACAGAGAGATTGTAAGACATCATGGGGTTCCGAAAACGATTGTATCCGACAGAGATACCAGATTCCTATCCAGATATTGGAAGTCTACACGAGAGGCACTGGGTACTGAACTGAAATTGAGCACAGCGTTTCACCCACAGACAGATGGTCAGAGTGAGCGCACCATCCAGACACTTGAGGATATGTTACGTGCATGTGCACTTGACTTTCAGACCAGCTGGATTGATAAGTTACATCTGATCGAGTTTAGTTACAACAACAGTTACCATACTTCGATCAAGATGTCTCCCTTCCAGGCATTGTACAGTAGACCATGCCGCACGCCTTTATGCTGGGATGAGTCGAGTGAGACGGTCATTATAGGACCAGAGTATCTGGAATAGGTTCAGGCAGAAGTGCGCCAGATCCGGGCTAACATGAAGCAGCTCAGGATAGACAGAAGTCGTACGCAGATGTGCGCAGACGTGACCTGGAGTTCGCCGTGGGCGATCAGGTATTTTTGAGAGTATCCCCATGAAGGGAGTATTTCGTTTTGGCCAGAAGGGCAAGTTGAGCCCGAAATATGTGGGTCCTTATGTTGTGACGGAGCGGATCGGCCCGGTAGCTTATAGACTTGATTTACCCGCCGAGCTGGGCAAGGTACATGATTTTATTTCATTTGTCCCATTGAAGAAGTATATGTCTCATCCGTCTCATGTGCTTCAGCCTAAAGGCTAACCTTAGAGGCCGACCATGCGATCAGTGGAGACTCCCGTACGGATTCTGGATACTAAGACTCGAGACACTCGCCATAAGTCCGTGAGACTGGTGAAGGTCCTCTGGTCTAACCAGGACGTTGAGGAGGCCACTTGGGAGCTGGGAAGATAATATGAAGGCGAAGCACCCGTCATTGTTTGCTTCTTATGTTTATATGTATAGGGTACGGGGCGTACCCCTTTTAAGGGGGGTAAGCCGTTTTCGGTTATGGTTGTGTATCGACATGTATATGTATACATTTCTATGTTATGTACAGACCGTTGTGTCTGAATGGTATTATGTGGTTTGGACCTGAGTCCGTTGTGGTGTAAGAATGATGGTAATGTTGGTAAAGATGTTTTGGAAGTATTGTTTTTATAAGTGTTCCCCGTGTTCTAATCTTAAGATATGTGGGAAGTGTGAACTTTGGGGACAAAGTTCTTTAAGGGGGGTAGATTTGAAATACCCCAAACCTTAGTATATTTTTAAACACCTAATGTGGTATATAAACTAAAAAAGTCTTAGAAACATTAGTAAACAAATTTAAACAAAAGAAAACACAAAATGTGCTTTAAAGTCAATAAGAGCTAAAATGTGCTCTAAGCTTGGAATAAGCTTGGGTAAGACCTAATGAACTTACCAAGACCTTATTTATATATTAATGAACATATTAAATCAATTACCAAAGAAAACCAAGCTTGAAAACAAGTTAAAACACAAAATGTGCTTTAAGAAGTCTTAAAGCACATTTTTGAAAAATTGTCTTGTAAATGAGTTTTGAGTGGCTAAATGTCCATCATTACTCTTAAATATATATGTGTACTATATAGTATCACATTTGGGTGGCTATATTAATGGGAAATCAAAAATTTCACTTCTAAGTGCCTTGTTTTGGTGAATAGTGATTTTTATAAGCTAGTTTGTAACATATGTTGTCATAAGTAATTAAATTGACAAACAAAGACAAAAATACCCTCATTATATTATAGGGGGCCGGTTTTCTAAGTGTGGTGACTCACCACTCTCTAGTTAATATGATAAGTAAGTAAAGAAAACTAATTAAGTTACCTTTTTACTTTATAAAGCATAAATATCTCCTAAAAGTAAGTTCTATCTTCATTCTCTCATTTCTCCTTCATTTCCCACGGTTCCAAACACCATCTTCAACCTCTCTTCTTCATTCTCTCACGGTTTGCAATAGTACACACCACCATCTCCATCTTTGACCTCTTGTAAAATCTAGCTCACTTGTCCAAATCAAAAACAAACACCACCAATCTCTTCCTCTCATCAAGCTCTTCATTCCTATCTTCTCAAAACTTCAAGAGCCCCATTTCGGTGCCAAGGAGTTCCACCATTGAAGGAGCTTGAGCTTGTATTTTGACATATTATTACTCTCCTTTGCTTCTAGGTAAGGAATCTCAAATAAAAACTACATTTCCTCATTTTTGTTGTGACCGAAAATACCCATTGATGGAGCTCTTTGTGTGACTTTGTTCTAGCTTCATTCCAACTCTTCAGGACTAGGTGGAGTCCTCTCTTGATTATATTCAAACTCTCTTCAAAGACCAAGGTAAAACAACTACATTAATGTTTTTGAAACAATGTAAAATTAGGGTTTACAATGAGATGAAGCTTATAGCTTGAATACTCATTATAATGTTTGTATATTGTTTAGAACTTGACAAGGAATCAAATACCTTACCGGTTTTGTAAGGAAACAAGAAAGAAGTGTTTGGAAAAGAGGTAAATCTACTAACCTAATGTTGTTTAATGCCTTAGGAGAAATGAGCTTATAATGCTTATTAAAACTACCTAAAGAGCAAATGGTGAATGACTTAGTAAAGTGTTCTCAAGAGACTAGTAAAGGCATATGTTGTTGAGTGTATTTGCAGGTCAAAGGCATATATATATTGTGGAAATTCAGTTTTAAGAGTTATGCATTTTAAGGGCCTAAGTGCCATGCAATTTAAATTATGCACTATATTGTAATGTAGTGTGAATTTGGTGAAGTTGTGTATGAGAGTGTTCTTGGTGATTCTAGGTGTTCTTGTGTGTTTAATGGAGAAAACAAAGTGTTTAGGCTTAGTAATGTTCTAGGGGAATCCATGTCAAAATTAGGTAAGAAGCAAGAAGTTCTAAGTGTTTACATAAGGTTTGGTGAATTAGAGGTGTTAGGAAATGACTAGGTGTTTACAAGAGAAGATATAATGTCTTAAGTGTTCTAGAGTGTAACAAGGACTTAGGCATGAGCTTGAGGTTTTAGTATGTACCAAAGTCATTTTGGACTTAGGTAAAGACTTAGGCAAACTTTGGTAAAATAAGGAGAAAGTGTAAACTTGGAAAAGAATTTCAAGAATGACATAAGGAGTTAGTTGTGAGAATAATGCTTAAGAGATGATGTTAAGATGAGGAGAAAGCATTTTGGGATAGTAGTTATCATAGGTGAGAAACACCATTTAGAAACCTAGTATAAAATGTTGTAAGTGTTAAGGAATTTTACAAGGAATTAAGTAAAGGCTTAAGGAATTAGAAAATGAGTTTCATGGATGTTGTATGTGGATATAAGGGTACCAAATGTTGTTAGGGACATTAAGAGGCTTTAGGAGAAGTTTGGTGAAGATTTGACAAAGTTTGGGTAAGTTTAGAGGACGTCCGACCCAGGGGTCCGACCCAAGTTTGGGTCGGACAGCCTCTGTTAGACGTCAGGAAATTGTTCTGGAATGGTCCGACCCAGAAGGGTGGGTCGGACGGTCATGTTTCAAAGGAGGGAAAATGTTCTGGAATGGTCCGACCCAGTCGAGTGAGTCGGACGTGGGTCGGACGGGCATGTTTGTAAGGCGGTAAAATGTTCTGTAATGGTCCGACCCAGAAGGGTGGGTCGGACATGTATGTTCTGAGGTCGATGAAGTTCTCTGGAATGGTCCGACCCAGAAGGTTGGGTCGGACATGGGTCGGACAAGGTAAGGTTCTTCAGACCCGAAAACCACTGGAAGGGTCCGACCCAGTTGTGGGTCGGACGGTGGGTCGGACATACCAAAACTTAAAAAAAAAAACAGAAAAGAATGTGACTTATGTAGTAAACCCTAGGGTGTATAATGAAGGTAACCTAGGGTAAGATAGACATTAAAACATGTCATACAATCATGTTAAATACTTACAAGTTTGAATTGAATAAATAATTAACCGACGTTATTAATTATGTATAGGAGTGACCTACGGAGGAAACCAATCGAGGCAAGGACCAAGGTATGGTTTTCTTGCAGTCTGTTGTCTACCGGTTTACACCGGCTTGGGTGTTGTTTGTTTTTCTGTGTGTTACGACCTTATAAGATTAAGGCATGAAAAGAGTTTACAGTTGTTATATTATGATGTTGATGTTGTGACTCCTTCCCTTGGTTGTCTAACAAGACCTAAATACTTGCTTGTGTGACTTAACAAAATATTGTGTGATCACTAACAAGTGCTAACCGGGGGGAGTGAGGAGTCCGGTATGTTCCGGCCACGCGTGTGAGGACGGGAGTCGATATCATATCCGGTTCGGCTCTCTTGGTGTATGTATAGGTTGTATTCCAATTTGGTTTCTACCTTCCCTTAGCTTATCCAAAGCTAGTTACTGACTCACGTCGGGCCACAGGGGCATACGAATGTTATTTCGGTGTGCTTGGGATTACTATATCCGACACACCTTGGGTATAAGTTAACCGTTCGATATAACTGGACGGTAACGAGGTTGGTAACGAGCTTACATGAGATTGGCAATAATCTCTAGGCTCACTGTATACTAACTATGGTGGAAGGTTCCTTGTGAGAACCGATTTTATGGTGTTATGTATTGTTGTTGTGCTATGCAATTTCCCTTGCTATGCTATGGTGTATATATGTTGGATGTTTAAAATGAATGCCATGTTATCATGACAATTGGTTGCGCGTATCCCGGTAGCCGATGGGCTGCGCGTTAACCATACCAGCAAAGGTTGCTGACCCCTCGGGGGCTCCATATTTTATTGCAGGATGAGGATCGAAGAAGCGGAGTGGCTCTAGATCCTAGGTCGATGATGTACTTTTGGTTGTTTTGGTTGTTGAGCCCGGGATGCGCCTGTGCTCCCGAGGCATTACATTTTGGTACCGTTTGTTAAACAGTGGTGGATGTTTACGGTTGGTAGTGTGATGTAAATTAAATACTCGGTATGGTTGATTATATATATATGTGGATGTTAGGATCTATGCTCGGGAGTCTGATCATCAGACCGATACACTTGTATTTATTCTGCCTAGTTAACCACGTGGGTGGTTAACGGCGTTGTAACACCAAAGCGTTTAATTATTGTTGGTTGGTTTTCCGCTGCGATTTCAGTAGTTGATAGGGGCGTGTAGGGGTGTTACAAAAAGTGGTATCAGAGCGAAGTATCGCTCTGATGACTAGAATACCGAGCTAGAATATACCGAGTTAGGAAACCTAACCATAGTTACCTAAGTGAACAGATTTGGAAAGGTTAACCACTAACTAAGTGTGGAATACCTTTATCGGGAAGCGTTACAACCGTTGGACCGATAAGTGTGCAAGCATAATGCTAATGAAATGTTCATATGAATTCAGATGGCAGGTAGACCACGAGGTAGAGGCCGCGGGCGCGGTACTGGAGGTATGGGTGACCAGGGCGATGATACTACGGCACAGACCATGGCTGAGGCAGTAGCAGCCGCCGTAGCCCAGATGGTACCCCAGATGGTTGCTGCATTACAGCAAGGGCAACAGCCCGGAGTTCAGCCACCACCACCACCGCCACGAGAGACCAATTGGGTCAAGGCGTTGGCTGATCTGAGACGCCATCATTCAATGGGGAGACCGACCCTCGAAAGCTGGAGGCGTACATCTCCGAACTGGAGACCGCCTACGAGACCTTGGCAGTACCTGCTGAAGCTAAGGTCCGTCTTGCCGCTTACTACTTGAAGGGTACGGCACAGAGTTGGTGGAAGTTGGTGAAAGAGGACAGGATAGCTGATCCTGAGTTTGGTTGGGGGAGTACACGGCTCTACTGCGAGCCAAGTATTACCCTTCATGTGCAGGAGGCCAAGCGCCTCGAGCTGGACAGTCTGAGGCAGGGGGATAAGATGTCGGTTGATGACTACTACACCGCATTCACCGGCCTTATCCACCTGTTACCAGACCTTGGGTATTCGAACCGAGTGTTGGTGAACCGGTTCTACAATGGTCTTAGCCACCGTCTCCGCTATGGGATGGGGCCAGCTGAGTATACTACCTTGCAGGTAATTAGAGTACCTTGTTGTGAATCAATTTATACCATGAGTGAATGTTAATGTGAGTTGGTAAGTTGTTTTGCGGGGCATGACTGACATCCTAAAATTCAGGAGTGCTATCATGCCGCTGCTAAGGTTGAAATTACCGTCCGTCTGAGGGACGAGGAGAATGCGCACAAGCGCAAGGCCACGAACGAGGGCCAGAGTCAGCAAGGGTATGGGGGAGGAAAGAAAAAGAAACCCTACCCTCAGCCCCAGAAAGCCAGTACCAGGGTGACAAGGGCCAAGCCCAGACCCTACAGCTGATGAGCCACTGAAGCTCACGTATGCGTATGCGGCGAAGCCTCTACGCTCCTACCCGCCTAAGGGTAATTACTTAATCATGTGTATCTAGATGAGGTGTATGTTATTAAGATGGGAAGTGAGTATTGATTTGTGTTGTTATAGCAGCTAGCGCGGGTTCTGGACCGGAGCGCCACTTTTACTGTAAGTGGTGTAACGGAGACCACCCCGGCAAAGACTGCAAGGGGAATGACGTGAGTGTCGTACTGCCAGAAGATGGGGCACCGGAGTTTGAGTGTTGGCGAACCCCCAGCAGGAACTATAAGCCAAAGGGGCAGTGGAAGGGTAAGACTACCACGACCACCGAAAGCCCGAAGGCGATCATTCAGCAGACTTCTGACAAGAAGTACACTGAATCCCAGAAGGGGAAGGGTACGGGGTCCGGCAAGGCCGCCCTGAATGTGGTGGACCGGTCTGAGGCACCAGGATCCTCTTCGAGACCAGGTACCGCCTAAACTGTTAAATGAAAAAGTGATTGCTTACCGCATTTCATGCATGAGTGTTGTATTAGTGAGTCTAATGTACAACCACCTAAGTAATGAGTTAAATAATGATGTGAGAGACACCTAAATTAGACAATGTGGAAAACTTAGGAACCTTCAATATCTGTTATCCAATCCCGCCCACACCAAACCCTGAAGAGACCACCATCAGCATCACCGAATTCCCACTGGAGCAATGTCAGGTTATCCAACCAGGTATGATACTCTTAAATGGATACCTGACACCGGAAGCACAAATCCACATCATCAGACGTTGCAACGAACTTGGAGCAGCACCAGGAGGTTTCTACACACCCGAATACCCGAGCGGTTCGAAGATGAAGCTGAAGATGATGTGCATGGGTAAGGACTGGAATCCCTACACCAAGTCATATCAGGATGTACGAGCTGAAGACGGAGCAACTGTACCAGGCATACCTGAGGAGTTCCTTGCGGTCGTTAACCACACCGTGGGAATTGCTCAGCAACTTGAATCGGAACCGATTCCGAACGTGGAAGCAGACTTATGCATTGTGAACTTCTACCAGAAAGGTGGACGGTTAGGGTTACACCAAGATAAGGACGAGTCACCCGAGTCTCTAAGTAAGGGAGTACCCGTGGTGTCTTGGTCCATTGGTGATACCGCTGTGTTTATGTACGGCGAGCAGAAGCGTGGTGATCTCGCAAGAAGCTAGTGTTGAAGTCAGGTGATGTATTAATCATGGGAGGACAATCAAGGATGTTATACCACGGTATCAAGAAGATTAAATTGAATACCGCACCATCGACAGTGGTAAATGCCACACATCTGAAACCCGGACGTTTGAATTTGACTTTCAGGCAGTTTTGAGCCTTGTGTAATCATGTAATGTATTAAGCCAGTTGTTTGATAAGGGAGCTATATCTAGCCATGTCTACAGATGTAACCAACTTATGGTGTAAAGACTGTGTTAATGAATAAAGGGATGTTGTTTTGGAGTGTATCAACGTGTTACTACCGTATACTTATGAGTTTGCCAATGAATTAGGCTGTGCACTCGGAACGGGAGGTATACTGAGTGTCTGCAATAAGGCAGAAGCCGGCAAGAGCGGCACAATCCTCACCGGTACCTTTCCAGTGAATGGCGTGGATGCATCGATCTTGTTCGACTCTGGAGCCTCACACACATTCATTTCGCTATCATTTGCGAAGAGGCTGGGGTTAGACGGTGAAGAGATGCCAGACTTCGTGGTCACTCTCCCGTCGAAAGAGCGGATCAGGTGTACCCGCTACTACCGAGATGCTGTTGTTCGAATCATGGATGAGGAGTTTCCGATCGACTTGATAGAGTTCGACGGACTAGGTTTTGATGTGATTGTCGGGATGAACTGGTTGGAGCGGTACAAGGGTAGAATCCTATGTGCCGAGCATCGACTGCTTCTTCGGAGATCTGGGGTTACATATCATACCGCCAGAGGCCCAGGGAGCCTTCGACACAGATCATCACCGCCATGGCCATGTATCGTGAGTTGCGACGAGGAAATGATGTACCTCTGCTATGTCCAGGACATAGAGAGAGACCCTGAGTTTAGCCCAGATGTGCCGGTAGTGTCGGAGTTTCCTGATGTATTTCCTAAGGAACTGCCGGGCATGCCGCCAGCACGAGAGGTTGAGTTTGAGATTGACTTAGTTCCGGGCACCGGACCCATTGCGAAAGCACCTTATCGTATGGCTCCAGCAGAGATGACAGAGCTCAAGGAGCAGCTGAGAGACCTACTCGACAAGGGCTTTATCCGCCCTAGTGTTTCACCATGGGGAGCGCCGGTCCTCTTCGTGAAGAAGAAGGACGGTAGCCTCCGCCTGTGTATTGATTATCGGGAGCTGAATGCTGTTACGGTGAAGAACCGTTACCCTTTACCACGCATCGACGATCTATTTGATCAGCTGAGGGGAGCATCAGTATTCTCCAAGATAGACCTACGTTCCGGATACCACCAGATTGCCATCCGTGACAGTGATATCGAAAAGAAGCATTCAGAACTAGGTATGGGCATTATGAGTTCACAGTTATGCCGTTTGGCTTGTCAAATGCACCAGCAAAGTTCATGGACTTAATGAACCGTTTGTTCCAAGATCAGTTGGACAAATCAGTGGTAGTCTTCATCGATGACATACTTGTGTATTCGAAATCGAGAGGTGAGCATGAAAGCCACCTGAGAGATGTATTGCAAACATTGAGAAAGAATCAGCTGTATGCTAAATTTTCTAAGTGTGAATTTTGGTTGAACCAAGTATCTTCTTGGACATGTGATTTCTGAGGCCGGGATCGCTGTTGATCCGGCAAAGATAGATGCAGTGCGCACCTGGCCTAGGCCGAAGACAGTTACCGATATCAGGAGCTTCCTCGGTCTGGCAGGTTACTATAGGAGGTTTGTGAAGGACTTCTCCAGTGTCTCGAAGCCGATGACTTCCTTGATGAAAAAGGATGCACCATTCGAGTGGACAGTCGACTGTGAGAGTCTTTCACGAGTCTCAAGGATGCTCTGACATCTGCACCGGTTCTGACATTACCAGACGGTCCAGATGGTTTTGAGGTCTATTGCGACGCATCAGGCAGGGGTATGGGTTGTGTTGATGCAACACGGGAAGGTCGTGGCTTACGCCTCCCGACAGCTGAAGAAGCATGAGAGAACTACCCTACCCACGACTTAGAATTGGGTGCCATTGTCTTCGCATTGAAGATATGGCGACATCATTTGTATGGGGTAAGCGTGACAATCTATTCCGACCACAAGAGTTTGAAATACTTGTTCACTCAGAAAGAGTTGAACATGAGGCAAAGAGGTGGGTCGAGTTTTAAATGATTATGACATCAATTTACAGTATAAGGAGGGTAAGGCAAATGTGGTAGCTGACGCATTGAGTCGCCGAGCACACTCTCTCCATTCGCTAGTCTCTCATACTGGCTTGGTTGAAGAGGTGCGGAGTGCTCAGATGACGGATCAGTATATGGTGGAGATTAGACAGAAGCTTATTGATGGCACATTCGAGGGTCAGAAGTACGACTTCAGACTCCACGATGATGACCTGATTAGGCTTAATGGCCGGTTGTGTATACCGAGGAGTAGCGCTGAGCTGAAGGAGCGCATATGAGTGAATCCCATTGTTCTACGACATCGATTCACCCCGGAGCTTCAAAGATGTATAAGGGTATGAAACGTTATTTTTGGTGGGCTGGAATGAAAAAGGATGTAATGATTATGTGTTGAGGTGTCTCACTTGTCAGAAGGTCAAGTTCGAGCACCGACGGCCTGGTGGTATGGTGCAGCCAATGCCAGTGCCGGAGTGGAAGTTCCATGACATATCTATGGACTTCGTGGTAGGGCTTCCGCCTACAAGGGGAGGTCTGAATATGATTTGGGTTGTGGTAGACCGACTGACCAAGGTGGCTCGATTCATACCGATGAAGGACACCTGGAAAGTGGCTAAGCTTGCAGAGCTCTTCGACAGAGAGATTGTAAGACATCATGGGGTTCCGAAAACGATTGTATCTGACAGAGATACCAGATTCCTATCCAGATATTGGAAGTCTACACGAGAGGCACTGGGTACTGAACTGAAATTGAGCACAGCGTTTCACCCACAGACAGATGGTCAGAGTGAGCGCACCATCCAGACACTTGAGGATATGTTACGTGCATGTGCACTTGACTTTCAGACCAGCTGGATTGATAAGTTACATCTGATCGAGTTTAGTTACAACAACAGTTACCATGCTTCGATCAAGATGTCTCCCTTCCAGGCATTGTACGGTAGACCATGCCGCACGCCTTTATGCTGGGATGAGTCGAGTGAGACGGTCATTATAGGACCAGAGTATCTGGAACAGGTTCAGGCAGAAGTTCGCCAGATCCGGGCTAACATGAGAGCAGCTCAGGATAGACAGAAGTCGTACGCAGATGTGCGCAGACGTGACCTGGAGTTCGCCGTGGGCGATCAGGTATTTTTGAGAGTATCCCCCATGAAGGGAGTATTTCGTTTTGGCAGAAGGGCAAGTTGAGCCCGAAATATGTGGGTCCTTATGTTGTGACGGAGCGGATCGGCCCGGTAGCTTATAGACTTGATTTACCCGCCGAGCTGGGCAAGGTACATGATGTATTTCATGTGTCCCAGTTGAAGAAGTATATGTCTCATCCGTCTCATGTGCTTCAGCCTGAAAGGCTAACCTTAGAGCCGACCATGCGATCAGTGGAGACTCCCGTACGGATTCTGGATACTAAGACTCGAGACACTCGCCATAAGTCCGTGAGACTGGTGAAGGTCCTCTGGTCTAACCAGGACGTTGAGGAGGCCACTTGGGAGCTGGAAGATAAGATGAAGGCGAAGCACCCGTCATTGTTTGCTTCTTAGTGTTTATATGTATAGGGTACGGGGCGTACCCCTTTTAAGGGGGGTAGAGCCGTTTCGGTTATGGTGGTGTACGACATGTATATGTATACATTGTCTATGTTATGTTACAGACCGTTGTGTCTGAATGGTATTATGTGGTTGGACCTTGAGTCCGTTGTGGTGTAAGAATGATGGTAATGTTGGTAATGATGTTTTGGAAGTATTGTGTTATAAGATTTTTCCCGTGTTCTAATATTAAGATATGTGGGAAGTGTGAACTTTGGGGACAAAGTTCTTTTAAGGGGGGTAGATTGAAATACCCCAAACCTTGGTATGTTGGTTAAACATTAAAACATGATTTATTAAGACTAAAAAGAGTCTTAGAAACATTAGTAAACAAATTTAAACAAAAAAACACAAAATGTGCTTTAAAGTCAATAAGAGCTAAAATGTGCTCTAAGCTTGGGTAAGACCTAATGAACTTACCAAGACCTATTTATATATTAATGAACATATTAAATCAATTACCAAAGAAAACCAAGCTTGAAAACAAGTTAAAACACAAAATGTGCTTTAAGAAGTCTTAAAGCACATTTTTGAAAAATTGTCTTGTAAATGAGTTTTGAGTGGCTAAATGTCCATCATTACTCTTAAATATATATGTGTACTATATAGTATCACATTTGGGTGGCTATATTAATGGGAAATCAAAAATTTCACTTCTAAGTGCCTTGTTTTGGTGAATAGTGATTTTTATAAGCTAGTTTGTAACATATGTTGTCATAAGTAATTAAATTGACAAACAAAGACAAAAATACCCTCATTATATTATAGGGGGTCGGTTTTCTAGGGTGGTGACTCACCACTCTCTAGTTAATATGATAAGTAAATAAAGTAAACTAATTAAGTTACCTTTTTACTTTATAAAGCATAAATATCTCCTAAAAGTAAGTTCTATCTTCATTCTCTCATTCTCTCTTTCTCTCTTCATTTCCCACGGTTCCAAACACCATCTTCAACCTCTCTTCTTCTCTTCTTCATTCTCTCACGGTTGCAATAGTACACACCACCATCTCCATCTTTGACCTCTTGTAAAATCTAGCTCACTTGTCCAAATCAAAAACAAACACCACCAATCTCTTCCTCTCATCAAGCTCTTCATTCCTATCTTCTCAAAACTTCAAGAGCCCCATTTCGGTGCCAAGGAGTTCCACCATTGAAGGAGCTTGAGCTTGTATTTCTACATATTATTACTCTCCTTTGCTTCTAGGTAAGGAATCTCAAATAAAAACTACATTTCCTTCATGTTTTTGTGGTGACCGAAAATACCCATTGAAGTGCTCTTTATGTGGCTTTGTTTTAGCTTCATTCCAACCTTTCATGGACTAGGTGGAGTCCTCTCTTCATAGATATCCAAACTCTCTTCAAAGACCAAGGTAAAACAACTACATTAATGTTTTTGAAACAATGTAAAATTAGGGTTTACAATGAGATGAAGCTTATAGCTTGAATACTCATTATAATATTTGTGTATTGTTTAGAACTTGACAAGGAATCAAATACCTTACCGGTTTTTATAAGGAAACAAGAAAGAAGTTGTTTGGAAAAGAGGTAAATCTACTAACCTAATGTTGTTTAATGCCTTAGGAGAAATGAGCTTATAATGCTTATTAAAACTACCTAAAGAGCAAATGGTGAATGACTTAGTAAAGTGTTCTCAAGAGACTAGTAAAAGGCATATGTGTGTTGAGTGTATTTGCAGGTCAAAGGCACATATATTGTGGAAATTCAGTGTTAAGAGTTATGCATTTTAAGGGCCTAAGAGCCATGCATTTTAAGGGCCTAAGTGCCATGCAATTTAAATTATGCACTATATTGTGATGTAGTGTGAATTTGGTGAAGTTGTGTATGAGAGTGTTCTTGGTGATTCTAGGTGTTCTTGTGTGTTTAATGGAGAAAACAAAGTGTTTAGGCTTAGTGATGTTCTAGGGGAATCCATGTCAAAATTTAGGTATGAAGCAAGAAGTTCTAAGTGTTTACATAAGGTTTGGTGAATTAGAGGTGTTAGGAAATGACTAGGTGTTTTACAAGAGAAGATATAATGTCTTAAGTGTTCTAGAGTGTAACAAGGACTTAGGCATGAGCTTGAGGTTTTAGTATGTACCAAAGTCATTTTGGACTTAGGTAAAGACTTAGGCAAACTTTGGTAAATAAGGAAAAGTGTGAACTTGAAAAAGGATTTCAAGAAAAACATAAGAATTAATGGTAAGAAATGATGCTTGAAAGATGATGTTAAAATGAAGAGAAAGTATTTTGAGATAGTAGTTATTTTAGGTATGAAACACCACTTGGAGACTAGGAGAAAACATTGTAAGTGTTAGGAATTTTTGAAATATAAGTAAAGGCTTAAGGAATTAGAAAATGAGTTTTGTGAGTGTTTAAGGATGTCTTAAGGTGTGTTTGAAGTGCCCAAATGAGGTTAGGGGTACTAGGTTATATGGGGTGAAGTTTGGAGTTGAATGTAAAAAGGAAAACAAGGGTCTGGGCCAGACCGAACTTGCGACCGAACTTGCAAGGTCGGTCGAGCCCAGTTTACCCTGCGAGAATTGGCTTCTGGAATGGACCGACCTTGGGGACCGGACTTGCAAGGTCGGTCGGGCTTGTATTTGTGTACGGATTGAGTTACTGGAATCGACCGAACATAGGACCGGACTTGGCAAGTTCGGTCGGGCTAATTTTCAAAGGGAAGAAACTCTCTGGAATGGACCGACCATGCGACCGAACTTGCAAGGTCGGTCGGAGTAGAAAATTTTGACGGGAATATGTTCTAGAATGGACCGACCTTGTACAAGGTCGGTCGGTAAGGTCGGTCGGACCAAAACTTGTAAAAAAAAAACAGAAAAGAATGTGACTTATGTAGTTAACCCTAGGGTGTATAATGAAGGTAACCTAGGGTAAGGTAGACATTAAAACACGTCATACAATCATGTTAAATACTTAGTAAGTTTGAAGTTAAATAAATAATTAACCGACGTTACTAATGTGTTTAGGATTCTCTCAAGGTGGAAACGAAACGAGGCAAGGACCAAGGTATGGTTTTCTTGCAGTCTGTTGTCTACCGTTTTACACCGGCTTGGGTGTTGTTTGCTTTTCTGTGTGTTATGACCTTATAAGATTAAGGCATGAAAAGAGTTTACAGTTGTTATACATTAAGATGTTGTAATGTTGTGACTCCTTCCCTTGGTTGTCTAACAAGACCTAAATATTTGCTTGTGTGTGACTTAACAAAATATTGTGTGATCACTAACAAGTGCTAATCGGGGGAGTGAGGAGTCCGGTATGTTCCGGCCACGCGTGTGAGGACGGGAGTCGATGTCATATCCGGTTCGGCTCTCTTGGTGTATGTATAGGTTGTATTCCAATTTGGTTTCTACCTTCCCTTAGCTTATCCAAAGCTAGTTACTGACTCACGTCGGGCCACAGGGGCATACGAATGTTATTTCGGTGTGCTTGGGATTACTATATCCGACACACCTTGGGTATAAGTTAACCGTTCGATATAACTGGACGGTAACGAGGTTGGTAACGAGCTTAGCATGAGATTGGCAATAATCTCTAGGCTCACTATGTATACTAACTATGGTGGAAGGTTCCTTGTGAGAACCGATTTTATGGTGTTATGTATTGTTGTTGTGCTATGCAATTTCCTTGCTATGCTATGGTATATATATGTTGGATGTTTAAAATGAATGCCATGTTATCATGACAATTGGTTGCGCGTATCCCGGTAGCCGATGGGCTGCGCGTTAACCATACCAGCAAAGGTTGCTGACCCCCTCGGGGGCTCCATATTTTACTGCAGGATGAGGATCGAAGAAGCGGAGTGGCTCTAGATCCTAGGTCGATGATGTACTTTTGGTTGTTTGGGTTGTTGAGCCCGGGATGCGCCTGTGCTCCCGAGGCATTACATTTTGGTACCGTTTGTTAAACAGTGGTGGATGTTTACGTTGTAGTTGTGTTGTGATAAATTAAATACTCGGTATGGTTGGCTATATATATATATGTGGATGTTAGGATCTATGCTCGGGAGTCTGATCATCAGACCGATACACTTGTATTTATTCTGCCTAGTTAACCACGTGGGTGGTTAACGGCGTTGTAACACCAAAGCGTTTAATTATTGTTGGTTGGTTTTCCGCTGCGATTTCAGTAGTTGATAGGGGCGTTGTAGGGGTGTTACACTAGTCGACCATCAAATACCGTTTTATATCCTCCGCATACAATATTATGGGGTCTCATTTATATAGATGATATTTTTCACTCCCATCGATCTTCTCATAAATTCCTACCAAATTTTTTCAACGATTGAATCACTTTTTCGATAAAGACAAGATATCTAAGTCATAGAAGTAAGAGATCTATTCACGGATTGTAAAAGGAGAAAGTTTGAAGACTCATGATAAAATAAAATCCTGGATCTTGAGCATTAATTGGATTTTGGGTAAACCTAGACATTCCTTGATGTAGTCCTGCACCTTCAGTACAGAAAAAGGGATGAGTCAAATTCTATTGGGTCTGACTTATAGTGATCATTTATTCAAGAATGATTCTGGTTATCAATGCTTGAACATCCAGGAGCAGTTTACTTACGATACTTAGTTGACATCCATCAAAAGGGTGTAATCAATTATGAGTTCAATACAACCTGTTTAGCAGAAAAACAGATATTCCTTGCTCATTATCAAACAAGCTTTTATTAAAAAAATTTCCTACATCTAACACCCTAAAAACCACCCAGACAAGTTAAATCGCCAAAGACACACCCTAAAAACCACTTGAAATATCCCAAATATTAATTACCCTAATTAATAATAATTAATTAAATAAAGGTGATTAACAAAAGGTTAAATATTCTTACGTATGTAAAAAGAAAGAATACAAAAAAATTATTTGACCATAATTGTACATGGTATAAATGTATGTATGGGTTAAAAAGGGAATTGTTAAACACATAAAAGAGAGAAATTACTTAACAACCACGATATTATTTAATGTACATAATATATAATGTACAAGAGGTACATAAAATAATAACAAGGACATTATTAAAAAGGTATATAAACATTAACCATTAATTTAAGAAGACTTATTAATTAAATCTTATTATGGATTGTGTAATAAGTACTCCCTCCGTTCAACAATATCTGTCGTTTTAGAAACTTGCACACTTATTAAGAAAAATAGAAAAAAGACGCATGTACCCCTACTTTTACTTTTCTATCTGAATAATATTTATTTTGTGTTGAATAGTAGGGTTAGAAATGGAAAAAAATATATCAAAAAGTTAGAATGACAGATATTGTTGAACAAGAATCCCACCCTAAAACGACAGATATTAATTAACGGAGGGAGTATATGATTTTAAATAGGCTTGTTAGTATAAATAGCTATAAGATTTATGAAGGGTTTATTAAATTCTAAACCTATATAAAGAATAATGTGGGGAAGGAGGAAAATAAACAATAATGTGAGGATTATATATGCAGTAAGATATAGCATAATTGAAAAGGACACTATTTATGAAAAAAAAGACAATATGTAATATTAAATTGTTATACAAAATAATAAATTAAATTAATGAGTTAGTAAAATGGAGACTTCTCAATCATCATCAACTATAAATACAGTTAAATTTTGCCCAAGATTAGTAAAGTCTTAAATACTAACTACAACCGGGACAAAAAAAAATGTAGCCATTTAAATTAACAAGATACTAATTAACTCATTCCCTTACAAATACTACGCACCTCTTCTTCGTTACCCTTTGCTCACGGTAATTTTTGTTTCAACCTAAAATAGCAGACAAGAAATAGATGTCTGGCTCTTCTCTCTGTCTTCTTTCTCTCTCTTCACGGCAATTTTTGCAACCCTAAGTAGTGCCTCATTTCCTTCTATTATCGGGTGAAAAGCTGCTGCTCCCATGCCAGATTGAAGCTAGGCAGAAAACGTTTCATTCCTGATCTGGAAACATATCTCAAGCTCTGCCTATCTTCATTCCCTTTCCTGTATCTGCACCTTGAAGAGAAAACAACGTGTCTGTCTTGCCTCTGTCCGAAAATACCTCCTTCCAGCAACTACATATGTGAGGAAGGAACATTTGACTACCGCATCTGGCACACCAGGTCATACGGAACTGGAAAAACATTTCATTCCAGAACTACATCTTCATTCTCTTGCCGTGTTATGCTCTTGTACGCCTCTGATAAATCATCACTGGAACTGCTGCAATCTCGCACACTATATTGAAGAAAGAGCTGAAAACAACTCTCTGGAATCAGTAATATACTCAACCATATCTCTTTCCTCTTTGCCTATTATACAGTTGAAACCTTCTGTTTTTCTCTCTATTGCGCCTGTATACAGATTTTCTAAATAGAAATCGATGAGTTCCCAAACCCTGCTCTCTAAGTTGCATTCTGTCATTTTCAATTGCTCTGATTTACTCTAGCATGAGTATTTGCTATATGAAATTGGTATTCCGTAGAACGTGAACGGGTTACCTGTGAAAGGATTCGATCTGCTTCTAGTAAGAAGTGAGGAGAATATAAAGATATTTGATTTGTGCATAAGAATTATTTTACAGACGAAGAGGAGATAGGATGTGAAAGGCTTAATTTACGGTTCTGTTGAAACTATCAAATTGGACGTTGAATCAAGCATCCATTTTTTTCTTGACCCTGAAATAGGTTTCAGTGACATGTTTGTATTATAACTAGTTATTTCAAATTCGTGTTAAGGCCGATCTTACTAAACTACTTTAAGTTAACTCTTGCCAATTATTATGAAAACACCAACTTTCACGTGCTATACCCGTCATTGTGTTTCAGAAAAAAAAAATTTACGGTTATGTTATGTTGCAGTGTTATATATGTGCAGGGCTTTGCCTTTTCATTGGACATTGCACATCTGTATACCTGGGACACATGAGATTGTATAGCTACCTATGCTGTAAGTATGTACGACCATCTTTCCAAAAAGAAAAAAATAATCATCCTAGTAATTTGATATATAGGAACTGGAAAGCATCCTTGCTCCCTATCTACGAACTGGTAACTTAATGGCTATGTTGAAAAAAAAAATATATAACCCTGATGATATAAGGCTAGGATCGGAGCAGATTGATGAGTGGTCCCTAGATATGATGATTGGATGTATGACGTACCTATATAATGACGTTAGATATAAGTACTATGTTAACTGATAGGAGTACTTGTATGTATGCTTTGACTGTACTTATTCTTTGTATAATTTGATCGTATGCTTTTGAGGTGAAGTAAGTAGAAGATTAATTAAGCATAACTCTGTTATTGTGGAGAAGATTGCGTTTAGTTTTTTTTCTTTGAATGGTTAGCTCGAATCACCCCACATTAAACCGTCGCATCTGAATCTCCAGGCTAAGAGTGATAGATAAAGACTTTGGAGTGTGGAGTTATGTTTTTAATTGATTGGAGTTATTAGTGCCGAAGTATGGCTGTAGCAAAAGTCAGTGGCCCCAGTGAATCATCAACAAAACAATAAAAGTTTATGATTCTGTCACACCTTGGGAAGCAATCGATAAGCTGTATAAGACAGCATAGTTTCCTGTTGCTTTTAGAATCCAAAAGCCACCAATCTCCCCTTCTGCTCAAGTTGCAGCCTTTGTTCTTCTAATGCTTATAGTTGCGCTGAGCTGAGCAAATTATGAGCATCTTATTAATCAAATTTAACAGCTCATGTTTAACTAGGGAGGTGTATTACAAGAGAGATTCAGCAATAATTAGATAATGCTTGTATTCTGTTTGGATATGAGATTGATGTCCAATTGCAATCAACAAGTAAAGAAATTTTTTAAAACACAAGATCACTTTACGGAAGTTGAACGGGAGGGTTGATCCTGTAGATAGGGCTACAGTAATTTATCGTCTTTGAAGCGATTTGGAGGCGATTCCCTAAGTCCCTTCCTTTCATATCCTTCCAGGTGTGATATCTTTGGATTTATTCCTATCTATCAGTGTTATTTGATTAGCAGATCTGGGTGTGGCGGTTCTACAGAGGTTGTGGTAGTTTCCTCCCAGTGCAGGTGACGGTAGAGTCTAATCCACTTTCCCTCCGGTTAAAACCAGTTGAGAAAGGTGTCGTAGGTGGAGGTCTCCGGAGCCAGCGAGAGATGAAGTGGTAATTCCCGCTGTTCTCCCGTTCTCTGATTTTGTTCAGTTTCAGGGTCTCATCAGTTTAGAGAGGGGGTGTGATCATATCAGTGTGAGCTTCCTGTTATCAACCCGTACTGTTATCAACCAGTACTGCAACTCTGCACAGACTCATCATCAATGCAGATATCGTACAAAGTAGAGTTTGAGTGATGATAATCTTTTTCCAGAACCGGGGATTTGGGGCATTCTTGATTGGAGTGCTATTCTCTGTTTGGCTTGGGATTGGAGAGTCCCATTGATTATTCGCGGGCGGGAGTTTTCTTGATAAGGTTTGGTGCATCTTTCAAGTGTAGACATTTGTTTTCCTGGGAAGCATAGACGTAGCGGTTACAGTTCGGGACTGTGGGAGTTGTGATGGCTTGTATTTCCCTTAATTGTAGAGGGCTAGGTAAAGCAAATTCTAAATTCTGGGTGAAGAATTTAATGGTGGTTCATAAACCGGTTTCGTTTTCTTGATGGAAACTCATAAAAGTCGTGAAGATATGCTTGAGTTTTTTAAAGCTTTCCCTTCTTTTGGTGGGGAAGCGGTTAGTAGTAGCGGAAGAAGTGGTGGCATAGCTCTGATGTGGAGAGTGGGTATCAGAACAGAAATCAAGCAGGTGAACTCCTCCCAGCATCATATGTCAGTGGAGGTTTTGTTTCAAGGAGGTAAGCCTTTTATCTTCTTCTGGTTTTTATGGATGGTCAGACTGGAAGCTAAAGTATCTCTCTTGGAAGCTTCTGAGAGTGTTAAGAGGTCATATTAATCTGCCTTGGATAGTGGCTAGGGATTTCAATCAGATTTTATACAACTATGAAAAAACTGGAGGAAGGAGAAGACATGAAAACCAAAAATGGAACCTTTTAGACAAGTTATTGAACTGTGATTACATGACATGGGATTCTTCGGTGAGGCTGGAAAGTACACAAAACTGTCAATTGGTGTTAAAAATTTCTTCAGTAGATTGGATAAAGTTCTTAGTTGTTCTCTTGGATGGAGGCGTTTACAAACCTTTTGTTTGAGCACCTTCCTCGTGGAAAAAACTTTTCAGATAAAATGCCCGATCCTTATCAGGTTCTATAGAATCCATAAAGCTCCAGCGAGAATCTTCAGATTTGAGAATGGGTGGTGTGTGGAGGAGAAGTGTAAGTCTATTGTTCAAGAAGTTTGGGTTAAAAACCATTTGAATCTAGTTCAGAAGTTGAGGAATGGGCGAGAAGTTATCAATGGAAAGGTTGGTCTATTAAAAAAATAAAAATGGAAGATTGCTGTTAAAAAGAAAGAGTAGCTGAATTTCCAAAGTTCCACTGACTTGGGGAGTTGATAATAACAGAAAGAGACTCCTTGTTGAAATTGAATTGCTTGCTATGAAAGAAGAAACTTGGTGGCAGCAAAGGTCAAGAATCTCTTGGCTTAAGAAGGGTGATAGGAATACTAAATTCTTTCATGCTAAGGCTCTTTTGCCAGGAAGAATAATGATATTTTCGGGCTTAAGAATGAGACCGGGGAGATGTGTTACGGTTGGGATCAGATTGAGAAAATCTCCAGAAGGTATTATCAGAATTTGTTCGCTTCATCTAATCCTTCAGGGGATAAGTGTTTTGAGGATGCAGTGAGGAATAAGCTTCTCCCTCTCCATCCTGATTCTTAATGCCCTTATTCAGTTCAAGAAGTGATTGAAGCAGTCAAGCTCCTGGGTTTGAAAAATCCCTGGGCCGGATGGTTTTAATGGTAAGTTCTTTAAAACCTTTTGGAATATTGTGGGTCCTCATATTAGTTCCATGGTTCTTGATATCTTAAGAGGTGCTTACCCTCCTGAGCATTTAAACGACTACTACCTAGCTTTGATCCCCAAATTAAAGGAGCTGTTCAAATTGAAAATTTCAGACCCATAGCCCTTGCAATTTTACCTACAAGATCATCTCCAAAATTCTAGCTACAAGAATTCAATTCTTACTACCTTCTCTCATTTCTGAAAAACAATCTGGTTTCGTAAAGGGTAGGTTGATTTTTGATAACGTTATCCTTGCTGGTGAGCTCCACCATTACTTAGACAAAAGTTTAGCCACAAAAAAGGTTATTTTGCTCTGAAAACAGACCTCAGTAAAGCTTATGATAGGTTGGAATGGGGTTTATTCTCAAAATCCTTACTGCCATGGGATTTCCTTCTAACTGGCTTACCCCAGTCACGAATTGTATCACCTCGGCTAGATGTGCTGTCAACATAAATGGTTCCCCAGGACAGTTTTTTAAGCAGACAAGGGGTATTAGACAAGGTGATCCCTTATCCCCCTTTCTGTTTATTTTGGTGCAAGAGGCGCTATCCAGTTATCTGAATAAGTCTGACAGAGTGGGTGCCTTTAAAGGTATCAAAATGAAACAGGATAGTCCATCAATAACTCATTTAGCTTTTGCTGATGATGTTATTTTCTTTGGGTGTGCATCGACTGAAAATGCAACTTTTCTCCATGTTACTCTTCAAAACTTCCTCAAAGCCTCTGGTCATCATATAAATCTTGAAAAATCAGAGATTTGTTTTAGCAGGAGATTGGCTGCCCCTTATAAGCTCGGTATCTCCAATGTTCTGGGGGTGTCAGAATTGCGTAGTCTCTCTAAGTACCTTGGGCTTCCTTTAAAGATAGGAAGGAGCAAAGTTCAAAATTTTGATTACATTATCAATGCAATACAAAAAGAGTTGCCTCGTGGAGTAAGCCAATGTCTCAGGCGGCTAGAACAATCTTGGTGAGCAGTGTTCTGCAAGCCATCCCTTGTTATTCCATGGCTCTCTTTCTTCTCCCTAAGGCAGTAGTTGCAAAATTAAACTCTATTATATCAGGATTCTGGTGGGGTGGTAATAAAAGCTCTAAGCCTATGCTCTGGTTGAAGTGGAGTAATGTCTGTAGTAAAGTTGAAGATGGAGGGGTGGGTTTCAGGAGTGTGGAGGATTTCAATAAAGCTCTCCTCACCAAACAGTTATGGAGAATTATTTCTTCACCAGACTCCCTCATGTTAAGATCCCTAAAATCTCTATACTTCCCTAATTGTTGTGTTACAGAAGCAAATCTTCCCCTGAAGGCTAGCCAGATTTGGAAATCCTTGTTTCCAAATATCAATTTACTAAAATCTGGTATTAGGAAGCAAGTGGGGAGTGGGACTTCTACTTTGTTTTGGGGCTTTCTTGGGTGCCGAGACCAGGTGCTTTTCAGATTATTTCGCCAAAACCCCCCTCTCTTCTTCTGCCCAGTTGGTCTCTCATTTCATTAACCCTGGTCAAAATAGTTGGAACACCCAAGAACTCCAGAATGTTCTCAGTCCCACAGAGAGTACCTTCATAGCCTCCCTCCCTATAAACTCTTCAGAAAATGACCATTGGGTTTGGGACTCTACTAGAGATAAAGAATACTCTGTTAAATCTGGTATCAGTCTGATTCAAAAGGATAAGGAAGTTGGTCAGGCGTCTCTTCCCAGCTGTTTCTCTCTCTTTAGAAGTAGAATGATAAAGAAATTTGCCCTCCACGAGCTAGATTGATTATCTGGAAATTTCTGAAAGGAATTACTCCTTGTCAAGGTAATATAGGTAACAGAATTGGGGGGAACACAGACTGTTTCTTTTGTGGAAGCAAAGATACTTCTGCGCACTGTTTCTTCAAGTGTTGTGCGGTCTCTGATATTTGGGGTACTACTATCAACCTTCAGAATGTTCCAAGTATTGAAGGTACCGCTATTGTTGATTGGTTTCTGATCAAGCGAAAGAGTGGGGGAAGAAAAAGCTCTCTTCTGTTATCAATCTGATGTGGGTGATATACGATGCCAGGAATAGATGTAGACACGATTCAGCTCTAGCCTGGTGGATGTGATAGAGAAGAATAAAGCTTATATTGAGGCGTATCAATCTGCCATCAAGATGCATCCTCAGGAATTCAGTGAAGACATAAATGGAAACCCCCACCTTTAGCTTTATTTCTGTCTCTCTAGAAATCTTCACAAAAAAGAATCATCCATATCAGATCGGTGGTCTTTTGAGAAATGTGGAAGGTAATCCAATCCTAGCTTTCAACAAGAAGATGACAAGCACTTGTAAAGTGCAATTTGCTATTTATGCAAGCTTGTAATGCAGTGGAGCTTGCTAGTTCGGAGGTAACCATTGCATCTGTTTGGTAATATGAAGGAGGAGTACCTCCAGATGTTGTTTGGGGCTGATAATGACTATATCTTGGAAAAAAGGATGAAAGAATGAAGTTTAGGCATTTATGTAGTTCACTCAGTAGTTATGTGTGTAATAGCTCTAATGACTATTTTAACTTCCCTAGTAAGTTAGTAGCTAGAATGTTTAATGATTCTCCTCGGGTTGAAAGTATGGGAAAGGGACTGCATTCCTCACCATATTATTACTGCCTGTTGTTTGGATAAGGAACTGCTCATGTAATATGTGTTTGGAAATGAGAATTTGCAGGATCTTTTCAAAAAAAAAAAGTAAAGAAATTTTTATATGAGATTATAGATAAGTGCAAAGTAAGGAGTTAAAAGGATGATTTTTAATTATTTACGGAAATGTTTTAAAGATAAAAAAAGAATTAGCTAAATTAACATACTAAATGCAGGTAGAGTTACAAGTATAAGGAGAATGATTGAGCTTATTCGTAAGCGTCTGATTTGTTCTGCAACAGCATAACGAGTTATAATATCTCTTCTCATATATAATTACAATATTCAGTAACCAAATGATATGTGAGTATCGGTAAAATTGTGGATTAAGGAGTTTAATTGAAATTAACTTGGGGTTGAGATAATTAATCAGGAGAGGCTAGTTAAGATTTCTAGTTTTCTTTTAATCGTATTATTGTGTGGTTTATGTTATTTTGAGTATGGAAGTGTAAGACAATAAGGATAACAAATATAGAATATATATATATATATATATATATATATATATATTGTAACCAACAAACTAAATATATCCTCTATTTGTGTCATTATAATGTGACAGTCGAATATATATAATATATACAAGTTTCCTTGTTTGAAAATGACAAGTGTCGGTTAATGTGTAATTATACATATACACATGTAATTGCACAAAACAGAGTATGTATATATACACATATATGTATGTGGCCATGTTGTGTTAAGTATATATATACTCATATACATACATAAATATATATATATATATATATATATATATAATATATATATATATATATATATATATAGTTGGTAAACAAAAATTAAGAGTGCTATTTAAAAGGAGAAATGTCAAGGAATTATATAACTCAAGGAAATTAAACTACGCATTATAATAATGTTGACTTGTATATTTTTTTTACCAAGTCAACCAAATTGACCAAAGAAGGTCAAGTTGACCGACTCACAAACTAAGTGGGATTTGAATGGCAAAGGTTAATAATACTTAATGGTCAATTCTATTAAATAACATATAGCAACAATAACTCTATGAAGGTACATACATATACATACATATACATATATATACCGGGGGAATTGGTAGTTACTCAGATTACCAGACGTATTGAATTATAGTGTATTAATACTTGTGCTATGATCCAGAGTTACGAGTTACGGGCTACGAGTGAGTAGAGGACGAGTGTGATACGTCACGCTAGCATTGCTCATCGGTGTAAGGTACGTTCTATATGGTCCGAGTGTTCTTGAGGGCTCCCTCGGGTTCTGGTTGTGTGATTGCATGACAAGAGTGATATGCTTGCTATATGTTATGATTGTGGATTTTGATATTTATTATTTTGCGATCTTTATTGTGCGCGACAACTTACAATTTTGGAAATTGTATATGAAAACTCGAATCGGATTATGGATGGAAATATAGAAGTGGAAAAAGGAAAATAACTGCGATCTTATCATATAACCCTGAGGATGAATGCAGCCTAGGCGACGTCTAGGCGAAAGTTAACGACCTTAAAGGTCCTTACATAGAGAATACACTCTACATAACCTAAGCATAGATCTTAGGTAAAGGTCACGGACCAGATTATATGGTGGAATTAAGTAAAACAATTAAGATGAGGAAAAAGCCAGGGTAGTCACGGACTACATGGTTGCGCATGGGTGATCACGAAGAGAGGGAACGACCGGATAGGGTTCTCTCGCTATGGAAACTCCAATGAGCTGGATACGATCGTTGATCAGAGGGCACTACTGTTGGGTGCAATGGCTCCAGCCGTCAGACCTCTGCGGACTCCTAACAAACCGCACTATTATAGTGCACCAGAGCGACTGCTCCAGAAGAGGAAGCTTATACGGGTTGTCCTAACATGACGCCCACCTTAATTGAACAAATTAAGTAAAAGTTATGAAATGATTTAAGGAAATATTCTTAGCCCTGAACAACGAAACAAGAATGCCTCAAGGCCGCATAACAGGATGTTCTAGAGAGTGTAACTCTCGCACCGTTAACTGATGTTGTTTATATACTTGCTTATTGCTTGTTGTGGATTGTTATGGTGATTGTATGAATTTATTGTATGTGTGATGATTATTGTTATACTGTTACTGTAAATGAAAATGGTACAACATGAAACTGGAACAACATGTTAATAATTGGGCTAAGTAACTTGAGTAGTCTTAGGGTTCATGAAGGTTATATAGTTCGTGCTCAGCGTTGGCTGAGCCTATACGGCCCCCACTTTCAGGATTGGAGCGGATTAAGTTCGAACGCGAGTGCGGGAGTTTGGGATAGTTGACAGTCTGCCTACATGCGACACGGTTACTTACGTTTACTGTTTTTTCGAACATTGTGGCATTTGAATAGATAGATGGCTCACTGTTCTTTCGGAATTCATTCGGTTTGTAATTTTGGTTATATTAAATCTCTGTCATCACAGCGGTAGTGTAGGTTGGATAATTGGTAAACGCTACGTTACTCGCATGGGCGGGTAACGGTGGGTAACGGCGGGTAACACCCGAGTTATTTTGTATACGTCTTTTAATTACCATTGCGAATCGACTAACTATTATGTTAGGTGCGCTAGTTAAGCTGAATTTTAGAGTATGGGTGTTACCCCACTGAAGTATAGTTAAATGTCGAATGATGCATTTCAAGGTAGCAGACACTAGGCTATAGAAAGCACAAACTACTAGGCGTTTGTACCAGCCATAGCCGCTGGTTGGCTACCATGGTCCCAGTCTGCTGTTGGTTGCCTTCTGTGTATGAAAAAGTGACTGCATGAAGTAATTTGGTGACTACAAATAGAGTTTTAGAAAGCTAAATGCTAGGATAGTTATTATCTCTTTGACAGTTAATGCCACAGTGAAATATTCATATTTTTTTAATAGAAATAATTCATCTTACAGTTTAATAATAAACATTTTAAAGTTGAATTAGACGTGCCTTAAAATTAAATAAAAGACACTCTTTTGAAACTAATACATCCATATTAAAGAAATATGAAATTTTAAGTTTGTAACATACTCATGATAGATATTATTAAAGAGCACGATAATAATATCATATTTTTTCGTGTTTTCATTTTCCTTTTTATCCATAATTTTTGTTCATCTCCACACATTTTAAAATTGTGGGTCAATCAAATTTGGATATGTGTCATTATCCCCACTCTGTTTTGTGGTTTGAAACAGTCTCTAAATCATTATTTAACATATATACATCTTGTAATTTTATATTTAAGTAAAAAGTACTTTGAAGTTCTTTATAAGTAGAAGCCAAGTTTAAATAAATATTTATAACTCCTTTTTAGATATATTTCTTATTTTAAGCTCTCAGTTATATATTAATAATTTTATTTTAACAATATAATAAGTTGATACAAAGTTTAATAAAATAAGTATAATCTTTTCTTATATATTTACAAAGTATTTGTTTTATTTAATACTAAATAATTTCAACAATAAAATAATAATTATTGAACTTATGAATTATAATAAAAAAAATGAATAGTAACATTGATCTTAGACTTATGCTACTCACTCCGCAACAGCTTCATTTTGTAACAAGTAAGTCACCACGGTGACATCCTTAAATAAACAAGGTAATACATTAAACGCATCATTTTAATTAATACAGCACTACTGCAGTAAAACAGTCGCAGCACCTCAGCCACGGCCTTTTCTATACTACACTAAAGCTTACTAATTTACTAATCTCCAAAATTTCATACTGATGAATAAACTTCTCCGGTGGACTGCTCTTGGCGGCGAATGAGTTTTTCTCTACACCTGTTGCAGACAGTGGCGTCCGGCGAGTTCTTCTTCCACTGTGAATTCGTTTCTCGGACAACATAGACCATTCGCTCGGTGTTTTCTGTCGCCCAAAATCGACAGCCGGTTTTTAAAACATCAACGGCATTTCTCTCTTTCTCTACACCTGTTGCAGACAGTGGCGTCCGGCGAGTTCTTCTTCCACTGTGAATTCGTTTCTCGGACAACATAGACCATTCGCTCGGTGTTTTCTGTCGCCCAAAATCGACAGCCGGTTTTTAAAAACATCAACGGTATTTCTCTCTTTCACTTGAACCCTAACTCTCATTCGTTTATGTTTCAACTCCTAATCAATCTTTGAATTACATGCTCGAGTGTGAAATTGCTCTCGGGTACCCAATTCCAACAGAGAGAGCGAGAGAGAAAGAGATATCAAGAAGTATAGGTGGTAGTGTAATTAACACGGAGGTGGGAGACTCGTTCTATCTAGTTTTTTAGAAGTGCGTGATGAGAGAGCTGAGAGCGATAGTGTAATTCACCATTTCTGGCCTTGTAGTTCTAGAAATCGTTAGTGTCTTCTGTAATGTCCAGTTATTAGAAAATGCTAAAATAAAGTGATTTCTTTGCATGCATATATACCTTAATAGTTTGAATATAAATTTTAATATCAATCAGCTTAAGTGTTGAGGTTACAAGTTCCATCTGTCCAACAGTAGAATTTGGATAAATTTCAATCTAGCTTCGACATTGTGTGGTCTATTGCTGTGGAAGTAGACAGGGGGCTGAAGACATCAGTGCCTTAGATTAGATAGAATAACTTGAGTGTAATTTATCTCTGTCTAGGCGTAAATATGATCTATACTACCCCATAAACTTTAGTTTCTTCTCGCATGTTCATACTGGCTGAACTATGATCTATACTATTCTGCAGTATGGCGCTACCACACATTGCAAGGTTTCAGTCCTCATTCTTGCTATCTGCAAATAGTGGAGTGAATGCCTCACTGCTGGGTTATTTTCCCTATCCTTGGTCAGGGAAAGTCGCTCTGATGTTTCTTTTTGTGGGAGGGAAGACCGGCGTCAGCTTTGTTTCTCTACCAGAAATGATTCTCATCTTCTCTTACGGGTTAGAATTTACATCACTTTTAGTTTTTCGTGGTTCCGGAGCTCCTTAGATTATGCGTATTTATTTGTTTGTGTGCTTATCGGCCTTGTCAACTAATTGGTCAGATTCGGCCTTGCCAACATGCAGCGAAGCAGATTGAAAGCTCGTCATTTAGGAGCTATTAAAGCATCAAAACATGTGAAGGATGAGGACGAGGAAACTGGTAAAGAAAGTGAGCTGATGGATGAAGAAGAGAGGCGAGAATGGAGGAATGAGATCAGAGAGGTCATGAAAAAGTACCCTGACGTTGAACAAGAGATAGATGAAGATGAAAGGAAGAAGAGGATGCAAAAATTGCTTCAGGAATATCCTCTTGTAGTGGATGAGGATGATCCTGACTGGCCTGAGGATGCAGATGGGTGGGGTTTCAATCTAGGCCAATTCTTTAACAAGATCAAGATTAAGAACGTAAAGAAAGATGACGACGATGATGAAGATTATGATAGTGACAAGGAAATTGTATGGCAAGATGATGATTATATCCGTCCGATCAAAGATATAGCTGCTGTTGACTGGGAAGAGACTGTTTTCAAAGATATTAGTCCTCTGATCATATTAGTACACAACCGATATAAAAGGTATGTTCTGCTCTGCTTTTTTATTGTGGTTGGCCGTTGTTATGGTGATATGTTTGTTTATAGCTTCATTTGTTACAATCTTAGCTAGTTAGTCGACTTATCTCTCTTTTGTAATTGTGTTTAACGTGACATCTTATTCAGACCAAAGGAGAATCAAAGGTGCAGAGATGAATTGGAGAGGGCTGTTAACATAATTTGGAAATGCAATTTACCTTCACCCAGAGTAAGTAGAATTGTTTCTTCTACGTGTCATTAAAAAAAAAATTATAACTGTGTCTTGTATGCAGTGTGTTGCAATTGATGCTGTAGTGGATTGTGATTTGGTCTCTGCTCTGCAAGTTTCTGGATTCCCAGAACTCATATTCACGAAAGCAGGGAAGATATTGTATCGTGAAAAAGGTGTGCATTTCCTTTCTCAGTTGACACTTGACATGTATTTATGCCTTTTGGCAAATCTCGTGTCAGCCGCTGTAACTTTCAATTTCATGAACTCTAAGACGATCCAATTGCTTCTCTTGCGTTTTTTTCTTCCTCTTCTTTGGTTTTTAGGTATTAGACCAGCAAGCGAGTTATCAAAGATAATGGCCTACTTCTATTATGGGGCAGCAAAACCTCCATTTTTTTACCATGATGGCAAATCTGAAGAATTGATTCCATCATCTCCAGCCAGCAAGTGAACATGTTGATGTTTTATCAAGTTCGCTCAAACGGGAGCAGAGATTAGACTAATTTGTGAGGGAAATTACATAGCCGCAACATTTCGAAAGTTGAGAACAGAAAACATGCTTATCTTTCAGTGAACGCGATGTATATAAATATCTACCAATCAGTCAATTCTTTGTAGGAGGTTATTATTGTCTAACCGTTGTATTTTCTAATTAAGTATACTCAATCAACCCTCCTACTCCTTGGAATACACCATCATTACCTAATACATGGATCTGTGTAAATACAAACTTGTCTTTGCGGAAACTAGCTGTGTAAAAAAAACATAGCCAGCAAATAACAGAATCACTAAATTGGAGTAATAGATTGGTGATGTACTGTTGATTATGATATGGGGTAAGACGTAAGAGTAACATATAAATCGTTTTTGTTTCAAATAAAAAAACTTATAAATCGCACTTCAAAACGGGCTTATTTCTTGAAACCTCGATGTCAATGCTTCTCTGCTATTATCGACGTATGGACTCCTTACCATCTGATATATACCTTTTTATTTAGCGGTCATGTTTTAACAGGCTAAATTTGTACCAAGAATTCAAGGGCTCATAGTAATTCATGTACATTTGTTGCATCTGATAATTTTGATTTTGATCGTTTTTATTATCCGATCTTCTCTCTTCTCCCGCCCGATCGTCACTTTCTTTCTATTTTTTTCTTTTTTCTATTTCTTTATTCACAGATTCCAGTTTAGTGAAGAATGTTCGATTCCCTCACGGGTCCTTTCGTACGAGAGTATATAATAACAATTCTTGGAATTGAAGATATGTCAGCATTTGGTTGATAGAATTTAAATTCCAAGAATTATTAAAATTCTCAAAAATCTGGCAACTTACTTGAAATTTGATTCCCTACAAATAAGGTAGGAATTGTTATTCTAAGTGAATTCCCCGTAACTTCTATCATCTACGAAATCAATTTTCTCTTTGTTCCTTACTTTGTCGTCTCTTCTTCTTTCGCTCATCAATCTCTCATAAATATTTTAATTATAGTATTTATTTATTTTTATTATATTCATTTATAATTAATTAACAAAAAATATATTATTTATAAATATATTATTTATATATATATTTAAAAAATTAAAAAAATGATTTAGTTATGGGCACATATATTTGATGTTATATATATTGAAATAAAATATTATATTATATACCATATATTACAATATAATGTAAAAATAAATGAAATATTTAATTAATACTAAAAATAAATAAGGTTATAGATTTAAATTTGAAAAATGTTTCTAATAATGAAATTATTGACTATAAGCGAATATATATATTTACTTAAAATTAAGTATTGCTTTTACTTAGTAATTTTTTTAATGTTTCTTTTTAGTTCTCCATAGTGAATAATTACAAGTTTATATTCATGACAATTTAATATATTATCCATAAAATTTAAATATAAATAAAGCAAAAATTTTCAAATAACTTTATTGACTTTTTAATCGGGTTCTTATAACTATGAAAATAAAATTTATCAATTATTTTTTATCAAATATATTTTTACAAATTTTCAAGTTAATCTGTATGGTTAAAATCGTACATTTCATCATAATAATAATAATGTTACTTATGAATGATAGATTCATAACCGTATAGTTTATCCTAAATCTATTATCTTCATTGTTCTCGCAACCAAACAAAAGAAACATTAAAATTCCAAAATTCCAATCATAACAGCCAAATGAGGTCATATCCTATTCTTGGAATTTCATTCTTGAAATATTATTTCAGGAATTAACATTCTAAGAACCAAACGACCCGTTAAGGTTAAAGTTCTTATTGAGCAGATGTGGGCCCTCCATTGAAAATGCGAGTTATGTATTCTATACCGAGTGAACGTTATTTATTCCAACAACCATTCTCGTATTTGTTTCGACCGAATTCTACTTATGATTGTTTGTGTAGGGAAAAAGTAAATGAATTATTGATGAAAAATTGTTGGTCAACGGTCATTAGTTTCGGTCAACAACCACCAATTTCTGGTATATATTCACTTGTTAAGGGTTGTTGACCGTCGTCAATTATCATCAGTCATAGGTTAAAATATACTAAGAAAGAGAATCCCATTCTAAGAAGTAGGGAATCAAATTAGAGAGATTTTTAGTGATCTCATGGCCATTTCATGAAAACAAAAAAACAATGTCTAAATAGATTTTTTTTCCGGAGTTCCCGAAACAAAACACCCCTCAATGATTTTACAGTATCGTTAAACTCTCAAATGTAGTTATTGCGTTCACTTTTGAAACATTAACTAGTGTCAAACAATCTAATTTGAAGTCTAAATACTAGTTCAGAAATATATATATATATTATATTTGATTATTCGTTTGCGTTTATGTATTCATGGTACATTTTATTCCGTCTCTTTTTAGTTCGAAACTTCATGCTTTGTGTTTTCATGGACCCCTTCAATTTCCCTCACATAAAAGTACCTTGTGCAAGCAAAACGTTCCGATGAAATTCCAGGCCACCAAACGCTTCACAGGCATTAATCAAACACTTCCGAATTGCTAAGACGAGAAGGAAACACGGCTGGATTACGGAGAGATAAATTGCGGCAAATGTCATCTAACCACAGCTGACCAAAAGGAACGGAGAGGGAAGCCCGACGCCACCCCTACACCAACGGAAGCTTCATCAAGTATCTAGACGTAACACTTGCCGCGTTGACGCTAGAAGAGGAACGTCTTTGAAGTTGCAGAATCGCGCGGATTGGCGCAAAGTTCACGACAGTTGCGGTGGTTGCGGGAGGAGTTATCGGACATATGTGGTCTTACTCATATGATTTTTTCATCCGTCTCAAGCTGCCACGATGGATCCTAGTGATGAAAACTCAGTAAGGTTAGAATCGTGAGGTTTCCATCTAGCGGTTAGTGTGTGGAAGGCAGTAACCATAGCTAAACCCATAGCAACAATGGCGATGAGGAGGAGAAGCAACACCGTAGCAATCTTGGCTAGTACTCTTCTGCTGGTCTACCTTCTTGTTTTTGATTCTGCTAACCGTCCGAGCACAGTAGAGGCTAAGGCCATATTTCTACCAGTACCGTCGTTTCTCCCATAGCTGTTCCACTGGTACTCGATAGCTAGCATGGGAAGCGAGCGGTTTCCTGCATGGAAAAGCAGTAGAAGTAAAAGTCAGCACGTTAGTCCTATCCGGAAGGTGCGCTCCAACAGGACGTGTGTGGAGATAAAAGGCAGAGATCGGAAGGTCAAGTTGAGTCGTGAATTCCGCAGATATCACGAACCCCGTAGACATAATGCAAGGATGGAGCGTGATCCAGGCCTGACAGATCGTCACGAGGGGTAAATCCAGGCCGCATGATAACAATACTACCACGTTTATTGAAATATCCTAGAGAGGTCTCGGAGTATCAAATTGGGTAAGGTAGTCCGAAGATTTGCCGATGGAGTAGGCTAATACAGTAGTAGAAGTGGAGGTCATGGAACCGAAATACGTTTGCGTTTGTTGATGTTTATCATGTTGATATGCCAAAAGAGTAATTGAGGGCATCCGAGGATGGATTATTAACGGGTGTAGTCTTTGGGCAAGGATGGAGTACCAAGGCTACAAAGCGAAAGAGAGAAAAGAGGCTCGGACTAGTAAGGCGTCTCAGTCCCAAAAGTCTTATACTCATGTCCGCAAGGAGTATGGCAGTACTTACATTCCAGGCTCTCGATTCAGATTAATGCTGATGAAGAGATGAAGGCATGTATGTCTAGATGTGCGGTTGTCTCCCTCCAAGAGGATAAAAACCCGAAGGAAGCCTTGGAATTCAGTCTTGTAGGTGGCCAAATCTTTCAGGGCTACTAGCCTTGTCAAGGAGAAAATTCCTCATGCTTTTAAGTCAATTCAGGAAGTGAAGGATATTGTAAACAAGCCCATTCTATGGGTGACAAGCTGGATATTCGCAGATGGGAAAAGGAGGATCAAAGTGAAAAAGAAAACGTAGAACGTGGGTTTACTCCGTGGGATACCCCTTCATGCTTGGAATAAATTAACATGGTAAAAATCGCACAAGAGTCTGTGTGATGTTATTAAAAATGAGGAGGAAGAGAACCATTTTGAGAATGCTGAGATTCGCATACATTAAGACCTCGACTCTCCATCAGATTAACTGGAAAAATTGTGGTTAAGGTAGAAGAACACTCATTCCCGGTTCAATAGTTGAAATTGGTGACGATAGCATTGTTGTAGAAACTTAGAACTGAGCGAAAGTATGTTTCAGTGTCCGTGATGACAAGAGGGATCATCAGAAGTTTCAGAATAATGACAGCTCGCATAAAGGAGGGGAAGGAGGGTAACTCTCAAATGTACTGCAGGCCGATGCTTTCAATTCAAGTACTGATGTGGAAAGTGAGAATCACTGTGGGCTTTCGAATTTTGGGGATGCAGTTGGATTCTCCCAGACACCACAGACACTGTGTCGGAACCTTGCCAAGTGCAGCCTACAGGCGCAGCGTCCCCGAGAAGAACAAGTCCCCGTGTGAGGAGAAGAGGTAAACAATCGAGAGTTAAGGCTCCAGAAAAAGGGGCTAGTGTGGAAGAATTTCTGGCACAGTGTGGCGGGCACACACCCTACTCGAAATCACAGCCGGTGACTGTCCTTCAGACGCGATATGAAATTCCCATTGATGATGCCAGACTACCCCCATCCAGTCTGTCGCATCAAAAAATATAGTATAGGGTATGTGAGCAGGAAGACGATATATATTAAGAAGAAGGAATGTGCTTTTCTCAACCAAGTAAGGCTCAAGATGAGCAACAGGAGGAATTGCACTTTATTCCAGAATATTTTTTCAAAGAGGCGCCGGACCTTGCTTGTCCCCCACTAAAATCTCGCAAATGGCAATTACCGAGATGAAAAAATAGAGAGGAGCGCAAATTCCGAGGAGTCACACCAATTGACAGCAGTGGAAGAGATGCAAAATAGAGACAGGGGAAGTTTTATCTGTTGTTGACGCTTCCGTTGAAGCACAAGCACTAGCAGATAATAACAGTATTGGGCTAGTTGGTTGATCTATCTCACGATACGCCCTCTCCATCTTTACCAAGCAAGGAACCAGCAAGGGATGAAAGGGGTAAAATCATTAACGCAGAAAGGAGGCAGCAAGAATGCCTGATCTACTAATGCAAAGGATGTCAAGTTCCTAATCCCAGTCTCACCAAGGCCAACCTTCTCAGCAAAATCCAAGCTCAAATGAGCAATCAAAGGAGCAACTTAAAATTGGATAGCTGTCACGGCAGAGGCCCAAAAATTTCAGGAAGGGTTACTATTTCATTCCGTGCTTTGAAGTTGGAACCCGGTGACTGAGATCTGTGAGGAATGGCTTTTTGATACCCCCCTAAGTCACAAAGCTAGGAGATTGGGCGGTTATTCTATGTTATGGAATATATTTCATTTGGATGCATCGGAACGAAGTGGCTTTACATAATGAAATTCTAAATGTGACCCGTCTTGGGCCTACAAGTATAGTTGGGAGTCTGGAGATGGACGACGGTCTGGTGGTAGGACTTGCCGCTTTTAAGGTGGAATTTTTGTTGGTGTCACCCCTAAGGAGTGAGTAACAATGTTAGGTAGGATAATTGTGGTGTCTGTTTTGACCTATAGCTTATGCTATTCGTTGGTGTTAGTTCACATTCCTAAGCTTTGTGCTTAGGCTTGTATTAAGGACATGGTGGGTACTCTTTTTCCTTCTCAAGTTTTTTCCATTGGGTTTATTTGAGGAGTTTTTTAATGAGGCCCCGAAACACCGGTCCGACAATCTTTACTAATCAAATGGCGAAAGCCTAAATTATCAAAAAAAAACATATTAGAAGCTACATTGGACCAGGACTCCCGAAGAAGCAAAAAGAAGCAACAGGTTGTTAATTGCAATCAATTACCCGTCTTTTAGTTTAGTCAATGGAATGGTGACTTATTTTTGTGTGCAATATATCAAGGGCACTTTTTTGTAACCAAAAGTAATTATACACATAATCAGTTGGTATAAAATTAGTACCCAAGGTTTTTGTAACATCAGCCAATGTTTCTTGGTCGGCGTGCGTTTAGGCTGTCTTCCTCAAGGTTTGAGCTGTCTTATCCTCTGATGTAGGGAGGGCGGTTAGGAGATTCAAAATTAGGGGGGCCCAATTTTTTTTATTATATATATTATGAAAATAAATAATAAAATTTTAAATAAAAATACTTACAATATGGTTTAATGGTTTATATTTTAAATATAGATATAACTTACTAAAATATATTATATCTATTTTTCATAGATAATTTCATAAAACGCGGAAAATTAAGGAGACAATTTTTGGACTATTTATCCTTACTTTTTCATAAGAAATAGAGAAGTTGTGAATGAGAGAAAAAAGTAAAAGGGGTATATGAAAATTGAGTAATAAAAAAGTCCAATCTTATATATTGAAAAATGGCAAATTTCTAAACATCATTATTAAGAATAGAAGGTAGTACATAGTGACAATTACAAGACTCATTGACTTAACTTTAAACTAAAATTTGATCAACACAATTAATACTTTAAAAGCAAGTTTTTCAGTTCAAATTAAGGTTATAAAAATAATAATGTATAAAATATAAGACACTTAATAACATTAACTAATGTATTGAGTGTAATTTATTATTTCTATTTATAACACTAAACAATTTAAAATGGACTCATGTTAATTAAAAATAATAAATATCATAGATACTTTTAGACAATTTTAAAAATTCAACTTAACTTATAACAAAAAAACTATATTATATAAAACTAGTAAAAAAAAATGATGTCATCGGGACAATTAGGGGGCCGGGCCCTCCTAACTTATAAGGTGGCTCCGCCACTGGATGTAGGCCAGTTGTGGAAGGTTTTTGATCTCTTGTTCGTCTCACACGCAAGTAGTCCAGTGTCGTTGCCCTTTCTTCTCCTCTCACGTTCGTCTCTTCTATTCTCTCTCGTCCGCCACTCCTACACATGTAAATGATTCTCCTAAAAGCGCATGCAGTTACTTCACTCTTTCCCGTATCTCTGGTTTTTCTTCTTTCACTCTCTCTAAGTTTTCTAGGGATTGCAAGTTTCTTTTCTACTTTTGGTTTTCATCTTTGTCTTTCCCGTCACCTCTTAACATTCCTTTTGCATGCTAATGATTGCCGTTGGACTTTGGTCTCTTGTCTTCACTTAAATTCAAATCTCTCTCCTACCTTTCTCCAAACTTCTTTCTCCAGCAATGTCTTTGTTTCCTCTACCCTCTTGTCTTCTTCGATTCTTTTTGTGCTTCTCCTTTGTAGTATTGCTTTCCGATCTTTGCTAATGAATGATAAAGGAAAAGTTGTGAAGGATCTTGCCTCGCACTGTGCTCGAATGACCCTTACTACCTGTAACACCCCAACTACAAACACTACAAAAAAAACAGTAGTATCACAGACGGAAAATTTCCTACGGAATTAAATCCGTAGGTAAAAAGTGTCTTTACCTACGGAAATTTTTGAAAATTTCCTACGGATAAGATATTCGAGAGTAATATGAACTATTACCGACAGAATATGAACTCATTACTGACGGAAAATATTTCCATAAGTAAAACTTTTGCTCATTTTACACGCGGGCATTCTAAAATTTTGGTGGGAAAAAAAACTTGACTAATAGATGTATTTTTTAGAGACAGAATGTTCGTAGGTGAAAGTCTGTCAATCCGTAGAAACTATTTTATGACTATACAACTTCGTTCTTTTATTCCCAACCGTGAAGTAAAATTAGCAGTACGAATGTAACTGCGGACTCATCGAGCACTTCTCCCGCCTGCTGAAAACCTAGACTCTCTCGAAGTGCCTGTTAGTGACGAGTTCGTGCTGGAAAACCTAAACTCTCGCGCACTTCCCGTACGGCCATTCTTCTGTTCTCCTTGGGTACGAAGGCTTTTACATTCATCAATTCCAATCAGGGAATTTGGTATCTACCATCGGAGAGCCTCTGAAGCAATTAACATAGGTATTTTTCCATCTCTCCTTGTTGAGATTCTCTATTGAAGCTTTTATGGTTTCTTTTCGTAGAATAATCGAAATAACCCTAAGTTCTGCTGCATTTGATCTCGTCATTGATTCATACCTATATTATATATGATAATCTAAAGTCATAAAAAAAATCACAATTATCTCGCAAATCTCGACTAGCTGCTATCTTCGGTAACCAAATTTCTTTGCAACTGCAACAAGGCGATCGATCGAGTATATTTTTTTATATTGTTAATTTGAAGTTGCAATCTCCTACAAAAAATAGAATGTCAGAGTCGTTATAGTGAAAATACTCATTTTGTAGTATATTAGAATGCGATAATGGATCGGTATTCAAAAAACCAAAACTGAAATACATAATTATAAATCTGCGTATAAGGGTATGACCAAGAAAGATCAGTTGCAACAGGTACAGAGAAACCCCAGGCGAGATCGCATCGTGAAATCAGAATCCAGAAACATATACATATATATACTCCTGTTGTCTGTTTGTTGTCCTCTATATGATTTTGTGCAGTACGTCCTTCCACTTTTTCTGCGGTTTTGGTTTGAACACAAAGGTGCATCTTTGCTTTGCTTCTAATTTTGTTGAAGCTGATTAGGGTTGTCATATGTTTCTTATAAATGCATTCTTCTTTGAAGGAACTCCTCTGCGTGGTGTACCATTATGCTTTGCTTCTGTTCAACTCTTCACTAGTTGATCAATTTGCTTCTAATTCTGTTTCTATGGACTATATAATGCATCTTTTTCCTCTATGTACTATCTTGTAGATTTGGACTGTAGATCTGATGCACTGCCTTCATTTCTTTCTCTCAGACCTTAATTTTTGCAACTGCTCGGACCTTATAGTAGTATTGATCACAGAATCTTATCAGAATAATGATGCAATAATTTTTAAAAAAAGCTGGGACATTGTTATCACTTATTAGATCAAACAAATTTCAGTTTTCACTTAACAGTATGTATTGAGTTTCAGACCCATTCTTTTGCTATTTTATCAGTTTCCAGATATAACTAAATTAACAAAATCATTTGTTTTTAAAATTCAATTTACTGTTAATAGAAAACTATGCCCGGCGCACATGCTGGGGAATAACTGGGGTAATCCAAAATTTCAATGGAAATAGTCGTAGCAGCCTTGGCACCTACAACTACAAGTCTACAACCAAGTTGGATTTTATGTACGGTGTGCAAGTTGTTACTTGGTTGAAACTGAAGGGTGGCGACACATTACAGCATCGCTGATATGTCAACATGCGGAATATATGGATGTAGATTGTAGATAGCATACAAATCAAATTAAATACTTAATTGTGTTCCAATACAAAGTGAATTCTTTATTAGTAGATTTGAACAAGTCAACAAATCAAGCGGTGGGTCTCTCTGGTCAAACCTAGTATCATCAATAATTTACATAGTTGGGGGATTTCAGAGAGGCTGCACTTGGTTCCCTCCGATTATAGTAGTAAATGGGGTTGTGGTATGTGTTAAGGAATCATATCGTTAGGGCTGATTAGAAGGATGATGACTGGAGCTATCTTGATCTACCTTCATACTCCCATCTTGTTGTTCAGATCCCATGGTTGGAGGCCTGTTTGCAAACAAGTACAAGAATACAAAGTAAACTCAACAATTTGATTCATTCGGTGTTTTATATTTACAATATATTTGATTGGTATTTCTTTTTGGTATAAGGATTTTTTCGACGGAATAAGAAGGCATGAAGTGTTCAGTTTGATGCTTATCATCAAAAGAGTACCGAATCACGTTGCTTGCGCAGAGATAAATATGGAAGCTTCAACATATGTACTTCATTAAGGAACCGGTAATATAACTAAATTCTCTATTCGGATGTGTGGGTGATAAAAAGTGTTTCTGTTTTATTTTATGCCATCGCATCTGAAAACCAGTGATAAAGAACATACCATACTCAACAATTGAAATGATGGCGTAGCAACGGCCTGCAGTACCAGAGCAGTATGGTGTTTTCTGATAAGTGAAGGGTTTTATTTTTATTTGCCATTTGGTGGTTAATAGTTGCAGTATTAGTGCTTTATTACAATTTACTGAATTCAATATTCTAAGATTATATTCTTTCAACTCATTAGACCAGGTAATATGAAGAACAATTTTTTGTCATGCGAGTTATTCCCGCCTTTATTGATGCATGCAAATTTGTTGATTATATGTCTTAAAATTTTATTTTGTGCTAACAATAGTCATTTAGGCATGAAAGGATATTTTTGCAATTGAACACAATCATGTTAAAATGAACTTTGTATTTGAAATAAGTTCACCCTCTCTTTGATTGATAATCCACTAATGTATATTTGGTAGCGTCATTATTTGGTAGCCTCATTATTAGTTTTGTGACCCCTTTAAGCTTTGTTTATGACCTGAATTAGGTGCATATTTTATCTGGTTCATGCTGTTGTTTAAGTGTGTGAATATTCATCCCTTACCTAGTAAGTGACCGACGGGTAATTGACGAGTATTGTTGCTGTGAGTAGTTATTACACAGCAGTATTTAAGCTGCATTTTGCTTCTGTTTTCAGTTGTTATATAATGCATATTTGAGTGTGTAAAATCTGGATATAATGTCAATGCACTAACCATGTTAAGGTCTGTTCAACCATTGGACACAGCTTGCAATCTGTTTAGACAAACTTTTTGCTCGTTTGACCATTAGTTGCGTTGTCACAGCTTAGACAAACTGTAATATTATGTGGCTGGTTGAACCTGCTTCTGTGGGGCTTAATTAAGCCTGGTGTATCTGTTTTGAATTAAGCTCACACGTCACCTGCTTGCTGTTATTGTCTGAGTGCTTCTTTGTAAGTGTTATGCTGCTGTAATTTAGCATTTTTGCCTCTGTATGTTGTTGTTGCTATGGTTGATCTTGACCAGCACTTGTGCTTAGTTTTGTGACCCCTTTAAGCACTTGTGCTTAATTACTCACGATTAGAGAGGAAGTGACAGAATGATCAGGTGCACCCTCTTAGCGTTTAGATCCATTCTCTTCAGACCCATCGTTATCTGTATGAATGATCATAATACCACCAAATCCATATAAGCTAGCTAGCTAGCTAAATAAAAGCAATATACTTGCGTACCTTGGGGCTGTTAACAGGAGAACTTGCAGTGTCCTCCAGAGACTCAACATAAGGAATCTCAGCTCTTTTGCTCTTGAATTTCAACTTCCTCAACGTATTATTATTATTGTTATAAATATTCCCTGCATGCGGCGATGATGATATCCCATCTCAGTCATCGCCACCACCAACAAATGAATTATTATTGTTGCTGAAGCTGAAGCTGATCTTATAGTTATAATTATTACCAACAGGATTATAATTATGATCATCCATCGTTTGTTGTTGAACTTTGGGCTGATTATGAGCTATGCTTTCTTTCGTAGATTTTCAAATTAATGTTTTCATGAGTCTGGTGAAGTTAATGTGATACTTGAAGTCAATGATTTTTTATTTTTGAAGTTGCTTTAGTTTTATCTTCTGTTAAACGAGATGTGTTTTCTTTTGCAGATTTGGAAGTTGGAGGGACATGAAGCTCTCAATTGAAGAATATGTGTCTTCTATATCTGAAATGATTGTCATAGTGATTAGTAAACTTGAATAATGTAAACTTTTGGTAGGATATGAGTGTTGTAGTATGCGAATTCTTATGAGAAACGTCTTATAGTTTCTTTCTTATGGAAACATTTGCTAGTTAATAAGACTATTTTGGGAATCTTGTGACTATAGGTGTAACTACTTTATGTAGCACATTATAAAATGTTAGATGTGTTTCAGCAATGAATTTAATTGTTGTTTATATATTATTCAGGTTATATGTGTTTTGTTTGTGAAATTATTAGGTACAAAATATTTCGTCGGTGATAACTTATGAGATGAAAGATTTCGTAGGTAATAATATTATTTGAGGTGAAACATTCCGTAGGTAATAATACATGAAACACAAAATTTTGGTAGGTGATAACTTATTAGAGACGGAACATTCCGTTGGTGATAACTTTACCTGAGACAAAATGTTTCGTAGGTGATAATCATTTTTTGAGACGGAAATGTCTGTAGGTGATAATAGTTTTCTGAGACGGAATGTTCCGTAGGTGATGATGATTTTCTGAGACGGAAATTTCCGTCGGTAAAAGTTAATAATATCACCGACGGAGTGTGTTTTCACAGACGGAATATTATTACCGACCCGTTTATTACAGACGGAAAGTTCCTACGGAATTTTCCGTGTGTGATTGTCATTACATACGGAAATGTAACTTTTACCTACGGAATATTCCGTCTGTGATACTACTGTTTTCTTGTAGTGAAATAACACACTTAACAATACTTAGCAGCGGAAAACATAACTCACACCCTCACTTAACTCTTTGGTGTTACACGCCGTTAGCCACCCACGTGGCTAACAAGGCTAACATACATACATCGTACTGGTCTGATGGACTAAATTCCCGAGCAACTACACATAAAATCCGTTCCGTGTTCAACATCCATTATACACTTACATTACAACTGTACCGAGTAATTACCAACTAACGCCGATACATTTTCGGTCTTACTACACCTATAATACATCCACAATTCTCATGACTACCACATACAAACACTACCCCGTCCTACTCTCGAACGGCTTCCAGTTCCTTGCACCTGAAAAGTATGGGAGCCCCCAAAGGGGGTCAGCACCTTTGCTGGTATGGTAATCCCGCAGCCCGCATGCTACCGGGCCACGCACAACTATTTGTCGTCTTAGCATGCGGTTGATTTATTTCAAACATGCACAAACTCACACACATATCATGCTTATAAGCAAACATCCATTAATAGAATGCAGACACAAGGCTAGCACACTCAACATAGCAACATACTTCACTTTCTAACATACACAACTTAATTTCACTCTTCTTAGAGTACATGAACTTCACTTAGGGAGTGCCGGGGTGATATAAGCCCGAGCACAACACACATACATTTTCTTTACTTGAGTGGCGGCCTCATATAGGACCGTACACAACATACACAATTTCCCCCTAACTCCAATAGTGATGAGGTAGGTAAGCCTTGGTTAAGCTTGTGGGAGGTTGTAATTCCAGGAGGAAGAACAACCGTAACATAACAAAGAGGGAGTCGAAGCGAACTTAGGCATCGACACCCTACCAACATTATACATAATTTCCCTCCTAGCCCGATGTGGAGGTCGGGTAGGTAAGCTTTGGCTAAGCTAGTGGGAGGTCGAAATCCAATGAAGGAAAACAACCCTAACATACCAGGATGGGAGTTAATTCACATATATATATTAACTCCCAAACAACACGCGCGACCGGAACAACCGGATTCCTCTCCGTACATAACATATACTTATTAGTTAGAGGTTCCCTTATGGAACTTACCACATACATACATCACATAGCGTTACTAACTCGGTTAGACACATATGGGGAGTAATACCCCTTTTAACAAACATGAATAACTGTATCCAATAACAACAACAACATATCCAACAAGTCACATACATCACTCATAATAACAACATACACTAACGCACGGATAGCCGTAGTTAGAACGTTCCCATGGGTTGGGACGTTTATTCCGAATACCGATCTCTTATGTGAACCTAAAGTCGGTTAACTGTTATTTAACACATAACTAAGGTTAAGCGGTATCAGAATTAATTACGCCATAATAATGAATTACTGTAAACTCATTTCATGCTTTATCTTGCAAGGTGGCAAACACACAGAAAAACACATAGGCATACAAGCCGGTGTAATCCGGTAGGACACAGGTTGCAAGAAAACCATACCTGACACCATGGGTTTATCTTTACCGGGTGATCTCCCGTTCCTTGGTTCACACTTGTTCAACTGATAACATTCAAATGTTTTCATTAACATCGAAGCATTACAGTATGTAACACTATACTCCCGTATTTAACCCGTTATCCCGTCATTTCGGTTTTTAACTTTGTGTACTTAAACTCACAATTTTCTCACATCCAATCTAACACTTGTTTACACCTTCTAAGGCCTTTAAAACTCCTCAAACAAGGCCTAACCAACATCTAAAACCATTACCATTCACTTCCCCATCATAACAACACTTTAAAACACATTCTGGTAAGTTTTTAGCATGGTCCGGGTTTGTGTCCGGGGTTACAAACCCGGACCAACCACGGATTTCACTTTCTGGACAAATTTTCATGTGGTCCGGGTTTGTGTCCGGGTTTACAAACCCGGACCACCCCCTGGGATAGTCTTCTGCCATGTTTTTGCTATCGTCCGGGTTTGCAAACGGATTTGCAACCCGGACCACCTCTGGAACAGACAAAATTTACAGTTTTTGATCAGTTTTCAACCCCTAATCCACATCCAATCATTCCCTAAACATTCCACATGTTTCCTACATGTTTACACACACTAAAACACTCCTCAAATGCTCCTAAAACGTTGGTCCAATCCACCACCCAATTATTGTTCGAATTCACAAAACTTTATTTTCCCTCTGTTGCATTATGCATATCAGTGCATCTTAAACCTCTTGAGACATTTCACAACCTTCCACCAACCTTTCCAATCCATCAATGACCATTTCAAAACCTCCTAGATAATGCACTTCTCATACCAAGATTCATGCCTCAATCTTAAAACCTTAAATCCTCATTGTTTTGTAAAACTCCCAAGGCATTTAAACAACTCCTTTTTGCTACAGATTTTTGTACTACTCCTCTTAGTTCACCAAATACCATTTCAAGGTTATTAAACCACACCACTCAACACTACAAACACCTTGATCCTCCAACTTACCAAGTCACCTTAAAACACTTATTTTCTATTGAAATTTCGCCATAACCTCCCCATAAATTTAACATCTCCAAAACCATCAATTCACATCAATGTACATCCCTAATCTAGCCACACCCACAAGGGTCCTATCAGCACACAATATCAATCCACAAATCCACCAAACAACATTTATAGCTCTAAAATCACAATACACCACAATATAACTTCAAACTCAAATCCTTTGGCTCCAAGGCCTCCAATTCAAACCAATAATTCACAAGATCTCCCAAAATCAACTAAAAACATTATTTTCATATTTTGGGTTCATTATTCAATTTAAACCATTCCCAATCTTTAAAACAATTTAAACAAGCTTTAAGGTAGATTCCTTACCTTAATTCACAAGTCTCGCATTAATTCTCTTCTTGCTCCTCATCTCCTCAAAATCGGTCAAGATGGAATGGAGTTTCCAAACTCCATCCCAACATTCAAGAAACACAAAACGCATTCCATTAATTTTCTAAACCCTTAAGAACTCTAAATCAATTTAAGGGCTTAAAACACAAGGTTATGGTTTACCTTTTGGAACCCTTTAAGAGAGGTTCTCACCCTTGAATCAAGAAGGGAATCATTCCACCATTGGAGGGTTGTAATGAAGCTCAAAATCAAGAAGAAAAACAAGGTGTGAGAGAGAGCCAAAATCGGCTACCAAGGGAGGAAGAGCAAACGTGAGTCTTTCAATGAAATTTTTTACCTTAGAAGGAAGAGGAGACTCCAAGCTACAAGATGATGTGCTTTTCTCTTCAAATGGGGAAAACCCATAAAAATGAAACTCATCCTTTTCGAATTTTGGAAAGAGGGAAGTGTAGAGCTTGATGAGGGGAACACAAATATGTGTTTTGTTTTTGATTTGGAGCATTTATGTGGCTTGAGCATGGGAGAGAAGTTGGAGAAGCCATGGGTGTGGGTGGTGAGCTCAAGAACGGCAGCAACCAGAGGGAGAGAGGAGAAATCGCTGGGAAGGAAGGAAAGGGAGGAAAGAGAAGAGAGGAAAAAGAAATAAAGGAGGAAAGAGAGTGTGGGTGGGGTATTTGTTACTTTTCACTTTTTGCTTTTTGACTTATTTAATTAGCTAACTAGTCATGTGTGAGGGCCTATCTACATTAATAAAACCGGCCCATATAACTGTTATAGGCTGGAGCGTTTTTCGTCCTTTACAGAAAACGCTCATTAATTTACCCGGTTTAGCACTATTCCCTAACCGGGCCCGTTTTCCGGAATTTTCTAGTTTATTAAATTTTAATGGTTATTATACTCCCATTAATGTTTATTTATAGTTATATGATAAACTATAATTTTTACGGGGTCATTTGACTGTTTAAAGTCACGTTTTCGGGTTTCTTTCCTCGAAAAAACGACTTTAGACTCCGTTAGCGTTTTAACGCATTATTTGTATCCGTTTTCTTCCGGAATTTTTCCCACATGTTCTTAGTATGTAATTAGGGTATAGAAATATATTTATAACCCCAGTGAAGGTTATATACCTCCTAAAATAATTAAAACGCGTTTTCACGTCTCGTGACTTTTACGCATTTTCTTTTTCTTTTTGGTTTTTATTTCTTCACCAATGATCTTAAGGACTTAATTATCCTTAGAAAGTTATAATTACATAATTAATTAACACATTAAGGTTTGGGGTATTTCACTACCGAGGAAGAGGTTTGCATGACGGTTGACGACATGTAGGATCGGGCCACGCCTGTTCCCTATGATCGGTGTTTGATTGGTATACTTTTTCTCCATCGTTCGGTTGATCTTAAAATCATGCAGAAGTTGTTGGGAAAGATTTGGGGTCTGGAGGATGTGCTGGTGGTTCGGTCTCACTACAGGATTTAGCGTCTGACGCTTTCGGACGCTAAACATCAAAAATCAGACGCTAAATGTGTTTAGCGTCTGATTTTTGATGTTTAGCTCCGATGAATATAGGACGCTAAAAGCCTGGACGCTAATTTTTTTTTTGCGTCCGCGGACACTAATTTGCGTCCACTTGGCGTCCATTTTTGTTTCGGACGCTATTTAGCGTCTACTTGTTAGCGTCCAAAATCGGACGCTAAATAGCGTATGCTAAATGGTCGCAAACTGCTTAATCGGACGCTAACTAACTGGAGATAAATTGATTACAGCTTTGCGTCCAATTTTTTTCGGACGCTAAATTGTGTCTACATATCAGACGCTAATTCAAATCTTCGAACGCTAAATTGCTTCTATTATTCGGACAATAATTTATGCATTTGGACACCAAATTAAATATTTTTTATCATTAATATTTATCATCTATTAGTTTATATATTTTAACATAAAATTATATAATTATCATATGTTATTCGGGTATTAAATTGTATGCATCATGTTAAATAAAAATGGCACAACAAATTTCATATCTAAAAAGCCAAAAGGCTTCGTTTTTTCATTTCACAACAACCGTTCTCACCCCAGTTTTGTTGCCTTTCTAAAGGACTTAGTTAGAGCGTTTTACATGTTTGAAACCAAAAAGGAGCACATCTAACACAACCATACAAAAGAACTAAATGTAGTAAGTTTGTGTTGGAGCATTCTACATGAAAATAACAAAAAAAAAGCACATCTAACACAAATTGAATCTTCAAAGGAAGACATCAAATAGACTCTTAGATTTCATCATCTTTGAGATTGAGGTAGCCTGAGGATGAATGCAAAATCCAATGCAACGGATGACAACGGAAGAGATTGAGATCGGGTGTAAATATAATCCTGCCACACAAACAAATCAATCAATTCAAATGGGGAAGGTAGTCAAGTCGTGTCACTAATTAAGCTAAAAAATGAAGCAACAACATCCTTGCAGTTGAGCAATGGGACTATCATCAAAGCTGAGATACAAAATTCCAGGTACCATATATATATATAAACTGATACATATATACAAAATCCAAGCTCTGTCAAAGTAACATTTAGTCAAGCAGCATGTCAAAATCAAGCAAAATAGAAGAGTCGATCAGAAATGGAGAGCTCATGCCAACAAGGGAATAAAATGTACCTGAAATACTTTCCTCAATCTTTCATCAAGAAGAGATTTTTAAAGAGAAGCTATCAGTTGCAACAATTTGAAGCTCTAGCTGTAAAAAAAAATACAATGTCACAAGTGAAACGTAAACTAAATGCATCAGATTCACCAGTGATTGTCATCAGATGTTCTTAGAATGCAGAGAGTTGTGAACCTGGCAATCACAACAGTAAACATATGCAGTGCAAACAGACAGATATCTCATGGCCAAAATCAATGGATCGTTTTGAGGTAGTGAACCAAGACCACAGATTGAGCAAGGCCCAAGGATTCACATTGACTTCTATCTCAATCTATTCAGGAAGAGATTAAAATTCAATCAAGTAGAAAATGAGGCCCTACCTCTTCATCCATCCTCTTCCAGATCTTAGACATGTCCGCCACTGACTAGGAGCATATAGGGCAACAATATCTGCAAGTTACAATAGCATATACCAAACACAATCCCATTAATTCACAAAAGTAAACAACACAGCAGAGCAAAAAGTCATTCATAGGCATCAGGAATGTTGTGTGCTCACTTGTCACGCTTATGCATCTCGTGGTAGCATTCTAGATGCATCGTGTGGCCACATTTCATGACACTAGTGTCTTTAAGAGAGTCAAATAGAAACTACAAGGATGCAGGGTATTTAGTTAGCAAAACAACAAGAAGCATAGACAGACATAGACGGATGATATCAAAGAATGTAGCATAAGGAATAGGAAAGGAACCTCATAGCATATGGGACAGTGATGATGCATGGCATTCTCCATGCATGAATGGTTATCCGGTAGAGTTACCGAGTAACACGATCCTGCGTACATTAACAGAAGGTATTGCACAGACAGGAACTAGAACATGGGAAACAAAAGAATCGTCAACATTGTAGAAAACAGATGAAAGAATGAAGTATAGAGTTGAGAAGATTACGGCTATGAAGCCGAAAGCTACAAAGCATGAAATTCTTTTACATTATTGGCTCAACTTTACAAATCAAAAGAGTATAGAACAGTGTGTGTCCCTCCTCTTTTGAAGAGGCTTCCTTTATTCTGTTTTATTTGGCTATTGCCTGTTGGTTCTTCTAGTTAAGAATGTAAATCCCGTTTAATGATGGTTCCATTTAATAACGTCAGTGTGAAAGCCAAACACAAATCATTAGTTTACATTATTGGCTAAAATTCACAAATCGATGGCAATAGAACTTTCTGACATTACTGGCTCATTCCTTTCTATGATCCATCTACCAGAAGAAAGGTAAGTAATCAATTACTCTGTCAAGCCTATTCATTAAGCCAACATGACAACTACCAAACACATTGCGAACTGATACCGCACTTAGTAATCAGAGTAGAATCACAAAAGAAATGTTTTACCATCAAATTACTAGCATTCCAGAAAGAAGAAGTTTTGATATGACATACCACATTTGTCGTAGTGGAAGAAGTTTTCACGGCCGCCAACCCTGAATGGATTTACAATACTCATGTAATTAGGGCATGTACCATTATCACTTTCTCAAAGAGCAAGATAATTAAACCTTTTAACTAACCTACAAATGCCACACTCATCACAGTGAAACTACTTCTTACCAATCTGCACATTCAAAAAAAAAAAATTCACAGTTAACTTCCAATGAAAACAACACCATACAAGCATCTTATATCATCCCAACAAATATCATCTTGTCAGTATAAGACTAGATAATCAAGATTAAACAGCGCAGTTCATTAGACATATCCTTTGATGTTTTCTGGTGAATATAATAATGTAATATGATGACAATTGGCTGCGGTTTGATAGAGTCATTCGGACACCGAGAGGTGAATGAAAGGCAAGATTATAGTTATAATTATTGCACCATATATATTATATTCAGATTTATGGAGATATGTATCCACTAGGTAGGTGCAAGTTACTTTTGCATGGATAATAATATATCAAGCTGCACCAGACTCATAAATTAGTAGAGGAGATATATTATATAGTAGTAATTCTTCAATTGATAGTAATAGTAATTTTTTATTGATGAAAGGTATAATGATGGGTATTTCTAGAAGCTTAATTAGTATGATGTTAATTAATAAATCACTACTACAGTCCCATTGCTGTTAGGACTCATCACCTATTCCAAACAGGAATGGAAATCTGCTCAGCAGTAGTAATAAATTAGGAGAAGAAGAAGAGCAAGAAGTCAGATGTGAAGATGCAATGCCATGAAGACTCAACAAGCTGTCTAGAGTGTCACAGACAATATAATCTGCTAAAAGATGCTTTAGTTAGGGTACATAGAAGAGAAAATGTTTTAGCATCAAACCTTCATTTTCTTCAGCAAAGATAGAGCTTTTTCTTGAGTAGAATCCACAAAGGCAGAAATGAGACGAGGGTGGGGTCTCTCTGTGATAGCAGTTCATATTAGAAAGAATCCACAAATTGAAATCTAACGATGTAATGTAGTACCCAAAGTAATACAACAGAAAAATGAAGATCAACATGAGCAGAAGCTAAACAATAGAAGATGTTTAAGCTAGCTGAAATACCCCGAACTTAAATATGGTGATTAAATTATTTTAATATGGTATTTAAGGGCCTAATAGTGCCTAAGTAATTTTGGTAAGGAAAATAAATCCAAAAGAAATAAAGAAACGCTTAAAAAGCGAAAAACGCTAAATAAGCGTTAAATAACCATAGGAGGTATGAGACCTCGGTTAGCATATTATGTGGATTCCTAGGGCTTAATAAGACCAAAATAATATATGGGAACAACTCCCGAAGAAAACGGACCCAAATAGTGTATTAAAACGCTAATAGAACTTTAGCGCACGTTTTTTGAGAAAACCCAAAAACGTGATCTTAAGTGGTCAAATGGACTCGTAAAAATTATAAATCATCAAAAAACAATAATTAAGCATTAAAGGAAGCTTAATAACCCATAAAAATAAAGAAACGAGAAAAATTCCGGAAAACGGGCCCGGTTAGTGAATAGTGCTAAACCGGGTAAATTAACGAGTGTTTTCTGTAAAAGACGAAAAACGCTCCAGACTGTAACAGTTAAGTGGGCCGGTTTTATTAGTGAGTCATCCCCTCACTCGCACACAAATAAAGAAAGAAAGAAACAAAAAGGAGGAGAGAGTAAAGTAAAAAGCATAAAGTAAAATATTTACCTCTCTCCTCTCATTTCCTTCTCTCTCTCTCCTTCCTTTCCTTTGTTCCAACCGTGAGCTGCTCTCTCCTCCCCTTCCTGGCGATTTGAGCTGCTCCACTCAGCAACAATGGCAGCCTCCCTTTCCCTCCATGCTCAAGCCATTTTAGAGCTCCAAATGAAAAACCGAACACATATTATTCTTCCCCTCTTCAAGCTCCACACTTCTCTCTTTTCAAAATTCGAAAAGGATGAGTTTCATTTTCATGGGTTTTGCACATTTGAAGAGAAAAGGGCACCACCTTGTAGCTTGGAGCCTCATCTTTCTTCTAAAGTAAAAAGTTCCAAAGAAAATTCATTTTTCTTCACCTTTCTCTCTTGACCGATTTTTGCTTTTGTAACACCATGTTTTCTTCTTGCTTTGGAGCATTGTTTGAACCCTCCAATGGTGGAGTAATCACCTTCTTGATTCAAGTGTGAGAACCCCTCTCAAAAATCTCCAAAGGTAAAACCCTAACTTGTGCTCTAAGCCTTTTTATTGAATTAGAATTCTCTAAGGGTTTAGAAGAATAATTAAAATGCATTTTTGTGTTTCTTGGGTGTTGGGATGGAGTTTGACAACTCCATTCCCACTTGACCGATTGGTGCAAGAAAGAGAGGAAGAGGAGAATTGGAAAAGAAAGAAGGAAATTATAAGCTCAAGGTAAGAGCTCCTTCTTAATGCTTAATTTTAATGCATTAGAGTAATGGGAATGGGTGAACAAATAAAAGAACCTAAACTATTGTATTAGTATTGTAGTTTGTGGGAGTTTGAGTATTTATGAGCTTGTATTTGGATTGTAGGCCTTAGAGCCAAATAAATTGTGTATGTGTATTAGTATGGTGGATTGAGGAAGTAAGGATGTATTGGTATTGTAATTGAGGAAATTTTGGTGTATTGAAATTTTGTATGTGTGCTGGTAGAACCCTTGTGGTTTGGCTAGAATAGGAATGATTTGGATGAGAAAGGTTATGTGTGGATAAGTAAGGAAAGTAGGTGAACTATGGCGAAATTTTAGTGGGAATTATGCATTAAGAATGACTTGGTGAATGGGAGAACCAAGGTGTGTATTGGGTTTAGTAGAGATGTTTAGTAACTATGAAATGGTGGTTGTAGTATGAGAAGTGAGAAGGTAAAAATCAGTAGCAAAGAGTATCAAAAACACATTGTAGAAACTAGGAAAAACTAGTGTGCAAGATTTGGTAAAAAGAGAGTTGGACTTTGGTATAGGTATTGTAGTTGATTGGAAAGGAATTGGAATAGTAAGATGAAGTTGGGACAAGATGCAAAATGCAAAGAGGAGTGTAGGAAATGCACAAGTGTGCTAACTGTAACAGAGAGGAAGAAAAATCTGTAGAAATGGAGCAAGTATTGGGTAAGGTTTTGACTCAAGTGTTGAGGAGGTTTGGAACTGGATTAAGGCATGTTTTAGGGTGCTTAAGCATGTGGGAAACATGTGGAAAGGTTAAGAAATGATTGGAGATGAATTAGGGGTTCAAAACTGGTTAAAAACTGTAAATTTTGACAGTTCCAGGGTTGGTCCGGGTTTGCAAATCGGTACTGAAATACCCCGTAATTAAAAACAGTGATTAATTAGGCTAATTATATTTTAAAAAGCTTAATTACACTAAAATAAATACGAGGGAACAAATCCTGAAGAAAACGGACCTTTAAAATGGGTTAAAAGCATAAACGAACCTTAAAGCGCGTTTTTCGAGGAAACCGTGAAAACATGACTTTAAGCGGGTCAAACAGACTCGTAACAATTTTGGTCAACTAAATAGTCACTAATAAATATTAGTGAAGCTTTAGAACCAATAAAATTAATTTAATGAGAAAATTCCGGAAAACGGGTACCGGATAGTAAAAACTGTAACAACCGGGAAGTTGTGGGGTGAGAATGTAAATAAACAAACTAAGTGTGTCCACTTTGCAAATAAAAATAAAAATGAGAGTGTGTGTGTGTGTAGGGGGCGGCCAGCTCTCTCCCTCACCCTCTTTATTTCCTTCTTATGTGCTAAAAGACAAACAACTTAAGTAAAAGCAAAAAGGAAAGAAAGGGACTCTCTCTCCTCACTTTTCCCTCCTCCTCTCACGTACCCATCTCCCTCTCCTTCTCTATTCTCTCTATTTTCCTCTTGCACCTGCGACAGCCATGGAGAAAGGAGAAGACTCACAAAACTCCTCACTTCTCTCCTCTCTTTGAGTACTCAAACCTTCTCCAAATGCAAAAAAAATTACACCACTAGAATCCCCTTGCCAAGGAGAACGTTTTCATCCTTTCAAAAATCCAAAAGCTCAACTTTCATTTCGGTGGGTATTCTCCATTTGAAGATTCAAGTCCACCATTAGAAGCACCTTCACCTCCTTGTTACTTTGAGGTAAAAAGAAGTTCGAAAATCCATCATTTCTAGCCCTTGTCTGCATTATAAGAAATTTCAGATTTTGAATGTCTTGCTCCTCTTTGTTCCAGCCGATTTTGGCTCTTTTGTTGGGCTAGGAATATTGTCCTCTTGCTAAACAAGAACTTCATCCATTCATTGGAAGGTAACATCCTTTTCTAAACCCTAAAACCTAAATTCTAGGGTTAGTATAAATGAATGCTAAATGGTTAGTGTGGATTGGTATGGTGGTTGTAGTATTGTGCACTGTGTGAGGAAGAACGAAGAAGAAGGAAAGAAGGAAGGAGAAGGAAAAGAAAGAAAGGAAAACTAGCAAGACAAGGTAATTGTGCTTACCTTGAACTAGTTGTGTATGTAGTACACTACTACAGAAAATACTTTAGACAACTGTTAAAAGGCTTTAGAGAACTGTTAAAAACAGTTCTAGTTGTTGGAGTTCTCTATAGTATGGTCTACTTTAGACTACTGTGATTAACAGTTCTCTATACTCACTTATAACTACTGTTAATGTGATGATACACACCTGTTTTTAACAGTTATGAAACACCTTATCAGACTACTATTGAACAGTTGTCTATTACACGTTTAGAATCAGTTTGTTATGATTTAAGAACTGTCAGTAACAGTTGTCTATGGTTGGAAACACTTCATATATCAATATCATTAGACAACTGTTATTACCAGTTGTTTTTTAACAAATACCGGGATATAAACACTATTGACAACTGTCAATAACAGTTTTCTATAGTCAATTCAACCAAAAACGCTACAGAATTTACAATTGTGATTAACAGTTCTCTTTTGTAGAATAACAGTTTTCTAAAACACCTTGTCCAAACAGCATTACACTTATTTGGGCAATCTATAATGACAAATGTTCCAGTCATAATCTTGTAGAAATTGCATAATAATCTACAAATACACCTGTTCCGACAATAATTATGTGCAAACAACCATATATAATCCATAATAGCTAGCAACACCTACTAAAACACTTTCCCTAAACAAAACATAAGTCTTTTATCACCATGTCAACAACACATACAACACTTTCAAGTGTACTTTGCCACCAGCAAATGCACATTCAATTAGCAAACAGTTCAACTAATCATTTCGATGTCTTGAGAGTCACCATTATCATGCTACATGCTACACTTGATCGAACTCTGAATCCAAATGCTTCTGCATATAAGCTGCCCATTGCTCTCGAATTTCATCAATTTCATTTTGCTCATACGCTTTACCGTTGTACCCGCCCAAGTACTTGAAAACACAATAAAAAATAGTATTAGCTCATTACCAAATAAATATATTATATGCATTTGATAGTGTATAATCAATATGTTTACCTTTGTAGGAACACTTCTTTTCTACTCTATAATCTCCTTCATGAATCTCATCACGTAATAACCACAGACAATGCTTTCACTCGGTTGTCTTGGGCACTAAAAACAGAAGGACAAAATAACTCACAAGTGTACATCATCTTTATTACAAACTAATCATTATATTAAACAGTTATAGAAACTAATCCCAATGTCTATGCAGGTCCCGACTTTCTTTCTTGGCATCCTGCAATGCATGCATATATTTTATACAGCATTGGCATTTTATTAGATGATATAGCTTGGTGCTCATCTAGCAACTTTTGTAGTTCCACCTGCATCTCAATAAAGTTAACTGAGGAATCTTAAAAAAAGTGGTACAAAAAGAGCATAGAGGGAGTACAATCCTAGGTCATAATACTACTCAAACATGGAAAAGAGTCACGCAATGCCTTCTCAAGCAGCAAAAAGGAATATGTGGGGGCAGAATCTTTAAAATCAAATTACATGACCTTTATTATTGAACTGAAACGGAAAAAATGAACCAGCAACAAAAAACTTACATTGGCTACACATTTCCTCTTAAGATCTAAAGCCTTTTTCATGTTCTTCTCTCGATTTTTTTGCCTCGGAGATGATAATAGTGAACCGTGTGTCAATTCTTGGGCAAGAAATTTTGCTAAGTATTTATGTTCTGAGTTACTTTAAACTCATCTATAGATAAAGGTTTCCCATTCTTCCACAAATTGCAATATCATCTATTGAGCAGATTACATCACATACACATGCATTCACATAAGTGCATACATTAATCAAGAAATGAACAAATACAACATACCTTGCGATTGAGTGTTTTTCCAAAACTTGTGACCCACTTCTTCCAGCCTGCATTGCCTTCCTCAAGAGTAGCAATAAGCTCATTATTGTCATAAGCTGCCACCAAGCTCATGCTGCAACATCATAAAAGGTATCTTCCAAGACAGGTTTGTCTTAATCATTGTAAACAAGTAGCAAATTATGATATGTTAGGATATTATGGTAACGGTTTCTTATTGACAACCAACCACATTTGCCGCATCGAATAGATGAGCACACCAAAGAGACATATTGTTAAAAATAAAGTCCTAGTCTTTAATGTTTATAGGTTAGGGTACAAGAAAGTAATGCGGTCTTGACAAGCATGAAAAGAGAGTCTGTACAAATGAGTCAATAACCAGAAGTTGCTGGGAAAAGAAAAACGTGAGGGTAAAAATATATGAAAAGAAACATCAAGTGTACCTTAGCTTAGTAGAATCAAATATTCCACTCTGGTTTACACGGTCAATCCATTTGGGAAGTTGGAGATGAGTGTCTCTCCATCAGAGAAGTCATGTTTGACTGAAGAGTATTATCTAGCATATACATACAGATCTATCAGACACCACATGAAACATTCTGGGAATGGAAATTCCACCTGCAGCTCCCATAATTATGCCATCCATTATAGTATCAAATATGTATCCATAACGTAGACAAATTTATATAGCGTGTCAAAATAGCTTTTGCATTCATCAAATTTTCCATAATTGATCAATTGGTAGAGGTTTACAACATCAGCACCGGAAGAAAAAGCCTTTCCACTACCCTTCATCATAATAAATCCAACGTCTGCATTTTCTTCCCATGCTTCATACAATCTCTTCAGATACACATACACTTATACCCACAAACAGGTTCAAACAGCCCAAATAAATATTAGATTAACATAAATAACTATTTAATGATGACCACACTATATATTTGGTCGTATACTTGGTCGCAAAAGACCCATTTTCTTGTAGTGTTTCAAATTACAATTAATACCTCAAATTGACACAAATCAGAGCAGATTCTAAAAATGAAATTGTAGAACCCTGTCTTAATGAATTAGCCCATGTGAAACAGCCATGGTGAAATCATCAACTATGACACAAAAATTGTAAACAGGTTGTTCGTTGCTTCTCATTATGACAAAATCTCCGAGAGTGTCCAAGTTCCAAGTAACCTTAATGTCTCTACCAAAAAAAATTAATAGCTTATACAAATTGAACTAACATCAAAACCTGAAGATAGATCTTCCAGCTACAGAGCCAATATGTTTCAACACTTACTGTCAATAGCTACAGCCCAAAAACAAAAGTCAACATGCAATACTGACTTCTCCTCTAATGATCTCATTGATCTTCAAAGTCGTTCCTTTGGTACTCAACCTACAGGTAAAAGGAGTTCCCTTCTCTAATTATATTTGTAGATATTCATCTGTTGCATCAGCCCATCTTCCCGCGTACATTGGAGTATTACTCAATCAAAGAGGTCTAGCTAGTTAGCTGCATTGAATGTACTTTTTAGTGACGAAATATTTACCTATTCATTCTACACAAATATTCCTGAAACATACGTACTTATTAGTATATATAGTGTGACAGAAAAGGGAAGCTATATATACGGTATGATAAGAGGATGATACGGTATGAGAAGATGATTTTTTTAGTAGTTATAAGTAGCAGGACAAACAATATTATTTATGTGTAGAGTATCCTAAATTATGTGTTGTTGTCTCATGATTACAAAGCATTAAATAACAGAGGATAGGATTTATGAGTTTTCCGGATTGATGACATCTCCCAAATTCAATCTCTTATATTGTGTACCTTTTGTGTTTCTTCGTTCGGTGTATTTAAATCGAACAGAAGCAGTACACTTATTTCTTCTCTTCTTCAATATATGTAATGTACTAGTCACTACGATTGTATAACAACAATAACAACATCGATTCTCTTCTTTTTTTTTAGAAAGGGGAGCATTTAAATGAGTGGGAAGAATAAGACAATTAATTGATTAACTCTTTTGATGTTCTTTCACTCTCGGATGCACATTCAACAGAATAGAGATAATTCAACTATTACTATTACTGTTTATTATATCTATGAGATGAAAAATCAAGACGTTTTACATATACTATTTTAGTATACATATACAGGAAGACTAGACAAAGGATTAATCAGCGAGACAGTACTTAATTTGAACCCCTTCATCCATTAAAGGTTCCTTGAACTAACACTTCCCATCTGGCACCAGTACATTCTATAAATATTCAGTACCCAAGTGAATTCATTATGTCCAAGTCAAGGTTTTTATCTTTCCATAGTTACCGAATTAATGTGTTTGTCTGAAGAAGAATGCAATGTTCAGCCCACAACAAGAAACAATCGGAGAACGAAAACCGAACGAGCTTCAGCCCACGCCAAATTCGAATGGAAAGCAAACATATAGAAAACGGGAGATACTTACAGATGGAGTATTAATCTCAGCACAAGCTCTTCAGTGACAAAGCTCCTCTACCCCAACTGAATTAGCGATTAATCTATTCGTTCTTCTTTCAGGCTTGACGCGGCATATAGTTATGGAGAATGAAGGCGTCGGCAGGAGCGAGAGAATCACTAAGCAGGTTAGGGCGGAGAAGAGAATGGAGGTGTCTTTCTGGTCGACCGAGAGAAACGAAGATAGAGAAGTGTTAGGCATTCTTCTTTCTGGTCAACCAAGAGAAACGAAATTAGGGCGTGGAGAAGATAAGTGTTAGGCGTTCTTTTTCTGGTCGACCGAGAGAAACGAAATTAGGGCGCGGAGAAGAAAAGTGTTTGGGCGGGTTACTGAACGTTTTTCATTTTAGTTTTGTGCTGAACTTGTAGAGTAGGGATGTTGGCTGAAACAAAAAAAGATTTAGAGGGTATATAGGTCTTTTTTACAAAATCCTACTTATTATTCCGGCCCTGAGTTTTAACAGTTTTCTTAGGCTAGGTAAAGACTACTAATTATTTAACAGTTGTCTTATCCAACTCTTTTTTTCCTTACTCACACATTTTGTACCAAAGACTACTATAATAAATAACAGTTGTCTTTTAAACAGTAGTAAAAAATCTAATCTGTAGTAGTGGTAGTGTAACAGATTTAAATAGTAAAATGAGTAAGGTAAATGAGTAATGAGTAGTGGCAATGTAGTAGTGTATTGGAGAAGAGAATGTAACAGTTTTGAAGTCTTTTAAATGAGTTTTAAAAGCTTGGGAAAACCTTGGGTAGTATGTGTATATGTGCAGGAATTTTTATGTTGTTGTAGTAGTGTTGAATTGTGAGTATAATGTATTGTATAAACAGGTTGTGAGAATGAGAATATGTGAGCTGAAAAAAATGTGTGGAGTAAGCTAAAAATATAGGGGAGACTATGTCAAATTTTGTGTAGGAATGAGAGGACTTAAGTGTTTAAGAAGAGGAAATAACTAGGTGTATTTGAGGAGTGTTTAGTACTTTGGAAACAGATTTGAAAAGAGTGTAGGTAATGTGAAGATATAGGATGCAAAGTAATGTATTTTGGATACTAGGAGTAGCATTAGTTGAGGAAGTAATGGAGGTTAGAAGTTGAGTGAAAAATCTGTAGCATAAGAAGGAAAACAAAAATCCGTAGCATAAGTGAAATGGAAACTAGTATAGTGTGGAAAAGAAGGAGGAAAAATGTGTAAGTATGACTAGGATTGAGCAATGTATTTGGAGAATGGATTAAGGTATTTTAGGAGGCCTAAATGGCATTATATCATGTGGGATTACATGTAGGAATGTTGGGGAAGAGATGGGTAAGAAAGGAATTGGAAAACAAAGCCTGTAGCAGTGTTCTGCTACTGTCCGACCCACAGCCTGGATCGGACGCTGGGTCGGACAAGGCTTAAGTAACGAAAATAAAACATTCTGGAATGGTCCGACCCAGGAGCCGTGAGTCGGACATGGGTCGGACAGGCAAAAAAAAACTATTGTCGAAGTTTCTGACTCCGTCCGACCAAGAGGGTGAGTCGGACGTGGGTCGGACGCCACTTGGACAACAGAGCTGAACTTTCTGGAATGGTCCAACCCAGGACCGTGAGTCGGACATGGGTCGGAGGGGCAAAAAAATTCTGTGTCGAAGTTTCTGACTTCGTCCGACCCAGAGGTTGGGTCGGACATGGGCCGGACATAGCTTGGACAACAGGACCGGAACTTTCTGTAATGGTCCGACCCAGAGGTGTATGGGTCGGACAGAACAGTGCTGGGTCGGACGGATGAATTTCAGAGAACGAAAACTTACTGGAATGGTCCGACCCAGATGTTGGGTCGGACGGTGGGTCGGACGGCCCAAACTTAGACAAAAAAAAATGTTTTTATAATATGACTGTAGTAATCATATGTATGTATATATATATGCCTATACACATGTAAGCATATATATGTAGTAATACACCATTAATGAAGTAGTAAGAGTAAGAAAGTAAGTAAATGAGTAAGGAAACAAGTTAAGAAGTAGTAAAGAAAAGAATGGTTTTGTAACCAAGCAAGAAAGTAATGAAGTAGTAAGTAAATGTTAAAAGTATCAATGAAGGAGTAAGTTAGATTAATCATAGATCATTAATCGTACAACTCCATGTATGTATAGGAATCAAATAGTTGATCTCCAAGGAACCGGTAGTACGAATACGACGGTGTACGGTATGATTTCTTCATGCCCTGTATCCTAACTAGGTTACCCCGATTTGTGTGCTTATGTGATCACCAATAAGATAAATGCACGAATCGGACTTATATTGCACTTAATTGTGTTTGAACTATTTCGTTCTTGTTGTATCTTCTTGAACAATTAGTTTGTATAATTCATGAAATGAATGAATGGAAATGAGAAGTATGTGTAAGTATTGTGTACTTGTGTATTGTATGTATGTATGGAAATGAAGTACTGACTTCTACTAATTCCTAACATTCTAACTCCTAACTTGAGTAATGAGTAAATGGAATGAGTAGAAGTCCGATATAGTTTCGGCCACGCGTGAGGATAAGGAAACACAAGAGGTTGGATCCGAATCCTGGCTATAATCTTTTCCATGGACCAAATCCCTTGAATGGGTAGCATCCTGGATTAGTGGGCCACCCTAAAGCCCGGTGGTGGGATGTAGTAATCCCTGCCCGGAGGTCATACCGACTTAACTGGAAGTAAAGTATGTAAGAAGTAAGTATTGTATTTGTATTGGTCTTGACTATTGTAAGTCATTGACCCGGAGTAAAAAGTATTGAACACCCGATTAACCCGGGTGTGTAATGAGGCTAACAAGACCTTTGTATGTGTTGGAGAATTGTATCTCCGTAATGCGGTGAGTATGGGTAAGTATGAATGGTTGACTTGAATTGTCTCCCTTGTATGTATTGTATGTATGTATGCCCTGTGTATGGAATGTATTGTATTGTATTGTATTGTATTGTATTGTATTGTATTGTATTGTATTGTTTGTATTGTATAAAGCATGTATGTATGTATGAATGAAACGAACCATATGTACTCGACCAAATAGTTGGCGTACCCTCGCTAGTACGCGGGGTATGCAGTTATCATATGCAGCGTAAGCTGACCCCCTCGGGGGAATGTTTTTACTCCATAGGTACCTGCGAGGCGTGACGAAAGGGTAAGGACGGGATGTGATTCTTTTGGTAGTTAGTAGGATTGAAACGGTGTACTGAGTTGTACACGGCTAAGGCCTTTTTGTGTAGCCGGTGTACCATGTGGTACACCTTTTTGGATATTGAAATCTTGATTGGATAGTAAGGAGAGGATGTATAAACTCTTCATTTTTGGGAAGTAGTCATGAAATGTAATTCATATATTCAGTATACTCGGTAATCAAATGTAAGTAAGTATTTGGTATTGTAAAGTAAGTAGTATGTATGCATTTCATTCTAATCATCAGACCGAACGGTAAGTAGTAGTAGCCTTGTTAACATTGGAGGGTTAACGGCGTGTATCACCCGCCGGGAGTAAGTAGGTATTCCGCTGCGAGAAGGGAAGTATGGGATTGATTAGAGGATAATGAAAGAATTAGCGGTTGGCGTGTTACAGGTACACAAACCCGGACCATAGCAAAAACATGGCAGAAAGTGCATTCAGAGGGTGGTCCGGGTTTGTAAACCCGGACATATACCCGGACCACATGTAAATAAGGCCAGAAACACAATTCAAAGTCTGGTCCGGGTTTGTAGACACGGACACAGACCCGGACCATCATAAAAAGTTGTCAGAATGTGTTTTTAAGGTGGCTAATGATGGGGAAGTGAATGGTATTGGTCTTAGGAGTTGTTAAGGCCTTGTTGGATGATATTTAAAGGCCCTAAGAAGTGTAAACAAGTTTGAGAGGTCATTAAGAAAGTTGTAGGTTTAAGAACATTAAGTTAAACCGAAACAATGAGACAACGGGGTAAGTACGGGAGTAGTAGTTATTGATGTACCGTATGAGCATAGCATTAATAACAATGTTTAAAACATTACCAGTGGAACAAATGTGAACCAAGGAACAAGGGAACACATGGTAAAGCTAACTCCGGTGAAAGGTATGATTTCCTCATGCCCCGTATGCTAACTGAGTTACGTTGATTTGTGTGCTGTATGCCGGCTAATCAAGACTAAAGCATGAAAACGGTTTATTGTCTTTCATTGTATGTCTTGCTGTATGTTGTATGAGCTAACCCTTCTTGATTGATTGTGTGGCTTCACTTAGTGCGTAGACCGACTCATAGATGAGTCTTGTTGTTTAGTGACCCGTAGTACGAGTCATGTTGTGAACTAGCAGAAACGTTGAAACACACTAAACTGACGAACCAACAAATGATAACGCAAACCAATGAACTCACTAGAATGTGAGGGAGTGTACGGGAGTAGTAACCTCCCGATAACGGTAGGAGAACCGAAATGAACAATCCACAAACAATAAGTAGTGGAAGTATATAAATGAACCATGTTAGGGGAATTAATGTTGGTGCAAGCCATGAACCAAGAGAGTAGTAAAGAATGATGAGGGATCTTCAAACCCCTTAGCAACTAGTCGACCCACTATGAGAGGACCCGACTGATGTAAGTAATGTCCCGAACATGAGAGTATTCGATACGTTGGGGGAACCCTTAAATCTGAGAATACTAGACGGTGGCAATTCCCTAAGCTAGTGGAGGTTACCGAGAGAGATACTTCTAGGCTAATCCATGAGATTGTAAGATACTCCAAGAGAGGAGTGTTGGGAATTTGATTAGTCCGGTAAAAATGGACACTTGTATATTTGAGGAGCTAAGTGTATAGCCTTTGAATTGTAGGCCCGGTGGCGAGTCTCGTGTATGACCCCGCCCAGGGGCCAAAAGTAATGAGTATTGCGTATGTATGAGTAAAGTAATGAGTATTGAGTATTGTGTATGTATGAGTAAAGTACTGAGTAATGAGTAATGAGTAAGTATGAGTATGTAATGAGTATCGAGCAATGAGTAAGTACGAGTAAGGAGAAGAGTATGGGTACTGAGTATGCGAGAGTAAGTGATGAGTACTGAGTAAGAGTAAGTAATAGTAGTAGTGAGTACGGAGTAGAGCATGAGTAAATAATGAGTAAGGAATGAGCGCAACGTGAGTAAAACAACGAGTAAGTAAATTAAGCTTGGTGGAAGCTTTGCGAACGAATAACTAACGAACGGTTGACGGACAACTTGTCTTCCTTGGTACGTAAAGAATCTTGTGTATGTATGTAAGTATGGTTGATTGTATTGTTGTAGCATAGTATGTATGTATGCATGTAAAATGAACTCCATGTGTATCCGACCCAAAGTAGTCGGCGTACCGCGGTTAGCACGCGGTATATGCGGATTTCATATTCAGCGTAAGCTGACCCCCTAGGGGGAACGTTTTTAGTGTGCAGGTACCCGGAGCGGATACGGTCAAGGTAAGAGACCACCAGAGAGTAGGACGGGGACTGCTATGTAAGCATGGGTAGCTTAATTATGGGATTTGTATTCGAATTGCAATGCGAATTTGGAAGTCCAAACTGTATCGGTAATTTAAGGATTGTAGTAGACTCGGTATAGTATTGTATTGGAGTTGTAATTGAATTGTGGTTGAGTATGCAAGGAAAAGTAATGTATTGTGTAGAGTACTCGGTATGTTCAATTCATCAGACCGATAGTATGTAGTAGTGTAGCTGGCCTTGTTAGTCACGTGGGTGACTAGCGGCATTGTACACCCGCCGTTGTGTATGTATTATCCACTGTGAAGGTGAGTATTTGTACAGTAATAACGGTATTAGCGGTAGGGGTGTTGCAAAAAGTGGTATCAGAGTGAAGTATCGCTCTGATGGATGAAATACCGAGTTTAGGAAAATACCGAGTTAGGGATTAGAGACTTAGGGCTAAGGGTTGAGTGTTAGCGTGTGAGGTACGCTAGATAGGAACTTTCGTGTGAACCGGAATCCTACAACAACCATACCTGCCCTCCACAACCCCGGTATTAAGTTGGGAGAAGAACGCCAGAGAGATGGAAAGACCTCTCACACTCGGGTAAAACCCGATCTGGCGGTTGCAAAAGTAAACCTTATTAGAAAAAGAACCTGTCATACGGTAGAGTCCAAGAACTGGAAGTCCCGAAGACGGTTCCCGTTGGATGACGATGACCGCACTTAATGGAGGAGGATTGAAGATCCTAAATAAAGGATAATGAAATTTATGGCACCATGGGGCGACGTGCTTCGCAGTCGCGAGAAGCATGAGTGGCCAGCAAGAAGAGGAGCACAACCGCACAACGAAGCGAAAAGGATAGAGTAACGAGGCCGAGACAAGAAAGTCTACGGACTGAAATGTTTGATAACACCAGTAACGGTATACAAACCGACTAAGGAATTAGTCGAGGTTGGATTAATACCAAACCTAGACGCCAAGAGGCCGTAATAACCGAACAACATAGTTCAGATAACTATGAAAGAATTCATAACACAGATACCTATAGGACCACAACACGGTTCCTAAGGATAAGTCAAATCTCGTTAACCACAGTGAAGGTGTGAGACACCTGGATGGACGACAACCATCTCAAGTACCCTGAGAAATGACTCAGGAGATTGATCACCAAGATCAAAAGATCAAAGGAAGGTCTAATAATACACCAAATATGAATGGAAACGATACCGTAACCGGTATACGTTAACCAAAAAACAACCTACCCGCGCACTTGCCCAGGGCAAGTGCAGCAACTACAAGACGGTTGGAAGACTTTGACAACCCGTAAACACTTGTTAAAGTATCTCCTAAAGTACCACCACGAGGATGGAAGTAGATACAGGATCACCAATCCTAAGGAATTGAAACAATGAAACCTTGGAAAGGCCTAACGGCCCGACCATTGTATTAAGAACATACCAGTCAGCGAGGAGGTAGACTTGGTCAAGACCTCAGACATGGCAACGCCATGAAGAATTTCTTTTAACACCGAACTGTTATTTCAAAACTCAAATTTTCTTTCAAACCACAACCCTTCTTTTTAAACCTTGGATTTTTAAAACCAAACTAACGGATTTACGGTGAGTATCATAGAATCATACAAGAGGAGTCGACAATAGAATGCTTCACCTAGGTGTGTGACAAGCACTACGAGTGTACCTAAATACGGGATGTGGGACGACCGCACTCCGAAGGAGCTTGCGGGCCTGACAGATAGTTAGGTAAGTGGTAACGTGCCAACAAGGTACCCCACGTATGTATACATGTAGTGCACGACACATGGGAAGTAGTCAACTCCGTTCTACGGACCATAAGTAAATTCAAATCAGAACAGTTGGATACCTCAAACGAGCAAAAAGGAAACTCAAATAAGCTTACAAGCTAAGGAGTCAGAAACTCACTCCAGGAGAACCATTAAGAGCTAAAAGTGCGAGAAGCACTAACAACTGAATAAAGACATTGGATATGTCTCGAAGACATTGAAGTAAAGCATGATAACTGGAAGGAATACCCAGTCTAAACACTGTAAGGCAAATGCCTAACACTAACACATCAGTGTTCAATGAACGGGATGGAATTCCCAGAACAACTACCACAAACACACATGGTGATCACAAAAGGTACCGAGAAATACCATTCATCACCAAAGAGAATATCAAACGCATTATAAAATAAGGAAAAACACCAATGGTATACCCTAAGAACGGGAGACTTTATAACCCTCAATGGGATAACTCAGATCCAGAACCGTAAGGTAGGATAACAAACTGCACATACTCATAAATATCAGCCATATGCCACCGTATAATCAGTAATACCCAGGAGCGATCCATAAAAGGGGTATCAAGTCAACACAGTTGAACGAGATGTCATGGTAAGAACACCACAATTGGAATGAACATCCAGTTAGAACACCGAAGGGATCCCACCCGACAGGGGATACCCCAAATTAATGAATGATATCGATCAATACCAAGATACTTAAAGGGTCTCCAACAAATGGAAGCATGATGCAACGATCTTATCTTGGAGCCCGGCATCACCTCCAAACCCAGCGATGGCTTACAGAGAAGTAACCACTTTGGAACAGCCTATGATGAGCAGAGCTCTAGGCAATATGGCTAGTATGCCATGAAACTGTTACAATACACAATTCGACGGTTGCAAAACCCATTGTGCACCATATGGAAAGTGGTCAAGGACGACACCAATAAAGGTTGGTAACCAACGAGCAAGGATACCCCTCATAAATGTGAGACCGCGAGAGCGGTGAGCACATAGAATCTAAAGAAGGGGATACCATCACAAATATCTGATAGTACACCCCTTTCAGAACTACTAATGTACTCAAGCTTGAGCATACAATTATTGCCAAGCAACGTAAAATAAGCTTCAACAGCAATTGTCGACAACTAAGGAGTAACCAGTTCAGAACGAACACGATATGTGGGAATGTAAAGTACAAGTAAATGACGCTCGAGGAGCTCAGACATATAAACACCAAACCATGGTATAAATGGTGGGAATGCATGAGCTGAAGCTAGCAACAACGGATGCCATGTGAACCAATACTGTAGAATCAGTAAGAACATGGTGCGCAGCAGGCGACCAGAGTATGTGAATAATCACCCAATGCTACGGAAATTGTTAATACGAGATAGTGGACAGACCGGGCAACAAGCCAGGAGTCTGCACCAAATAACGAAGCACCACACAAAGAAGTAATATCAATTCCTATTTCATAAGAGAGTTACTGCCAAGGGTTCACGCCTCTGCACTCTGTAGGACTAGGTGTTTTGGTATTACACTTGTGCAGTTAATGATCTAGTGGGATAGCTAGGAATATGGAAATGTAAGTAGTGGTAATTCCATCCTTTCACCAATGAACATGGCATAAGCCAGTGAAGCAAAAGCTTAGAAACAAACCGTGCGGCCCAAGGCTAAAGAAGCACGAGGAGTGTGAAACACACCAACAATCACAAGATGTGAATTCCATTGGAATAAAGGTGAAAGGAGACTTAAGAAAGTCACAAGGACCGACGCATAGAAGATGCAAGGTCACACAAGTAAAGAACACTTGTACTGAACCAGAGAAACTGACATAATTCATAATTCACTGATAACAGAGGAAGCACTACAACTAAGTAGTGGCTTAACCTCACCCGACAATAAGTCGGAGGACCAAGTGAATGATCACCACAAAACACAACAGTATACATATAGATTGCCGGAGAGCCGGTTATAAATCTAAAACTCATTGAGCTCGCGCACGGTAAAAGAATACCATGCTTAATGGAATAAACATTGTTCCCACAATAACAGGGATAAAAAGGCAATGTGTAACACATTAAGGATAACGAGAAGGGCGAATAACCCAAGTTATCAGGGGCGCAGCAGAAGCTAGTGGACCCAGAATTCTAAGGGAAATACATCTAGTAAATAAATGGTTAATCACCAATGCCTTAAAGCCATTTAAACTAGAACTGAACCCGGTTAAGAGTTAAATAAACTCCGATGAAAATTCTTGATGCTGGGACTAACCGGTAATACGGTTAAGACCCATTGATCAAGGAACATTGCATAATAGACCGCATGGAAGCTGAACCACTCCATGACGGCTGAATGCCTTCGTCCAATGTCCAATGTTGACACATGGTAGATTACGTGGGCGTAATCCCTTTTTAAGGGGGGTAGAGTGAAAACCGTGAAATGTACGTTTTACGTGATAGGTGCGTAAACTACAATGCGCATAGCGCAAGAGGATTCGTTTTGATGGTTGATACTTATGTTACATAAACATTTGTATTCACTCATCGTGCAATTGTATTTATTTGAGAAGTAAGTATAGGAAAAAGGAGTAGAGAAACTCCAGGGGAATGAGAACCCGATTGGTAATAGTATGAGGAATGAGTATGTATGGGAGACTTGAGGAGTATAAATCGGTATGGAACCGATGTATGTAATGAGTATAAATCGGTATAAAACCGATGTATTTTATGAGTATAAATTGGAGTATAGTAAATTAATGGGATATTATACCCATGAATTTCCTAAGTATAGTAGTTGGAGAAGATGTAGTAATAATTGATGAGATGACTAGTAGGTAAGTAAGTGGATCATATGAATTGGAAAATGTATGTGTGTGATTACGAGTAGCAAGATTAAAAAGATAGAAAACGAAATAATGTTTGACGAGCTGTCTGTTTGAATGGAGGTGGGAGGTGGAACTTGATTTGCTAGCGATCAAGGGAAACCGAACACAAATTGGGGTGGAAGGATAATTCAACATCAATGCTGATCACATTGGGGTTGAAGGACTCTGGAAGGTTCTTAAGTGGTCACAGTAATAACACTAGTAATAGGTATAATCAGTATAAATAGAATTTGAGAGATGTATGCAAGTTTTCAAAATGAATTTCCAAAACTAATTTGGTACAATGTTTTCTTCAAACCTGAGAATGAGGGTCGGTTTTGAAACCGCTCCCACGGGCGCTAGTGGATCTTCCATGCCTAGGCACGGGTATTCGGTCGAAACCATAAGAGGTGAAGCTAGTTTTGAGTCGGTGGGAGTGTTGATTAGTTTTGAAACCACTACACCATTCGTGCGGTGACAGTGCGTGTTTTGTATTTTTCCAAGGGCACTGGGGCAGCGTAGTCCCGAGTAAGTATGAGTAAAGTATGAGTAAGCATGAGCAAGTAAAGTAAGTATGAGTAAGTGCCTGAGGATCTCTATATGTGCAAATGAATTGGATCTGAACCAAAGGACCGTAGAGCCAGAAAGTGTAAGTGCTCAAGTCATGACGGCCGTGAACCAGAAAGCGTAAGTGTTCAAACGTGACCGGTACCTGAGGGATCGCTTGACATGGGAGATGATGGTACCTCATTTATCTGCGGACGGACCCCATGAAGAGCTTGTAACGGATATTTTTGATTGCTATGCATGCAGTGACATGTTGTTTGGATGTGTAGTATGCATCGTGTCAGACATTTGGAGTTTGACAAGTAATATGTAGAGGTCATAACCTTAGCATAGAGTATTTATACAAGTAACAATATTAGATTCACCAACTTTGAGGGCAAAGTTCTTTAAGGGGGGTAGATTGAAATACCCTGAACTTAAATATGGTGATTAAATTATTTTAATATGGTATTTAAGGGCCTAATAGTGCCTAAGTAATTTTGGTAAGGAAAATAAATCCAAAAGAAATAAAGAAACGCTTAAAAAGTGAAAAACGCTAAATAAGCGTTAAATAACCATAGGAGGTATGAGACCTCGGTTAGCGTATTATGTGGATTCCTAGGGCTTAATAAGACCAAAATAATATATGGGAACAACTCCCGAAGAAAACGGACCCAAATAGTGTATTAAAACGCTAATAGAACTTTAGCGCATGTTTTTCGAGAAAACCTGAAAACATGATTTTAAGTGGTCAAACGGACCCGTAAAAATTATAAATCATTAAATAACAATAATTAAGCATTAAAGGAAGCTTAATAACCCATAAAAATAAAGAAACGAGAAAAATTCCAGAAAACGGGCCCGATTAGTGAATAGTGCTAAACCGGGTAAATTAACGAGCGTTTTCTGTAAAAGACAAAAAACACTCCAGCCTGTAACAGTTAAGTGGGCCGGTTTTATTAGTGAGTCATCCCCTCACTCACACACAAATAAAGAAAGAAAGAAACAAAAAGGAGGAGAGAGTACAGTAAAAAGCATAAAGTAAAATATTTACCTCTCTCCTCTCATTTCCTTCTCTCTCTCCTTCCTTTCCTTTGTTCCCACCGCGAGCTGCTCTCTCCTCCCCTTCCTGGTGATTTGAGCTGCTCCACTCAGCAACAATGGCAGCCTCCCTTTCCCTCCATGCTCAAGCCATTTTAGAGCTCCAAACATACTTTACATCACAACCTCGGACTTAACGGTCCGGGTAACATATTCACATCCATACATAACATAACATACTTACATGATAACCTCGGACTTAACGGTCCGGGTACCTTAATCAACATTTGTACTTACATAACAACCCTTAGACTCTCAGGTCTGGGTAACATAACAACTTTCGGAACTCAACCACATTAGGACCCAAGGTCAAAATAATATTTATTACACATACCACACAACATGTCTTAGCATGTATGGCAACCAAAAATATCTTTTATACACACTGTGATCCCGCAGAACCCGGTCGCAATGGACACCTTCTGTCCCCGTTCCTTTGGGAGATCAAAACAACCACTTAGGGTGTTCTTAAGTGTTAAGATGCCTTGGGCATTGTCTTGGAGTATTTAGAGATCAAATGGGTGTTTTAAACACACCAAGGTTATGTCATGTGAAGTGTTAAGTCTTGTTCAAGTTTTGGTAAATAAAGGAGAAATAATGCCTTGTGAAGGTCTAGGTGTAAACTTGCGGAGATAGAAGGAGTTGTGTAATGGAGGTGTTTGTGGGAAATAATGCTTAAGGAGTAGTGGTAGTGTTAGTGGAGTAGCATTTTGGTTAGTGGTGTTGTAGGTATTAAACTAACACTTAGAAACCTAAGGAAAGTATTACAAGTGTTAAGAGATTTGGTAAGTAATTGAGTAACAAGTTTGGACAATGATTTAAGGAGGTTCAAAGTGATATTTTGGTATTAGAATATGCCTACGTTCATGTGTGAAGTTTGGGTAAACAATGGGTGAAGAGAACAAGTTGAACAAGGCTTGAAAATGCATAATATGGAATTCTGTAGCTTTGGTCCGGGACATGGTTCCAGGTTAAGGTCCCGGACCACATACCAAAAACAGGCCAAGAGTTGCATCAATGACTTGGTCCGGGACTTGGGGTAGGTACAAGGTCCCGGACCAGTGCAGTTTTTCACCCGAGAGTTTGCTTAAGTGTTGGTCCGGGACTTAAGGTAAGTACCAAGTCCCGGACCACTCTAAAAATGTTGTTAAAGGTTGGAAAATGATATCTAATGATGGGGATTGATAAGTAATGATGTTATAAGGTTGTTAAGGACATGCTAAATGAGTTATAAAGACAATTAAGTGGGTGAAAAGTTGTAATAAAATGTGAAAGTAAAACAAGTTAAAAATGTCAAGTTATTTAACTAGTTAACGGGGGTAAGTTATGAGCATTAGACTTTAAACAATCATGTTACCCCGATGTTAATAAAAGTAAATGTAATGTTACCAGTTGTTCGAGAATTGTTCGAGGAACTTAAGAGGGCACAATAGAGTGGACCTTGGAGACAGGTATGGTTTTCTTGCAACCTGTGTCCTACCGGATTACACCGGCTTGTATGCCAATGTGTTTTTCTGAATGTTTGCCACGTTATAAGATAAAAGTATGTAATGAGTTTACAGTAATTCATATATGTGGCGAGTCTAGTTCCGATACTGTTTAACCTCGGAAGTGTTAAACCTTAGCTAACTGAGTCTAGGATCACATAAGAGATCGGTATTCGGATTTAACGACCCGAACCATGGGACGTTCTAACCACGGCTATGCGTGAGTTAGTTGTGTGATGTTTGTGTGTGAATGTATGAACCTCCCTTGTGTGTCTAACCCAATTGTAATACTGTAAGGTGTATGGATGTGATAGGTTCCACAGTGGAGCCCTTAACTATGTTTATATATATATATTTGGGGGGGGGGGGTGAGGAATCCGGTTGTTCCGGTCGCGCGTTGTTTGGGAGTTGATGTATACAGTTTCTTTAGCTCCCTCTCTGTTGGTTGTTTTCCTTCGTTGGTCTTCAATCACCCTTAAGCTTAACCAAGGCTTTTCTGACTCACGTCGGTTGGGGATTATGTACGGTGTGTTCGGATCACTATATCTGATCCATCTTTAAGTTAAGTTACTCGTCCGACTAACAGGACGGTAATGAGTGATGTAACAAGCTTATCATGAGGGTGTATTCATTCTCTAGGCTTCCAAGTTAACTAACTATGTTTGAGTCGGTTCGTAAAGAGAACCGTTACTGTTATGTTATGTGTTATTGTTGCGCTGCAATTCTTATTGCGATGTGATGTTATAAGTACGATAAAATGCGGAACATGTGGATCATGGATATGAATCCCAGTTTATAATAAGAGGCATATGAGGATAAACCCGATTAGTGGGTAAGTGTCGTCTATTAAGGAAATAGCTCCATTAGAGGAGAAACCCTCTAGGGTTAAAGAATACAATGAGTGATTTATCAAGTTTAGATGTGTTGTCTGTTTTGTTGAGCCCTTTGTTGTGGAATGTTATGTGTTGTGTGTTTATAGTTTACATGCATGATTTAAATATAATCAACCGCATGCATAAGCGACAATTAGTTGTGCGTGGCCCGGTAGCATGCGGGCTGCGGGATTACCATACCAGCAAAGGTGCTGAGCCCCCTGGGGGGCCACCCTTTCTTCTCTTTCCTATTTCAGGTACAAGGAGCTGGAAGCCGTTCGAGAGTAGGACGGGGTAGTCATTTGTACATGGGTAGCCATTTAAATTGTGTAGGTATTGTAGGTGTAGTAAGACCGAAATTGTTATCGGCACTAGTTTGTAAATACTCGGTACAGTTGGAATGTATATGTATATTGGTTGTTGTCAATAGAAAGGGATAGTAATGTATAGTTGCTCGGGAATCTAGTCCATCAGACCGATACAGTGTATATGTATTAGCCTTGTTAGCCACGTGGGTGGTTAACGGCGTGTAACACCAATGAGTTAAAGTAATGTGATGAGTTAAGTTTTCCGCTGCAGTTTGTTGTTAAGTGTGTTGTTGTTAGTTGGGGTGTTACAAAAAGTGGTATCAGAGCGAAGTATCGCTCTGATGACTGAATTACCGAGCTTAGGAAGTACCGAGTTAGGATTTAAGTACTTTAGGTTAAGGGTTGAGTGATAGCGTGAGAGATACGCTAGTTAGGAATTACCAGTGTGTATTGAGAACCTACAATATCCATCCCGCCCTCCACGATCCCTATTTTATAACTTGGGAAAGAACGCCATAGAGATGAAAGTCCTCTCTTACTCGGGAAGGCCCGATCTGGCTGTTGTTTAAACATCGCTGTAAGTAAGGAGAACCTGTCATACGGTAGATCCCGAAAACTGGGAATCTCGGAGATGGTTTCCATCCTTACAATGTTAACCGCATTTAATAGCGAAGAATGATGAATCTTGTGTATAGAAGAATGGAATTTCCGGCAACCTGGGTCGACATGCTGAGCAGTCGAGAACAACCAGCTTGCAACGCACCAACCGTGCAACAGGCAATAAGTGAAGTAATGGAACCCGGGACGAGTGTCTATGGGACCACAGTTGTTAAATAATACACCAACGGTATACCAACCGACAAAGAACTACAACGTAGTACCCAAACAAGAGACAAGTCTCAGTAACCACAACAAATGCGTGGAACGGGCTACGAAGAAAATACAATGCTAAGTAAAAGGGGTCTCCAAGGATGGGAAACACCCTAGTTAATGATTATTATGTGAAGATAGTGAGAAGTCGCCCAGAGGATTTATTGTCAAGACGGTAAGGTCAAGTAAGGGCCAACAAGGCCACGGATGACAGTGCGGGTAAGAACAATACCGCAACCGGTGTGTGTGTTTAACCGATAGCCAATTAGCATGGCGCACTTGCCATGGCAAGTGCTGCTATAACGGGGCTGTTCGGGAAATTTGTAACAACTACAAGTACTTAGGATAGTACCACGAAGTGAAGTGAGATCATCATAACTGTGGAAGGGCTTAACAGCCTAACCTTTGTAATTGGAAATACACCAGTCAGCAAGAAGCTAGACTTGGTTGAGGCAAGAAGACGTTGTGAAACCACGAGAATTTTCTTTCAAACACAGATTTATTTCAAACCCTTTTTCTTTCAAAACCAAATTTTCTTTTAAACCTATACTTATTCCTAATCTTTTTTAAACCCAACTAGAGGACCTAAACCCACCGAGGGAATGGATGGAGTTTATAAGGATATAACGATGGAGAGACTTTCCCTCGATTAAGTTCAGGAAGCACGGAATGCATATTGTCACAGGACAATATAAGGGAGTTGACAACAGAATACTTCACCTAGGCGTGTGACGGACACTACGGGTGTACCAACTGTAATGTGGGACGACCGCGCTCCGATAAGAGCTTGTGGGCCTGACAGACCTACTTATGGGTTAGTTGGGTAAGTAGTAATGTATCAGTACGATACCCCACATATGTATACGAGTAGAGTCCGGAACACGGGAAGTAGTCGACTCCATACTACGGTCAGCAGTCAAAGTCAAGCAAGAGCAACTGATTACCATGAATGGTTAAAGTAAAGGAACTCAGTTAAGTTAACGAGACTAAAGGAATTAGTAAATTCATTTCAAGGGAATGTTTAAGAGTCAGGAAGTGCGAAGTGCACTGACTGTTATGTAAAGACATCGCATATGTCTTAAGAATCCTGAGGGATAAACATGATAGCTGGAACGGTGACCCAGCCTATACATGACCAGGCAGATGCCTAATGTGGACACATTAATCTGCAACGAACGGGAAGAAACTCCCGGAATGATCACCTGGACTACCAGGTACTATCGATCTTCACAGACGAGGATAGTAAACCCAGCCAAGAACGTAAAACAACGTAGTTAACTAAACACACCAATAAGTGCAAGCCAGATGTAATGGCATAACCTAGCAATACCCAGGAGCAATCCTTGAAGGGTGTTTGCATCAACAGTTGTTGTACGAAATGACATGACAGAAACACAAGAGTTGAAACTTAATACTCAGTAAAACATAAGTCGTCAGGAGGAAGTCTGACATCCTTGAAGGGGCATCCCATGAAAGGAAGCGTGATGCAACGACCTTGTCATGGAGCCCAATACAACCTCCAAACCATGTAATGTTGTGCGGAAAAGTAAATGTGTGGGAACACCCTACAATGAGCAGAGCTCGAGGCAGTGAGGCTTATAAGCCACAAACAAACGCGTTATGTAAATTTGATCGATTACAGGAGTTTATGTTATATAAGTAAATAGAACGGATAACGAACCACTGCTTTAAGAGTGGGGATACCTCGTGATATTGTAAGACTGCAACAACGGTAGTTATGTGAACCAAGTCCAAGAAATATGTTAAAAATTGACTGTACTGTTATTACCCAAGAATGATTTGAATGGGAATAATACCAGTTGTGGAGACCGGAAGGGTAATAAGTCTAATAGCAACCACCCTAGGTGTGTAATGCTAAATGTGTGATGAACAACGCTCAACCAATTACCAAAGAAAACCAAGCTTGAAAACAAGTTAAAACACAAAATGTGCTTTAAGGAGTCTTAAAGCACATTTTTGAAAAATTGCCTTGTAAATGAGTTTTGAATGGCTAAATGTCCATCATTACTCTTTAATTAATATGTGTACTACTTAGTATCACATTTGGAAGTCTATATCAATGGGAAATCAAAAATTTCACATCTATGTGCCTTGTTTTAGTGAATAGTAACTAAAATAAGCTAGTTTGTAACATATGTTTGTATAAGTAATTAAATTGGACAACAAAGACTAAAATACCCTTAGTAACATAAAGGGGGCCGGTTTTTATAGTAATGAGTCACCACTCATGTTAGTTTATTAAGTAACATATGATGACTAATGGTTACTATTTACTTTAATATAAATATCTTCTAAAAGCAAAACCAATCTTCATTCTCTCATTTCTCTTCATTTCACACGTCTTCAACCTCTCTTCTATCTTCTTCTTGCTCTCCATTCACGGTTTGCAATAGTACACACACAATATCATCTTTGACCACTTGTATCTCCTAGCTCATTTTGCCAAATCAAATTCCAAGACCACCATTCTCTTCCTCTCATCAAGCTCTTCAATTCTATCCTTTCAAAATCTCAAGAGCTCCATTTTGGTGCCAAGAAGAATCTCCATGGGAGGAGCTTGAGCTCATCTTTTCACATATTATTGTTCTCCTTTGCTTCAAGGTAAGGAAACTCAAAGAAAAATGATGTTTCCCTCATGTTTTTGTGTTGTCCGAAAATCACCCTTAATGGTGTCCTTATGTTGCTTTGTTCTAGCTTCATTTCAACCTTTCATGGACTAGGTGGAGTCCTCTCTTGATATATATTTAAACTCTCTTCAAGTTCTAAGGTAAAACAACTATCTTAATGTTTTTAAAACAATGTATAATCTAGGGTTTACAATGAGATGAAGCATAAAGCTTGTATACTCATTTTACCATTTGTATAATGTTTAGAAGTTGACAAGCAACTAAAAGCCTTGCCGATTTAGTCAAGGAAACAAGAAAGAAGTTGTGAGGAAAAAAGGTAAATGTGCTAACCTAATGTGGTTTAAAGTCTTAGGAGAAATGAGCTTATATTGCTTATTAAAATGATCTAAGGAGCCAATGGTGAATGACTTAGCAAGATGTTCTCAAGGAGACTAGTAAAAGGGCATATGTGTTGTTGAGTGTATTTGCAGGTCAAAGGCAAATATATTGTGGAAATTCAGTGTTTATGATTTATGCATCTTAAGGGCCTAAGAGCCATGTTATTTAAGGGCCTAAGTGCCAAGCAATTTAAATTATGCACTATATTGTGATGTAGTGCTAAATAAGTGAAGTTTGTGTATAAGAATGTGTTTGATGGATTTTAGTGTCCTTGATTGTTTAATGGTGAAAACAATGTGTTTTGGCTTAGCAATGTTCTAGGAGAATTCATGTCAAAATTTAGTTAATAAACAAGAAGTTCTAAGGGTTTAAAATGAGTTTGGTAAGTTAGGAAATGTTTAGAATGGATAAGTGTTCAACTAGTGTAAGGAACATGCATTATGGTGTTTAAAGGTGTAAAAGGGACTTAAGCATTATTCTAGAGGATTTAGAATGCAAAAGAATGTTTTGGGACACTTCAAGATCATGGTGAGATTGTGTTTAGGACTTGTGTAATGTTGGTGACTAAGGAAGAAGTGATGTGTTGCATGGAGGGGCTATAAGCTTGTAGAGTTATTCAAGGAGTTTGGTTAGGAAGAAAAGATGCTTGGGAGATGATGTTGTAGTGGTGAGAAAACATTTTGGGAGTTGTGTTGAGACTTATGCAAACTTTGGTAAAACATGGAGAACGTATAAACTTGTAAAGGGATTTAAAGAATGACATAAGGAGTTGTTTTGTAAGAAAAGATGCTTGGGAGATGATGTTAAAAAGGTAAGGAAATATCTTGGTATAAAGGTTACAATAGGCATGAAACACCACTTGGGAACCAAAGGATAAAACATAATAGGTGTTAGGGATTTTGGTAAGAATTGAGTAAGTGTTTGAGGCTATGAAAATGAGTGTTCTGGCACGTCCGAACTTCCGTCCGGACATGGACGTTCGGACATGCCCTGTTGTGTTAGAATTTTCTGAGTCTCGGCCAGTGTCCGGACTTCTGTCCAACCATGGATGTTTGGACACACCCGTCTCTTTTCTCAGATTTATCTTCGACTTGCGTCCGAACTTCGGGAAACTCGGACACAAGTTCGGACGCTTGAAATTTTCTTCTGATTTTCTCTCGACCAATGTCCGAACTTTGGAAACTCGGACACAAGTTCGGACATGCGTCTGGCTTCACCCTTTGAGCCTCGACTTGCATCCGAACTTCGGAAACTCGGACACAAGTTCGGACATGCCACTGTTTTGGCCAAAAATCTTGTTTAAGGTTAGGAAAAGTTGTCTAAAAATGGTGCTTAGTTAGTAATGATGATATGAGGTTATCTAAGATATGTTAGGTGAGTTATAATGGCAATTAAAAGGGTAAAAAGTTATAACAAAGTGTGAACATAAAATAAACTAGATATGTGAAGTAATAAATTAACAACGGGCTAGTACATTAATTAACCGACGTTACTAAATGTGTATAGGATTCTTCAAAGGTGGAAACCAGTCGAAGCAAGGACCAAGGTATGGTTTTCTTGCAGTCTGTTGCCTACCGGTTTACACCAGCTTGTGTGTTGTTTGTTTTTCTGTGTGTTTATGACATTATAAGACTTAATCATGTAATGAGTTTACAGTTGTTCATATTATTGTGATGTTATGATGTGACTCATTTCCCTTGTGTGTGTCTAACATGACTTACCACTTGTTGTGAATTGTTTGTTAAGTTCCACTGTTGAACTTCTAACAAGTGCTAACTGGGAAGTGAGGAATCCGGTTGTCCGGTCATGCATGTAAGTTTAAGAGTAGATATCTGTATCATATTCGACTCTTATGTTGTTAAGATTGTTCTCCTTCATTTGGCGTTCGATCTCCCGCTAGCTTCCTCCGAAGCTTACCTATTCTGACTTATGATCGGTTTAGTGGGAACATGTGTTTGTGTGGTGTGTTCGGGTCACAATATCCGAACCATCTGTGACTTAAGTTACTCGTTTGAATAACAGAACGGTAATGAGTGTGTGTAACAAGCTTAACATGAGAGTGAACCATTCTCTAGGCTTCTTATGTTGTTTAACCTTCTTGGTTTGTTATTGTGGAAAGAGTATCCACTGTGTATGTGATGTTGTGCTATGCAATAATGTTGCTATGCCATATGTTATGTTATGTTTAAAATGAATGCCATGTCATCATGACAATTAGTTGCGCGTATCCCGGTAGCCGATGGGCTGCACGTTAACCATACCAGCCAAGGGTTGCTGACCCCCTCGGGGGCTCCATATTTATACTGCAGGATGAGGATCGAGGAAGCAGAGTGGTTGTAGATCAAGGTTATGTCATACTTTTGATTACTTTTGGACGGTAGACCCGGGATGCGCCTGTGCTCCCGTGGCGTTGTATTTTGGCACAGTTGTATTACAGTGATGGTCGTTTACAGTTTCAGTGACGGTTTGTATTAAATACTCGGTATGTTGGTTATGTGTATATATGGTTGTTAGTACCTAATGATCGGGAGTCTGATCATCAGACCGGTACACTTGTATTTATTGTGCCTTGTTAACCACGTGGGTGGTTGACGGCGTTGTCGCACCGAATCGTTTAGTTATTGTTTAGTTATTTTTCCGCTGCGATTCCATTTAATGTTAAGTGCGTAGTAGGGGTGTTACAAGTAGCTTTGCTGCTTACCCTCTAGATAAACCAAAATATGCCTTAATCTGTACGACACTCCAAGAGCTGCTCTCCCCGTGGGATTTTATCATGGCCTGCTGAAAGAGAGCACAAGCTGAGATGCACACACCAGTTGATTGTTGTTCAGAAGATTATTGCATGATGACTCTTTGAATACATCCTTGCAATTGCTTTCCACCATACAATTTGCATAGGTAATATTAAAAATGGTTGTAAAAGAATAATAAAAAGAGACAACCAATGAGTACACAGTATCTCTATACAAGGCGGAAAGAGAACCAAGAACGATCAAATAATAGCATGGTTACCTGACTAGACTAAATAACACTTCAGATTTAGGCTCAGGTTCATGATAGAAGAAAATTTGCATGCTTGAAAGAGTAATATGGTAAAAGAGAGGATAAAGAGGACCATTGGTTCACTTTAGTGGAACAATATACAATGTTTTCTTTTTAAGTGTTGAAATTCAATCCACCCCCACAAAAAATAGGGAGAAAGAACGGACGTCAAAGAAAAAAGAATAAGTTGAGTGATACCTTTATGGTGTAAAGCCATTCTGAAACTAATAATATATTTAGGATAGATATGAGTGTTCACATTCATGTTCCACATTGTAGTGCTAAGAATATTGTACATCATCAACTTCACTGTCAAGCTTCTCACTACTAGGGTGAGACTTCTTAGATCCACCCTAAATCGGCTCCAAACTACCAAAGATCACACAGCAAAGAACCATAAACCATACACCGTTTTCATCAACATCAGTAATATTTGCACTGTGAAGTGGGAAAAATAACAAGAACTATAACCATTAAAATATCTAATAATGTTAAATCTATTCTTACTATGTATATATAGTTAGTACTTACTACCCAAAGCATAATTTGTCTGCCCATACATACCTCACACAACCAAGTAGAATATTGTGCTCCATATCAATGCTAGAGCAATAAAAAAGTGTTGTATTCTTCATAATTTCTCTTTTGTTTCCTTGTTAACACAGTTCTCTATCTTTTAGAATTCAGTATCATCATTGACAAGAAACATAATACTTTATGTGAAGTTACCTTTCTATGTTAGTAATGTTGAAACCTAAACAACTTAATTTCCAGAAACTTGTAATTAACATTTGTGAAACTCCGCACACACACAAAGTAAATTTTGAAGATTTCTAAAGATGATGATGATTGATGATGTGGTAGTAGATTATCGACCCAACTATCTTCAAAACTTTAATAACCCCAAATCCTCTTTATCTTCCCCCCCTCCCCTGAAAAGAAAATGAAAACTCACCCAAACTCATGCTTACACCCCCCTCGCTATTTTTGTATGTTTGATCTCTCTCTATTCCCATCAAAAGAAAACTTAAAGAAGGGGAAAAAGAGACAACCATATACTTAGCTGTGATTGATTCACGAACTGCTCTTTTCTGCATATTAGCTTATTCCCACCACTATCACCACCAACCTTTCTTCAACAGCCAATTCTCACAAACTGGCCAAAGCAGGTTGCTGGGACGTAAACTTCAGGGATGAGGACAGAGATACGGAGCATCAAATAGTAGAAAAAGAATGTCACCATGTGAGTTGTGATCTTCTAAACCAAGAAGAAGTACTATATCATTCGTTAGGCCAAATCAGTTCATTATTCACACCCGATAGCAAACAATTGTGGAGAAATCTTACCGATTCACAAATGCAATACAAGAGAACAATATAGATTTTAGTTCATAGAAGTTAGCGTCTACAAAAATTCACTTCAAAAAATACGATATTTTTCTCCTTGTTGAGCCAGAAGAGATAGAGCGTGAGCAAGACGAGACTGGGATGATGCTTAATAATGTACCATACAATGGTGTTGCTTTTATTTCCATTTTCACTATATTTCTGTTCTAACTAGGAGTTGAACCCCGGATTGTGTTCCTTTTTTATGTTAAGAAGAAAGCTCCGCATCTTATTTAGTGGAGAAGGTGCTTATGACTACTATATTTTGACACCAGTTGTCTTATCTAGACTAAAAACATTATGTGATATCAATGATTACTCAATTTTATAATAGCTATCAATAGTCAGTAGTTATAGACTAAATTTGTTGTAGTGTCATAACCAAATGTCTTATCATGATCAAATGTGTTTACATAATGATAAAATGTCTTGTTAATTAGTCTAATTTTTTTAAATTGATATTCTATTTTAGTTTGCATACTCAATATATCTTCCATTCAGAACACTGGTTTACTTAATCAAATCATGAGACCTGACTCGATGTTGAGCTTTGTGAAGTTCAGATGTCCATTTTTAACGAGGAATGTCCTTTTCCTGACCTAACAATCAGTGGCGGAGCTATATGTTGATTAGGGTGGACTTGCCCCTACTAATTGTAAATGCGTGTATGAGATTTCGAGTTCTGGTGTTTATTGATTTCAGTATATCAATTACATTGTAAGCTACCGATACATATATACACTGCTAAGTATAACAGTTTTCCAATCTATAAGCAACTATATCTCAGAGAATCTGAGATTTACTAAATAGAATATGAACAACCTTATACAAAATAACCTAAAACAATCTAATAATAAAAACCGCTTATGTACCAAATAATAAACGTGAGACATGACTTATTATAACCCCAATACCCCCCTCAAGTCGTAGGTAAAGCTTCATTACCTAGGCTTGAAGAGCTACTATGATGCATACCCATTTAGGACAAATGCTCTTTGTACCGAGTGCCAGGAAGGACCTTCGTCATCATGTCTGCAAGCTGTTGAGAAGTATGTGTATAAACAACATCGACAAGGCCCTGTTGAACCTTATCGCGCACAAAGTGACAATCGATCTCAATATGCTTAGTGCGCTCATGGAAAACTAGATTACAAGCAATGTAAATAGCAGATTGATTGTCACACTTTACTGGTATAGGCATTACATTCGCCACACCAAGTGCATGTAACAAACATGTGAGCCAAGTCAACTCTGCAGTAACACGGCGTAAGGAACGATACTCTACCTCTGCACTGGAAAGCGAAACTGATCCTTGCTTCTTTGTTTTCCAAGAGATAGGGCTATCACCCAGGAAAATGTAATAACCGGAAACTAATTTTCTGGTATTCGGACAAGCAGCCCAGTCTGAGTCACAATAAGCAACAAGCTCAAGAGAAGGACCATGTGTCAGAGCAATGCCATAGTTAATTGTGCCCTTAATATAACATAATGCATGCATAGCTGCCTCTAGATAAACATCACTGTTGCTGCATGAACTGACTGAGGACCTGAACTGTGAAACTGATGTCAGGTCTCGTGTTAGACAAATAATTCAGCTTTCCCACTATCCTTCTGTAGAGAGTGGGGTCTCGAAGAGGTATGCCATCAGTAGCAAGTAATTGTTGACCAACTACCATGGGTCCTTTATTAACCCGCCTATCTTCACACCCAAACTCTTTCAACAATTCCGTACAAAATTTTCTCTGGGAGAGTATATACCCTTCCTATGTGCGTATAAACTCTATGCCCAAAAAATAATTCAACCCGCCCAAGTCTTTGATTTTGAAAGTAGCATCTAAAGACTCTTTGATGTCATCTATCTCAGGTTGGTTAGCTCCAACAATCAACATGTCATCAACATAAACGGCTATAAAAAGTTTCCCGTTTGTACCATCCTTGTAAAAGAGAGAATAATCATTTTTGGACTGATCAAAACCAAGAGTTCTGAGAAAGCTTGCCAACTTTGAAAACCATTTCTGAGATGCCGGCTTCAACCCATATAAAGACTTCTTTAAACGACATTCCTTGTTAGTGCCGGTGACTGTAAGACCCTGTGGCAACCGCATATACACCTCTTCATCAAGATCGCCGTGTAAAAAATGCATTATTGACATCCAGTTGATTGATATTCCATCCTTTGGTAAGAGCAACAACAATGAGAGAACGAATAGTTTTTAACTTAACCACAGGCGAAAAAGTCTCATGATAATCCAAACCATGACGTTGAGTGAAACCCTTTGCAACTAACTGTGCTTTATAACATTCCATCAGACTTGAGTTTAACCCTGTAAGCCCATTTGCAACCAACAACTTTCTTCCCACGTGGGAAAGAAACCATATCCTAAGTGTCGTTGTCTTCTAAAGCGCACAATTCATTCTGCATAGCTACACGCCAGTGTTCATCTTTTACTGCTGTATGATAGTCATGAGGTTCATATAACGCAGGATCATCTCGAACATGTGTGTCTGTAGCAAGTAGAGATATAGAGTGAACCAGCGTTGTCTCAGTCAAACTAATACAATCGTCGAAAACATCCTTATGCTGATCAAAACCATAAACTCTTTCATTCAAGATGTCCTGAAAATTCGTGTTACAGACATAATTAGTCAAATAGCTGGGTTTGTGACTGACCCTGCTAGAATAACGCAGATCGGATGTTGTAGCATCTAGAACAACGGTACTGTCTTCAGGAAAACTAAGCTTGTTTTGTGCTCCGCAATCTTCTGTACGGGCCACCACGTGAACATTACTATCATCATCCAGCAGCATAGGATTCAAAGAGCCAATGTTTACCGTGTCATCTGAGGTATGGAAATGACCAGTATGGTTTTCGGCAAAAGGAAAATGCGTAACATGAAATTTGACATCACGACAAACCTCAACAACCCGTGTGCGTAAACACAAGACTTTATGTCCCTTCTTTCTAGGATCTTCGCCCAAATAGACACAAGCCTCACCTCTTGGTTTGAAATTTCCTCCCTTCGGACCAATAACCGTCTTAAAACACAAGCAGCCAAACGGTTTAAGGTCTTCATACGTAGGTTTTGTATTGAACAAACTTTCAAACGGTGTTTGTCCATGTAGAGCCTTCGTAGGAAGTCTGTTGATAAGATAAGTCGCATGTAATATGCATTCTCCCCAGTAGGTCAAAGGGACTTTTGACTGAAAATAAACAGCACGTGCTGTTTCTAAGAGATATCTGTGCTTTCTCTCAATGACGGCATTCTGTTGCGGTGTGTATGAACAAGAAGTTTGGTGTATGATTCCTTCTTGTGAATAAAACCTCTTACCTTCATGAGAACTTCCTAGCTCTTTGGCATTATCTGTTCGAGCCATCTTGACCTTTGTTTGAAACTGCCGTTTCACCATTCTGATAAAATTTACAATCGCCTCCCAGGCGTTTCCCTTCTGCTTAAAAAGAACAACCCAAGTTGTGCGAGTAAAATCATCAACAAAACAAACAAAATACTTATAGCCGTTATAAGTGTTGGTGTTAAACGGACCCCAAACATCGATGTGAACTAATTCAAAAGCCTTCTTTGTCTTGCTAACAGAACTGGGAAAAGGTAAACGCTGAGCTCTTGACTTGTAACAAACATCACAAGCATAACTAGAAGAAAATTCAGCGTCTTTTATTAAACCAAGTGTAACAAGTTTCCGAAAAGGAACATGTCCAAGCTTAACATGAATTTTTTTAGCTCTTGGGCTAACCCCATCTTTATTATGTGAATTTGAAAAACCACCCAAACTTCCGTTTTCTCTAATCCGGCCCAGGTCCGTTCTTTGCGCGGCCCACCTGTTCGCTTTGTCTCCATCCAAAACGTACAGGCCGTCACACCCAAGCCCAAACAGAAAGCTATCCTGGTCTGTGATACAGTCCTGAATAAAACACCGATGTTCATCAAACGATAGAACACAATTCAATTGTTGCACAAGTTTCTTCACTGAGATGAGATTAAAGAGAAAATTTGGCTCAAATAAAACGTCCTTTAACCACAATCTGTTCCTGATTTTCATGTCGCCGATGAAATCAACACTCTGTGGGCTTCCGTCAGGTAAGACCACCACTCTTCCGTGTTTGAGTTTTCGCCAGTTTTCGATTAGGGTTTCTGACCCTGTCATATGATCCGTGGCGCCGGAATCAAGCACCCAATTGCCCTTGAACAGATTATCTGTGTAATTGCTTATTAGACAAAGTTTATTACTCATGCAAAAGATTTGATTACCTGAAAAGTTGCAATAATCGATCTCTTCGGCTTTGGGTTTGGTCTCTGTGTTTGCGCTTCGTATCAACTGAGTAATCTGTTGTAGTTAACGAGGAGTTAAACCTTCTCCTTGTTCAATTTCTTTGGTTTTTGCCGGCTCTGTGGCTTGCACTGTATTTGCAAAACCTTTCTTCTTCCGGCTAAGTACCTTGTCTCTACCGTGCAACTGATAACACTCCTCTGCTATGTGTCCTGACCTCTTACAATACGTGCAAGTCTGGCGCTGGTAACACTCATCATAGCCATGACCAGGCTTCGTAAAATAAGTGCAGGTGAGTTTTTTTCTTTCGAATCTCTGACTAGGGTTAGGGTTTTTGGAACTCTCACCCCCCTTTGTTGCTGCTTGATTGTAAAACGACATGGCACCATCTTTACCCTGCTCTCCTCCTCGTTGTTCCTCCTCCTGAACAATCAAGGAATACGCCTTATCCAAATTTGGTGTACTATCCATCGCTAAAATTTGACCTCTGATGGACAAGTACCTCCGGTTTAAACCCATTAAAAAGTGTATGAGTTTATCCTCATCTTCCTATTTTTTCACCTTTTTCCCAACTTGGCAAGTGCACGCTGCGCAACTACACCTTGGACTGGGACGAGCTAAGTCTAACTCTTCCCATAACCTCTTCAATTTGGTATAGTATTCGCTTACTGTTTCCTCTCCCTGGCTAATCTCTGCAAGCTCACGTTTCAGGTTGTGGATGACTGCCAAGTTACTTCGCCCAAACCTTTTACAGAGATGTTCCCACAATTCTTTTGGATCATCACAAAAACGTACGCTTTGAGCTATAGAAAGGTGAAGTGCAGTCTTCAGCCACGACAACACAAGTGAGTTTGACCTTTCCCACGCTCCATACCTTATTGTATCTGTTTCCTTTGGGTTTTCAACTTTACCAATTACAAAACCACACTTATTCTTGACTTTCAATGCAGTAATCATATCATATTCCCACCCTAAGAAACCAGTGCCGTTGGACTTAGTAACGAGATTCAAACCTGGGTTTTCTGTAGAGTGAACAAAGATTGGATCATTGATGTCAATAACGCTGCTGTTGAGAGAAGTCCCCCGTGACCTCTTTCCCTTTCCCTAGATCTACAACTACCGCCATGCTTGATGTAATCTAGGTTTAGAACTGTAACTAGGTATTATATAATCTAGATTTGAAACTGGTGCTCTGATACCATAATGGAACTGGAATTGTAAATGCGTGTATGAGATTTCGAATTCTGGTGTTTATTGATTTTAGTCTATCAATTACGTTGTAAGCTACCGATACATATATACACTGCTAAGCATAACAATTTTCCTATCTATAGGCAATTATATCTCAGAGAATCTGAGATTTACTAAACAGAATACGAACAACCTTATACAAAATAACCTAAAACAATCTAATAATAAAAACCGCTTATGTACCAAATAATAAACGTGAAGCATGACTTATTATAACCCCAATAACTAACGATGAAAAGAGTTGAAAAAAACAAAATAGGTTCAAAGATCAATATGTGGTGTTGGAATTTTATCGAGCACTTGCCGCAATAAAGGGCTTCACTACCCGTGTTAAAACATGAAACTATTTTGATAACCATAAAACAGCCACTTTGATTCCCTGCTACATTGTGCTTGTAGATTAAAAGAGAATGAGTAGGAATGCCCCTATACACATAGAGGGTGCCAGGCTATTATCAGGATTAAATTTATTTTCTTATAAGTGTACACGTTATTACTAGAGTGGAATGAATTGCATGCGGCTCATAAGTGTGTGCCTTCAAATTTTTATTTGATGAGTTTAAACAAATTCGTAATATTGAGTTAGTTTTGCACTTGGAACTTCATCAAAAAGTTGGAGTCAGACTTGACACTTCATATAAGCTAATGGCTGGCTATCGAGGTTGGTGGCGTTAAAAATTTGGATTTTACCAAGTCTGACATGAAAAAACCACCTAAGGATAAGAAGGTAGAGTGAGATAGGTCCATCTGATGGATTCAGTCTTCAAGAGAATTTGAACGACACTACAAAAAAGAATTTAGGATTCCAGTATGACATACAATATTTCACCAATCTCTTTTAGCTAGAAGCATGTGTAGCTAAGTTTAGCTATATTTGTAGTTGTACAGTTTGTATAGAGTAAAAGTACAGATTTTATAAGATTATTGTACAATTTAAGTAATTAGTATGTACATTTAGTATCCACACAGTTATTATATACTAACCGTACAGATTTTATAGAAAGTGTACATGTCTATAGCCATCTATAGCTACATTAGGATGTAGCCAAGAAATTACCTTTCACAAATAGGAAAATTGATAGCTAATATATTATAGTTTAGTCAAAGGATGAAAATGGATTACTCTCTGTTTGGTGATATCATTTCCTTTAATACAACATATCAAACTAATAAGGTTTACAGACCATTAGGTAAGTTGTCTATGTCTAGATCATGACTATATTCAATGTTAGTATGATGTTATTGTTGGTACGGTGTAAATAATACCGCCTTAATCTTGTCATTAAATAATCATGTTTCCATCCCCTTATCACATGTATCTTGGTATCTAGCTCCTGGCAGAAACGAGTCGGACCCTCCGAATTATGGTCTCAACCCAAGAAGACCAAGTTCCTTGTTGATCGGCTAGGTTCAATCGAGTAGCACCAACCAAAGCCCCATCCATCCCCCTCTTCGCATTGATATGGCTCTAACACTGTGGAGGCACTCATGACTTCCCGAGTACATTGTAACGCTCTATCCCATTTCATTGAAAAACTTACCACCTCGAGCCGCGAACCTCTCATCGTCCCGGCTAGAAGATCGATGGCAAGACAGGAGAGCCAGACGACCCTCCTGCCTTTCTTTATATATAGTAGTCTCTTCCCCATTTATAAATGGGGAGCATCACTCGATACAAAACAACACACACTCATACTTGTACATCGGGTAAGCTCGAAAGGATAGTAAGCCAAAACCTACGGAAGTATTTCATGTCTCACCTCTCTTAGCAAAGGCAGCAACAATCACTCTCCGGACGGGATCTCTCGGGCTATTCTAGTCCGTGCTTATACTAAGTTCAGGTGAAGTCAAAAAACAAGTGTTCCATTAAGAGCTGTCCTTTTTTCCATGAAGTCAAAAAACCCCATTGGAATCTTAAGGTAAAGGCAGGAAAGCCCATCTAATCGAGTTGTAGTGCTAACTCCTCTTTCTAATGAATTGAAAGAAAGAGTTGTATTTTCACCAAGCATAGCCAGTTGTTTTACTTTCTAATAAGCTAACAAGCTAATGATCTTACAGGCTCTTCGCTTGGTAGAACTATTGGGCTTTGGTCCACTCTTTGTAGTGCTTTCATAAGCCCTATCATATCTTCTGTCATGCGTTATGCCTTCCTTGTGGAAGAATGTGAAGCTACTGTCTTTAAAAGGGAGTTGACTCTCTCTCTCCTCACTTGTATTCTCCCAACTTACTAAGAACCTATATTAACCCACATGGACTAGATCATTTACGATTGAACCACATAAATCTTTGTGTCTCTCTCATTGCCACTAACCATCACTCACAAGTCTCATATTATCTCACTCCACGCTATCCATACTCTATTGCCACCCGCGTTCACAATCTCGGACAATGCTTTGTGTTCTCTGTAGCTAGCTTGTACGCTAATACACGTCCCTAACCGGTTGTGGATGTGTTTTGCAATGGTAGAAAATCGAACACTTAAAGTATTGATCGCTAGAGTAAAAGATAATGGATAATTCAAATTGTAATCTCCAATTCAATTGTGAAATACCCCAAACTGAGATAAGGTGTTTAAATGATAAACTAAGATATAAGGAGGCCAAATAATGCCTTAGAAACATTAAGAAACATTTCTAATCAAAGAAAACTTAAGGAAACACCGAAAGAGCAGTTTTAGCAAAAACGTGCTCTAAGCTTGGAGAGACTTGGGTGAGTACCCAAATATTGTTCTAGGACCTTAGTAATATCCTAGTGGTCATTTTAAATCAATTACCGAAGAAAACCAAGCTTGAAAACAAATTAAAACACAAAATGTGCTTTAAGGAGTCTTAAAGCACGTTTTTGAAAAATTGTCTTGTAAATGAGTTTTGAATGGCTAAATGTTCAACATTACTCTTTAATTAATATGTGTACTATATAGTATCACATTTGGAAGTCTATATCAACGGGAAATCAAAAATTTCACAACAATGTGCCTTGTTTTGTGAATAGTGAATTAATTAAGCTAGTTTATAACATAAGTCTATATAAGTGAGACATTTGGTCAACAAAGACTTAAGTACCCTCATTAATAAAAGGGGGCCGGTTTCTTATGAGGTGAGTCACCACCTACATGAGTCAATAAGCAAATAAGAAAGCAAATAAGAGTTATAAAGTAAAAACACTATTCACCTTTTACATAAATATCACACTTTATTAGTTCTCTCTCCTCACTTCTTCATTCTCCTTTGTTTTCCCACGGTTTGAGCTGCTCTCTCCCTTCTCCATTCACATAAAACTCAACCTCCATGAAAGCTCCATCCTTCCTTGGTTACATCTTGCTCATTTTAGCTCCAAATCCAAAACAAAATACATATTCTTCTTAGTTAGCTCAAGCTCCTTCTTCCTATCTTTTCGAAATTGTAAGAGCTTTGATTCGGTGCCAAGTCAAACCACCATTAGAGGAGGAAACTCAAGCTTGGAGACTCCATTGGCTTCTCCATTCTCTTAAGGTAAAGAAAGTGTAAGAAAATCTATGTTTCCACCATTTTCTTCACATGTCCGAAAATTAGTACTCATGGGACTCCATTTTAATGCCTTGTTCTAGCTTGTTTCTACTCTTCAAAGGAGAGAGGAGGTCCTTCTTGCTTCATATACAAGCTTGTCTTGAGGAACTAAGGTAAAGCAATCAATTCAAAACCTTAAAACACATTTTTAACCTAGGTTTTATTCCTTAAGGTAAGTGTGTTGTTTAGTGCTCACTAGAGTTATTGGACATTGTTTAGAACATTGGCAAGGAGAACTATATTGGTGACCGAGATTTGGTAAGAGAAATCTAAGGAGAAAAGCTTGTGAAGCTTGTGACAGAACAAGGTAAAATACTTACCTTGAGATGTCTTGTTGTTTAAGGGAATGGGATTTATGTATATGATGAGTTAGTGTAGAGTTTATATTGGGAAGGTGTTATAAAACCTAGGAGAAACAATGACTATACTTGTGAACTTGTGACTAAGGAGCAAATGAGAAAAAGAGATAGTTTAAGAATATCAAGGTGAAGTACAAGAAGCATTTTATTTCAATGGGAGCCTTGTTGTGTGTATTCGCAGGTTGAAGGCAAATATATGTGGAAATTCAGTGGTTAAGATTATTGTCATTTAAGGGCCTAAGTGCCAAGTATTTTAAGTTCAAGCACTATATGATGATGTGGTGTGGTTTTGGTGTAAATTGTGTGTTAAGGTGTTGTGGTGAGAATTTGGGTGATGTTGGTTGTTTGATGGGGAAAAACCAAGTTTTAGGGTGTACTATATACTAGAGAACCCATGGCAAAATTTAAAGGAGAATTTAAGTGTTTAAGATATTCTAAGGAGATTTCATGACTAAGGAAGTACTAGGAAGTTGTAGAGGTTGTCTCGATGAAAAAGGGGTGAGTTTAAGGTGTTTAATGAGTTATAATGACTTAGGCATTACTATGAAGGATTTAGAAATCAAGAGAATGTATTTGAGTATTTAAGACTTAGGCAAGTGTTGGTAAACAACTAGGAAGGAAATAATGTATTGATGGATAGAAACTTAGGCTTGTGAAGGAACTTTAAGTAAATGCATAAAAGAGTTTTAGATGATGAAAGATGCTTGGGAGATGATGTTATAGTGGTGAGAAAAACATTTGGCATAATGGTTACATTAGGTATGAACCACCACCTAGAATCTAGTGGAAAACATTACAAGTGTTAGCATTATTATAAGGAAAATGCATAATGACTAAGGTGGATCTTGGTGAATGATTTAATGTGTTTGGAGGATGGTTTAAGATAAGTTTAAGAGTCTAAATGATGTTAGAACACATTGGGTGGCTTAAGGAAAGGTTTAGTGAAGATTTGGCAAAGTTTGGGTATGTTTTGGTGGCGTCCGACCCAGGGGTCCGACCCAAGTTTGGGTCGGACGGGCTCTGTTTAACGCCAGGGAAAGGTTCTGGAATGGTCCGACCCAGAGGACTTGGGTCAGACATGGGTCGGATGGGTGAGTTTTAGAGGGCAGATAAGTTTCTGGAATGGTCCGACCCAGAAGGTTGGGTCGGACGTGGGTCGGACATGGGAGGTTTTAGAAGACGGAAAGTTTCTGGAATGGTCCGACCCAGTTGGTTGGGTCGGACGTGGGTCGGACATGTAGGGGTTTTTCAAACCCGAAAGTTACTGGAATGGTCCGACCCAGAGGGTGGGTCGGACGGTGGGTCGGACGGCCCTTAACACTTAAAAAAAAAAATTGAATTCTAAGAATGATAAATGGTGATAAGGTATACCTTTGGTAGGGTGGTAATGATTGTGACCCTAAGAACTTAAGGGCTTAAGTTAAGTTAAGTTAAGTATAAATATTAATGTTTAAAGTTAAGCTTGTAAGCTAAGTGGCAAAGACTTGAGAGGTTATTGAATGGGAATCTTTAGAGACTAAGTGAGTTAAGTAAGGTGCAAATAACTAATGACCCAAAAATGAATGATTTAGGTTTGTGAATTGGGACCCCGAAGAAGGATAATCAAACAACGATCGACGGTGAACGGTACAATCCTTCTTGTGACCTGCTTGCTAACGAGGTGTCCCTTGGCTTGTGTGCTATCTGTTTAATTGCTATGACTAAAACAAGATAAAGCATGCAACCGGTTATATTTGTTCTCGTTGTGTTTGTGTTATCTTTACACTAACCCGCGAGACTTGAGATTGTTACTAACCAAGTTTAGTACTTACTGAGTTAAGAATAAGAGTTAAGTTTGGTGGTTGTTGGTTAATGCCCGTTAAGGCTTAGCTAGCACATGGTGATTAAGATTTCTACTAACTGGAACTTGAGTGAGGAAACCCGGGACTGATCTCCGGTCATGCATGCTAAGGAAAAGGGGGACGGTATCTGAATCAGATCCGCCCTCCGCTTAAGGACTTGTCTTCGGACTTGTAGCCTAGGGCCGGTTGCCGGCTCAGCTACGCTGGACTCCCGTCCAGAGTAGGTGGCATAAGATGGTGCGGTGGGATCACCTAAATCCCAGGTTCGAATTAAGCTACAACCAATCCCTTCCAGGAAAGGTTTGTATACTGAGATTAAGATTAAGATTAAGATTAAGGTAAGGTAAGGAACTGAGATTAAGGAAATGAGGACTAAGGAGGGGGTACCTAACCCACTTGATAAGGGAACGCTTGAGTCGTTCATTGTTTGTGAACTATATATGTTCATCTGTGGTTATTGTTATTGCACTTCATATTATGCTTGTAGTAATGTCAATTTCCATGCTATCGACAATTAGTCGTCGTAGCCCCGTTAGCTTGGGGGCCATGAGAGGGTGTACCAGCATTCGTGCTGACCCCCTTGGGGGCTATTTTTACACTTGCAGGTAAGAGACCCATGAGGACGCACTACGAGAGTAGGAGCGGTTAGACTTAGGCTGGGATGTTTATTTTGAGTTCGGGTTGCGCTGTGCACCCGACTGTTTATATTAAACTGATGTAAGGTTAAGATTGTTTAAGATAATTGTACTCGGTTGGTTGTGGTATTGTGGATGTGTGATTTGGGTTGGTTAGGTATTTTGGATAAGCATTGTAAATGTTAAGGCCGGTATATTCTAACGATCAGACCGTGGCAAGGTCCAGGTGTTTATTATTTCCGCTGCGACATATTCGTTTAAGTGTTCAGTTTTGCGATAACCACGATTGGCTTTGGATGGGGTGTTACAAAAAATGGTGTCAGAGCGTAGTTACGCTCTGATCAAGAAATACCGGACATGAGTAACCGCCGAGTTAGGATATAAGTTAAGGAATAAGTGATGGGTTAAGGGTGTGAGAAGTTAGAGTGAGTAGAGTCAGATGACCACTAATAAGTGTGGATCGTCTTTATCGTCTACTGACGTTATAAATTAGTTAACCGAAACAGTGGTGAATACAAATCTAATGTGAGTTATGCTTGTTCAGATGGCAGGACGTCCTAGGGGAAGCCGAGGTCGCGGGCAGGGTGAGGATACTTCATGAATACCTGGAGGGCAGACGATCGCAGAGATCGAGCTGCCGCATTAGGGCATATGGGCTATCAGCCTGGTGCTGGTGCACCACCTCCACCGCCACAACCTAGGGAACCAAACTGGGTGAAGAGTCTAGCAGATCTTCGACCCGCACACTTTAAGGGGGAGACCGATCCCGCCAAGCTTGAGGCGTACATCTCCGAGCTGGAGCCGCCTTCGAGACCCTTGATGTCCCTGCTGGGATCAAGTGCGCTGGCTGCTTTCTAACCTGAAGGGGGCGGCAGGCGATTGGTGGAAGTGGTGAGGGCCGAGCATGTGGCCAATCCAGAGTTCGGCTGGGAGCAGTACACCGCCTTGCTACGAGCAAAGTACTACCCCGCCCATGTCCAGACGAAGAAGCGCTTGCAGTTTGATGCGCTTAGGCAGACGGACAAGATGGCAGTGGACGAGTATTACTCGGAGTTCACTGCCTTGCCGTCTTCTGCCAGGTCTAGGGTATTCTGACCAGATCCTGGTGGACCGCTTCTATGGCGGGCTTAGCCATCGACTCCGCTACGGCATGGGGCCGACGAGTTACACTACCTTGCAGGTAAGAATACAAATGATGAGATTTGAGTAAGTAATGAGTAAGATTTAGACATGAGAAATAAGAGGACTAATACTATGGAAAAAGCAGGAGTGCTATCATGCCGCTGCTAAGGTTTGAGATAACCATCCGCTGAGAACGAGGAGAACGCTAAGAGGAGAGTGCTGGTAAGATCAGAAAGTCAAGGGCAAGGAGGGTACAAGAAACAAAAGTACCAGCCTCAGGCCAGAAAAATCAGAACCCAAAGGGGAAGGAGAAAAGGAGAAGGCGTCGGAGAAGGCTTGGAAGAGCCATTGAAGTTGACATATGCTATTGCAGTACACCCCTGCGCTAAAGGCGCCAAAGGTAAGGCAAATTGATGATTGAATGAGTTAAGAAAACAAATAGTAACCATTTGATATTGAGAAGTGAATTATGAATCATCAGGATCTGAGATGAGAAGGGTGCCCGGTGCGGTGGTGGCTACCAGCGACGCGTCATTTGTAGGTGGTGTCACAAGGACCCCTCCGGGCTCGATTGTAAAGGGAATAAGGTGGAGTGCAACTTTGTGGAGTGTATGGACACCGGGCTATGAGTGTTACCGGAACCTGCTAGCAGAGCCTATAGGCCCCATACAGGGGCAAGGGCAGGACCGATCAGGGAGCTGGATCTGACGGTCAGAGAAAAGTGCAGCAGCCGGAGGACAAGAACCCAAGGGTGACCCAGAAGCGGGACTCACATTATACATGGTGGACCGGGACTGAGCCTGAACCTCATCGAGGCCAGGGTACCACTATAACCATTTAGTAATAAAAACTACCTGCTTACCGCATATCATGCATGCTTGGTGAAAAATGAGTTAAGTAAGAATAAGATGAGACTGAACTTAAGTAAGATATAACCTACTACCACTTTAGGGAAGATTCAACATCTGCTACCCAATACCATTTACATCTAACGCGGAGCACACCGACATCGAAACCATAGACTTCCAAACCGAACAATGTAAGGTTATCCGCCCAGGTATGATTTTATTAGGGATACATGAACCCGGAGCACAAATAGCCATCATCAGAAGATGCAATCAACTGAATTGGGACCGGAGGTTTTTACACACCGGAGTACCCAGGGGGAGGGGAGCAAGGATGAAATTAAAGATGATGAGAATTGGGCAAGGATTGGAATCCGTATTCCAAAGATTACCAACCATGAGGGTTGCAAGATGGAGTCGCACCACCAGGAAAACCCGAAGAGTTCCATCCAGTTATTACACAAGTCGTGGAAATCGCTCAGCAGTGGAAGCTGAATCGATTCAGACATCCAGCAGACATTGCATTGTAAACTTCTACGAGAAAGAAAGATGGGAGACTGGGACTACACCAGGATAAGGACGAGACAACGGAGTCTCTCGAGAGAGGGATACCCGTAGTGTCTTGGTCCATTGGGGATGATGCAGCAGAATTTTTATACGGCGAGCAGAAGCGTGCGGAACCGTTGCAGATAGTTAGTACTTAAGTCAGGTGATGTGTGATTATGGAGAGGAATCAAGGATGTTATACCATGGGCTTAAGAGAATCAAGCTGAATACAACACCGTCAACAGTAATCAATGCGACGCCATTGAGACCGGAAGATAAACCTAACTTTAGACAATATTAGCCATGTCATGTTAGATTGAATGAGGAAGAGAGGTAAGATTGAAGCACATGTTGTAACAGGATGGTCATGAATAAAATAACAGTGTTGTTCATATGAATTGTTACGACTCTTGTTTATACCATCAATACTCATGAAGATTGTGAACAATTAGGTTATGGACTCGGTACGGAAGGTGCGTTAAGCATCTTACAGAGGCACAGGCCGACGGCCCGCAGGGTACTATCCTCACCGGCACCTTTCCGATTAATGGGATTGAGAATCAGTTCTCTTCAACTCAGGGGCCCGCATACCTTTGTCTCGGCATCTTTCGCGAGCAGGTTGGGGGCTAGGCGCTGATGAGCTATCCGACTTCACGGTACGTCCGGTCAAGGAGAAGGGTGTTGCACTACCTTATTACCGAGGAGCCACTATCAGAATTAAGGGAGAAGACTTTCCAGTCAGTTTCATTGAGTTCAGTAAGCTAAGATTTGATGTTATCTTCGGGATGAACTGGTTGGAGCGGCACAAGGGACGTATCCTCTACGCCAAGCATAGATTGCTGCTCAGGAGTCCGTCTGGGGTAACGATATCATACCGCCAGAGGCCCAGAGAGCCTTTGACTAGGATCATCACCGCCATGGCAATGTATAAATAATTAAGGAGAAAGGAAGAAGTATACCTCTGCTATGTACAGGACATAGAGAGAGACCCTGAGTTCGACCCCGACTTACCGGTAGTGTCGGAGTTCCCCGACTTATTTCCACGGGAACTGCCCGGCATGCCACCCACTCGGGAGGTAGAGTTCACCATCGAGCTGCTACCTGGTACCGGACCAATAGCCAAGGCACCATACCGTATGGCTCCGGCAGAAATGGCAGAGTTGAAATAACAATTGAAAGATTTGTTAGATAAGGGATTCATTAGACCAAGTGTGTCACCATGGGGAGCACCAGTCCTCTTCGTGAAGAAGAAGGATGGTAGTCTCCGTCTCTGCATTGACTACAGAGCGCTGAATGCTGTGACAGTGAAGAATAAATACCCACTACCCCGCATTGACGATCTGTTCGATCAGTTGAAGGGAGCATCTGTGTTCTCCAAGATTGATCTCAGATCGGGGTATCATCAGATAGCCATTAAGGAGGGAGACATTGAGAAGACGGCATTCCGGACACGATACGGCCACTATGAGTTTACAGTGATGCCGTTTGGTTTGTCGAACGCACCGGCGAAGTTTATGGATCTGATGAACCGCTTGTTCCGGGAGCAGCTGGACAAGTCGGTTGTGGTGTTGATTGACGACATTTTGATATATTCGAAGTCTAAGGTTGAGCATGAGGAACATCTGAGGAGGGTATTGGAAATATTGAGGGAGAACCAGCTATATGCTAAATTCTCCAAGTGTGAGTTTTGGCTTGACCAGGTCTCTTTCCTAGGTCATGTCATCTCAGATGCTGGGATCGCAGTGGATCCAGCAAAGATTGATGCCGTACGTACTTGGCCAAGGCCGAAGACTGTTACCGACATCCGGAGCTTTCTCGGTCTGACAGGTTACTACAGGAGGTTTGTTAGAGATTTCAGCAAGGTCGCGAAACCGATGACCAGTCTGATGAAGAAGGATGCACCATTCTTATGGACAGTTGACTGTGAGAGATCATTTCAGCGCTTGAAGGACTCACTGACCACTGCACCGGTTCTGACCATTCCAGACGGTACAGAGGGCTTTGAGGTTTATTGTGATGCATCCGGCAGAGGGCTGGGTTGCGTGCTCATGCAACATGGCAAGGTGGTGGCATATGCCTCACGCCAGTTGAAGAAACATGAGGAGAACTACCCCACACATGATTTAGAGCTGGGAGCTGTAGTCTTCGCTTTAAAGATATGGCGCAACTACTTATATGGGGTTAGTGTCACGATCTACACCGATCACAAGAGTTTGAAATACATATTCACTCAGAAGGAGTTAAATCTTCGACAGAGGAGATGGTTAGAGTTTTTGAAAGACTATGACATTGACCTCCAATACAAAGAGGGGAAGGCCAATGTTGTAGCAGATGCCCTGAGCCGTCGAGCACACTCACTCCATTCGCTAGTTTCTTTCTCCAGCTTGGTTGATGAGGTGCGAGAGGCTCAGAGGACTGATGAGTACATGAGAGAGGTCAGATAGAAGCTGACAAATGGTACCTTTGAGAGTCAGAAATACGACTTCAGACTTCATGATGATGATCTGATCAGACTTAAGGGCCGATTATGCATACCACGAGGCAACACGGATCTGAAAGACCGTATACTTAGAGAATCACACTGTTCTTCAGTTTCCATCCATCCGGGAGCCTCTAAAATGTATAAAGACATGAAGAGATACTTCTGGTGGTCGGGGATGAAGACAGATGTTACCGAGTTCATCTTGAGGTGTCTCACATGCCAAAAGGTGAAATTCGAGCACCGACGCCGAGCGGAATGGTACAGTCGATGCCAGTTCCGGAGTGGAAGTTCCATGATATCTCCATGGACTTCGTAGTTGGGCTTCCACCTGCTAGGGGAGGTCTCAACATGATATGGGTGGTGGTGGATCGCCTTACCAAGGTAGCCCGATTCATACCGATGAAGGATACTTGGAAGGTGACCAAATTAGCTGAGTTATTTGAGAAAGAAAATCATGAGACATCACGGCATACCAAAGACCATAGTGTCAGATAGAGATACCAGATTCCTTTCGAGGTACAGGAGAGCTACCAGAGAAGCGTTGGGTACAGAACTCAAGCTGAGTACCGCGTTCCATCCTCAGACAGATGGTCAGACTGAGCGTACTATTCAGACACTCGAGGACATGCTGAGAGCATGTGCCATAGACTTTCAGGGCAGTTGGATTGACAAATTGCATCTGATCGAGTTTTCATACAACAACAGCTATCACGCTTCGATCAAGATGGCACCTTTTCAAGCGTTGTACGGTAGACCATGTCGTACACCGCTCTGCTGGGATGAGTCGAGTGAGACGGTCATTATAGGACCAGAGTACTTAGAACAAGTTAAGGCTGAAGTTCAGCAAATCAGGGAGAACATGAAAGCTGCTCAAGATAGGCAGAAGTCGTATGCTGATGTTCGACGACGGGACCTGGAGTTCGCAGTGGGCGACCAGGTATTTCTGCGAGTTTCACGATGAAGGGTGTATTCAGGTTTGGGCAGAAGGCAAATTAAGCCCGAAATTTGTTGGTCCTTATGAGATTACGGAGCGGGTGGGCCCGGTTGCTTACAGGTTAAATTTACCTGCTGAGCTGGGTAAAGTGCATGATGTTTTTCATGTTTCACAGCTAAAGAAATACATGCACCACCCCTCCCATGTGTTAGAACCTGAGAGGTTGACTTTGGAACCAAATATGAGATCCGTGGAGACTCCTCAGAGAATCTTGGACAGTAAGACTAGGGACACTCGCCACAAGTCAATGCGACTGGTGAAGGTTCTCTGGTCTAACCAGGATGTCGAAGAGGCCACGTGGGAGTTAGAGGATAAGATGAGGGCGAAGTACCCTTCTTTGTTTACTGACTAGATCGTCTGTATAGGGTACGGGGCGTACCCCTTTTTAATGGGGGTAGAGCTTCCTCGATTTTGAGTTAGGAAACGATCATGTTTGTCGTTTGTTTTGTTGTTTGTGAATTTGTGTAAGTTGCTACACTTCGGTGTAGGTTTGAGTTATGTATAATACTTATGTATTGTATTTGAGATTGACCTTTGAGTCTTGAGATGTGTGAATGTGAATATGAGATGTGGTGTTAAGATTAAGGAAATTGAGTACCGTGAATGGTTAAGCACATATATGAACTTTGAGGACAAAGTTCTTTTAAGGGGGGTAGATTGAAATACCCCAAACTGAGATAAGGTGTTTAAATGATAAACTAAGATATAAGGAGGCCAAATAATGCCTTATAAACATTAAGAAACATTTCTAATCAAAGAAAACTTAAGGAAACACCGAAAGAGCAGTTTTAGCAAAAACGTGCTCTAAGCTTGGAGAGACTTGGGTGAGTACCCAAATATTGTTCTAGGACCTTAGTAATATCCTAGTGGTCATTTTAAATCAATTACCAAAGAAAACCAAGCCTGAAAACAAGTTAAAACACAAAATGTGCTTTAAGGAGTCTTAAAGCACGTTTTTAAAAAATTGTCTTGTAAATGAGTTTTGAATGGCTAAATGTTCATCATTACTATTTAATTAATATGTGTACTATATAGTATCACATTTGGAAGTCTATATCAATGGGAAATCAAAAATTTCACAACAATGTGCCTTGTTTTGTGAATAGTGAATTAATTAAGCTAGTTATAACATAAGTCTATATAAGTGAGACATTTGGTCAACAAAGACTTAAGTACCCTCATTAATAAAAGGGGGCCGGTTTCTTATGAGGTGAGTCACCACCTACATGAGTCATTAAGCAAATAAGAAAGCAAATAAGAGTTATAAAGTAAAAACACTATTCACCTTTACATAAATATCACACTTTATTAGTTCTCTCTCCTCACTTCTTCATTCTCCTTTGTTTTCCCACGGTTTTTGAGCTCTCTCTCCCTTCTCCATTCACGTAAAACTCAACCTCCATGAAAGCTCCATCCTTCCTTGGTTACATCTTGCTCATTTTAGCTCTAAATCCAAAACAAAATACATATTCTTCTTAGTTAGCTCAAGCTCCTTCTTCCTATCTTTTCGAAATTGTAAGAGCTTTGATTCGGTGCCAAGTCAAACCACCATTAGAGGAGGAAACTCAAGCTTGGAGACTCCATTGGCTTCTCCATTCTCTTAAGGTAAAGAAAGTGTATGAAAATCTAGGTTTCCACCATTTTCTTCACATGTCCGAAAATTAGTACTCATGGGACTCCATTTTAATGCCTTGTTCTATCTTGTTTCTACTCTTCAAAGGAGAGAGGAGGTCCTTCTTGCTTCATATACAAGCTTGTCTTGAGGAACTAAGGTAAAGCAATCAATTCAAACCTTAAAACAATTTTTAACCTAGGTTTTATTCCTTAAGGTAAGTGTGTTGTTTAGTGCTCATTAGAGTTATTGGACATTGTTTAGAACATTGGCAAGGAGAACTATTGGTGACCGAGATTGTAAGAGAAATCTAAGGAGAAAAGCTTGTGAAGCTTGTGACAGAACAAGGTAAATACTTACCTTGAGATGTCTTGTTGTTTAAGGGAATGGGATTTAGATATGATTAGTGTAGAGTTTTATTGGGAAGGTGTTATAAAACCTAGGAGAAACAATGACTATACTTGTGAACTTGTGACTAAGGAGCAAATGAGAAAAAGATAGTTTAAGAATACAAGGTGAAGTACAAGAAGCATTTTATTTCAATGGGAGCCTTGTTGTGTGTATTCGCAGGTTGAAGGCAAATATATGTGGAAATTCAGTGGTTAAGATTATTGTCATTTAAGGGCCTAAGTGCCAAGTTTTTAAGTTCAAGCACTATATGATGATGTGGTGTGTTTTGGTGTAAATTGTGTGTTAAGGTGTTGTGTGAGAATTTGGGTGATGTTGGTTGTTGATGGGGAAAAACCAAGTTTTAGGGTGTACTATATACTAGAGAACCCATGGCAAAATTTAAAGGAGAATTTAAGTGTTTAAGATATTCTACGGAGATTTCATGACTAAGGAAGTACTAGGAAGTTGTAGAGGTTGTCTCGATGAAAAAGGGGTGAGTTTAAGGTGTTTAATGAGTTATAATGACTTAGGCATTACTATGAAGGAGTTAGAAATCAAGAGAATGTATTTGAGTATTTAAGACTTAGGCAAGTGTTGGTAAACAACTAGGAAGGAAATAATGTATTGATAGATAGAAACTTAGGCTTGTGAAGGAACTTTAAGTAAATACATAAAAGAGTTTTAGATGGTGAAAGATGCTTGGGAGATGATGTTATAGTGGTGAGAAAAACATTTGGCATAGTGGTTACATTAGGTATGAACCACCACCTAGAATCTAGTGGAAAACATTACAAGTGTTAGCATTATTATAAGGAAAATGCATAATGACTAAGGTGGATCTTGGTGAATGATTTAATGTGTTTGGAGGATGGTTTAAGATGAGTTTAAGAGTCTAAATGATGTTAGAACACATAGGGTGGCTTAAGGAAAGGTTTAGTGAAGATTTGGCAAAGTTTGGGTATGTTTTGGTGTGTCCGACCCAGGGGTCCGACCCAGTTTGGGTCGGACGGCCTCTGTTTAACGCCAGGGAAAGGTTCTGGAATGGTCCGACCCAGAGGACTTGGGTCGGACATGGGTCGGACGGGTGAGTTTTAGAGGGCAATAAGTTTCTAGAATGGTCCGACCCAGAAGGTTGGGTCGGACGTGGGTCGGACATGAGAGGTTTTAGAAGACGGAAAGTTTCTGGAATGGTCCGACCCAGTTGGTTGGGTCGGACGTGGGTCGGACATGTAGGGGTTTTTCAAACCCGAAAGTTACTGGAATGGTCCGACCCAGAGGGTGGGTCGGACGGTGGGTCGGACGGCCCTTAACACTTAAAAAAAAAAAATTTTGAATTCTAAGAATGATAAATGGTGATAAGGTATACCTTTGGTAGGGTGGTAATGATTGTGACCCTAAGAACTTAAGGGCTTAAGTTAAGTTAAGTTAAGTATAAATATTAATGTTTAAAGTTAAGCTTGTAAGCTAAGTGGCAAAGACTTGAGAGGTTATTGAATGGGAATCTTTAGAGACTAAGTGAGTTAAGTAAGGTGCAAATAACTAATGACCCAAAAATGAATGATTTAGGTTTGTGAATTGGGACCCCGAAGAAGGATAATCAAACAACGATCGATGGTGAACGGTACAATCCTTCTTGTGACCTGCTTGCTAACGAGGTGTCCCTCGGCTTGTGTGCTATTGTTTAATTGCAATGACTAAAACAAGATAAAGCATGCAACCGATTATATTTGTTCTCGTTGTGTTTGTGTTATCTTTACACTAACCCGCGAGACTTGAGATTGTTACTAACCAAGTTTAGTACTTACTGAGTTAAGAATAAGAGTTAAGTTTGGTGGTTGTTGGTTAATGCCCGTTAAGGCTTAGCTAGCACATGGTGATTAAGATTTCTACTAACTGGAACTTGAGTGAGGAAACCCGGGACTGATCTCCGATCATGCATGCTAAGGAAAAGGGGGACGGTATCTGAATCAGATCCGCCCTCCGCTTAAGGACTTGTCTTCAGACTTGTAGCCTAGGGCCGGTTGCCGGCTCAGCTACGCTGGACTCCCGTCCAGAGTAGGTGGCATTAAGATGGTGCGGTGGGATCACCTAAATCCCAGGTTCGAATTAAGCTACAACCAATCCCTTCCAGGAAAGGTTTGTATACTGAGATTAAGATTAAGATTAAGATTAAGGTAAGGTAAGGAACTGAGATTAAGGAAATGAGGACTAAGGAGGGGGTTACTAACCCACTTGATAAGGGAACGCTTGAGTCGTTCATTGTTTGTGAACTATATATGTTCATCTGTGGTTATTGTTATTGCACTTCATATTATGCTTGTGTATGTAATCAATTTCCATGCTATCGACAATTAGTCGTCGTAGCCCCGTTAGCTTGGGGGCCATGAGAGGGTGTACCAGCATTCGTGTTGACCCCCTTGGGGGCTATTTTTACACTTGCAGGTAAGAGACCCATGAGGACGCACTACGAGAGTAGGAGCGGTTAGACTTAGGCTGGGATGTTTATTTTGAGTTCGGGTTGCACCTGTGCACCCGACTGTTTATATTTAAACTGATGTAAGGTTAAGATTATGTTTAAGATAATTGTACTCGGTTGGTTGTGGTATTGTGGATGGTGATGTTTGGGTTGGTTAGGTATTTTGGATAAGCATTGTAAATGTTAAGGCCGGTATATTCTAACGATCAGACCGTGGCAAGGTCCAGGTGTTTATTATTTCCGTTACGACATATTCGTTTAAGTGTTCAGTTTTGCGATAACCACGATTGGCTTTGGATGGGGTGTTACAAATTGAGTATTACCCTCGCAATCACTCAATCTCCCTACTCCAAACCCCAGTTTAGGACTTACCCCTAAGCCCTTCTACCTTGACTGAACAAATTAAGTCTATAGTCTCCCAATAGTCCCCCGACTGCTCCGAGACCATCCTAGCTACTCTCCTGTTCTCAACAATATGAGTCACAACACTCACTTACATGACTGCTCACTTGAAACTCACTCACTCATACGAGACTGAGGCTAACACTTAGCTCAGTTCTTACAATGTTTTTGCTCTCTATTGTCTCTAATAGTATATCTGTGTTTCATTACTTACCTAATTGCCATTTACAAACATGATCCAAGTAATATATAAAGAGATCAAGCGGCTTCTGTTTGGTTTGTAGACTCCAACTAACCTCACCAGCTACTTGGAAACCGTCACTTGCCATTGGTTGAGCTCCTGCTCAACTATACACTTGGGTGATGTACGGGTTAAAGCGTATATAAGCAAGTGTACTGGTTTGTCGTAGCAAGTTTTCCTAGATAATATTCCCTAGGTTATCGAACCAAAGGATGTTTGTCTAGTTTAATCTTTAATCTAATTAACTAATAAACTATAGAAAAATAACAAAAATAAATTGGGGGTTTGAATGCAGAAAGTAAACAATTAATTCAAATAAAAACAGTTAAAAGTGATTCTCTAACAATTCTAAAAGGGCGAATCCTGGTTTACTACTTCTCCCTAGTTTATCAATTCCCATCACGAGTGTTTTCTAAATTCTAGATTGCAACCTCAGATCTAAATTAATCTAAAACCGGTCTCGTGCAAGACAGATCCTTACTAGCAATTCCCAAATCCTAACTCTCGTTACAACTTTACAAATTAAGAAGTAGCGTTAACGATTTATCTGGTTTCTAGACAGCTAATCTTAAGGAATTCCTATCTCTTGTTTCACTGGTAGTATTCCTATGGTCTAATGAACGCCACAATTCTCACTTGTAAGCAATTCATACCAAATAAACTCAAGAAATAATTAATCACAAGAGAATTCAATAATAAATAAGGAATAAAACTACAATCTGTATAAAGTTTATATTAAAAAACTCAGGAAGCAAAATAATAAGCTAGTTGTCCTTAGCAAACCAAAATTCTAACGACTACTCAGACATCAGAGTCAAAGAAATAATAACAATGTTAAAGATACAAGAAAACATCATCTAATCTGTGTTGTTGAAAAGTTGATGAATTCAGTCTTTTTCTTCTGCTCCGATCTGTCTGTGTTACTCTCTATTTTTTTTCTAACTTGTTCTGTGTCTCGAACGGATGCTCTCTCTTTCCTCCTCTTTTTTCAACGTGTATATATATATATATATGTTGCTCTTCTTGAGTAGTCCAGCCGTATTCTTTTTTGGTCAAAGACTGTCTTCTGCGCCTCTGAATGCGGTGCGGCCCGGCTTGCTGATTTCAATCGGTCTCGTATATTGAAGATTTGTCTCGTCTCATGCATGATCCAACGCACGTGATGTGTGTGCGGCCAAGATAGAGAAGTCCACGATGCTCTTCTATTGTGCAGCCCTCGTGTGTGTGTATATATATATGGATGTATGTGCATGAGTATTCTCCGTTCCATGCAAATTGTACGTCATCAGTTCACTCAATGATGAACTAATCATGTTACTGCAGTTGAAAATGTCAGTCCACAAGAGATGAGGTCCATCGTGAGGCTTGCATAGGAAGGTCCGGGAATGTGTTAATCTGCAAACCCGGACCAGGCAGTAAGTCCCGTCCAGGTGTGGTCCGGGTTTGTAAATCTGGACATATACCCAAACCACAACCAAATATTGGCAGAATGTTTGTCTCGGGGTTGATCCAGACATACATGTCTGAACACACACTCTAAAATGCATCAAAAAGGTTGTTTTTGCTCCCGTTCGGTCCCGTGTTAATCATTAAGTTGTTGACATGTGTTCCTAGACCTTTTATTCAGTGCTTTTAACCTGTTTTATCATAAAACCACAAGTAAGTGAAGTTCTTCACATATAACATAAATTAACATATAGGTAAGGAATTTATCACATAAACCAATAAAATATTAATCAAATTAAGCATAGAAACATAGATAAATTCTGCACTTATCAACTACCCCACACTTAGCTTTTGCTTAACCTCAAGCAAATAAAGAATATAACTCCTTCAAACCGAAAGATCAAACTCCAGGTTCAAACATAAGCGGAAAGAAAACAAGCAAAATGACAATCAGAAAAATCAATCTGCTCTAAGCTATCAGTTTTCACAAACACTGAATAGAGATTAATTTTAATAAAAGCATGAATAAAAAGAATTGCAGAAACTGAAACACTGATTAGCTTAGGACCTTCTACCAATTTCATTCCATTACCCGTTGGATGAAAAGGGGTGTGAAGTAATGCCTTATTCCGCAATACCTTTCAACACCTCACACTCATGATAAAAAACTAAAAAAAACTGCACTTAAATAATTTATATGCAAAAGAATTTCTTCATCAAGAAACAAAAACAACCGATTTATTTAATTAATTGCATTGTTGTTCCTTCACCCAGACTTTCCCTTTATCCCAGCAACAGCTTTGGGCCAACTATCCCAGATCACGATACCTTAGGTAGATAGGTGATAAAGCACCCGAGGACTCAATAACCAGATAAAAGAGGTCTGATTCGGTTTAGGAAATTTTTGATCAGAGGAGTACCTTGCCTTATCCTTTCATTCCAAACATTCATATCATTTCCAAGATCCAAAGTTAAACGCATTCAGTCTCCACAATTAGTCAATCCATTAATTTCAGTGAAAACAGAATAACTTTAAGAAAATAATTTAATTAGACAACTTTTAAGCAATTTTTTTAAGGTTGTCATCAAGCTCAATTTCAAACTTCCTTAGACATTATCACCCAAAACTTAACATTTAACGGCATAGAGAAGCACATTACTCATCACCTTAAAACAATAAAAAACTAGTCGTCTGAAGTGATAACTGAAGGTCACTCCCTACCCCCACACTTAAAATTAAATAATGTCCTCATTGTGTGATAAGGTAGGAAAGAAAAACTCTAAGCACGTAGAAAAACATTTATGTCCGAAGGAAAACACGCAACAGAGTAGTCATTAACAAAAATTAAAATTAAAAGAAAACAAACTAAAACTCCCATGGATTTTGTTGTCGCTATAGGTAGAACGACCCCATGCTTGAGTTTTGCTCAAATGATGCAGCCTGGCTGTAGTATCACCATGAGGAATTCATCTGGTAAGAAAAACAACAGAAGCAACCAAAACTACAAAACTGAGTTAAAAGTTAATAGACAACAAAACCTGGCAACTAACTACATAAAGGAATTAAAACTGAAATTAACTACTAACAAAATAAAATATAACGCTGGGTTGCCTCCTAGCTAGCTGCCCTTCTTTAACGTCTTTGGCTAGACCATACCCTTGAGGTCATCCATGATCGAATATAAATGTCAAAGTGGGTGCCAAAGGGTGGGCATCATATATCTTCATAAAACGTCCTCGATCAAATGGAAAAGTTACCTCAACATTCCAGATGTAAAAGTGTAAACTCCACCGATCATGCATCAGGTGGCTGTGTTGAGGTGGGTGATCCTTGATGTGAAGATCACACTTTGATTGGTCATTCTTCTCAAATTCAAGAATGTAAACATCCTTGTCATCCGGTGGAAGCTCAAAGGACGAACCAATGGGAAAATCAACTTCAACAGGAACCAAGGGCTCCATTAAGTTAATGAGATAAATCTGCTTTGATGAGTCATCAGTAGGTGTAGTGAGGAGGTCGACTGAAGGACTCTCTGGCTCAGGTATGGATGGAGAAGGACTTGACTGAGTAGCTTCACGAATTAGATCATTCTCTAACTCTGTTTCACTAATCCGGTCAATCTCTAGCTCTAGCCTCTCCTTGATCTCCATCTTAGGTGTGTTAGCAAATTTAGGGATCGAAGGATCAAGCTGCGTATGACTCCACACAACTACTGCAGTAGGTTGTTTGATCTTAGGAATCGGTTCACATTCAAGCTTTCATGATATTCCATCTAGTTAGGCTGAATTCTTGCATTACTTTCCCGCAGCTCCTTCATATCCATCATGAAGTCCTCATGCCCAACGGGGTTTGCTTCTCATTATGATTTAAATTTTGCTATTGCAGCTTCCAAGCTTGATAGATTACCCTGACATAGTGAACTCTCATGATTCCCTCCACATGTTTGACGCATAAAATCTCTTATGGCATCCTCCAAACTAGAAGAAACAACCGAATAATAAGCACGATCGTGGTCTCCGTCACACCATTTGCATACAACCCATTGGTTGTAAAATCCAGGCCAACCTCGTGGCGGATTGTAATATACAGCCATCAGATCAAAGTGTCTCGAAAGAAAAAGAAAAATTAATTATATACATATAGAAGAAAACAAAAATCAAAATGTGTACATAACAATCAAATAAATAAAAACAACAAAGTACAAAAAGGTAAATAAAATCAAACTAAACAAAATCTTGTAATAAAAATAAAATAAAAGGACCAAAATTAAATTAAACAAATAAAATTGAAACTAAAATCAAAATAACAAAAAAAACCAAAATAGAATATAATAAAAGTAAACAAATAAAAGATAAACGAAAATTAAACTAATAAAATTAAAATCTTAGAAACAAAAATAACTATAAAAATTATAAAACAATCAAACAAAACAAATTAATTATCAAACAAAATAATAATATTTAAACAAAATAAAACATAACGAAAATAAACAAATTAAAATAAGAAAATGAAAACAAAATAAATAAAAGAAAAATAGAATAAAGACTAAACTAAATAACCGTGCCTCCCTAGCAACGGCGCCAAAAACTTGTACGGGTTAAAGCGTATATTAGCAAATGTACTGGTCTGTCGTAGCAAGTTTTTCTAGGTAGTATTCCCTAGGTTATCGAACCAAAGGAGGTTGTGTCTATTTTAATCTTTAATCTAACAAACTAATAAACTGTAGAAAAATAACAAAAATAAATTAGGGGTTCGAATGTAGAAACTAAACAATTAATTAAAACAAAAACAATTAAAAGTGATTCTCTAACAATTCTAAAAGGGCGAATCCTGGTTTACCAGTTCTCCCTAGTTTATCAATTCGCTTCCTAAGTGTTTTCTAAATTCTAGATTGCAACCTCAGATCTAAATTAATCTAAAACCGGTCTCCTGCAAGATAGATCATTACTAGCAATTCTCAAATCCTAACTCTTATTACGAATTTACAACTTAACTAGTTGTGTTAATAAGTCATCTAGTTTCTAGAAAGCTAATCCTGAGGAATTCCCATCTCTAGTTTCATTGGTAATATTCCTATGGTCTAATGAATGTTGTAGTTCTCACTTGTAAGCAATTCATACCTAATAAACTCAAGCAATAATTAATCACAAGAGAATTCAATAATAAACAAGGAATAAAACTACAATCTGTATAATTTCTATTTAACAACTCGGGAAGCAAAATAATAAACTATTTTTCCATAGAAAACCATAATTCTAACGACTACTCAGACAACAGAGTCAAAGAAGTAATAACAATGCTAAAGAGACAAGAAAACATCATCTAATCTGTGTTGTAGAGCGTTGACGAATCCAGTCTCTGTCTTCTGCTCCGATCTATCTATGTTGCTCTCTATTTTTTTGTCTGACTTGTTCTCTTTCTCGAGTGGTTGCTCTCTCTTTCCTTCCCCCTTTTCAATGTAAACGTATATATATATATATATATATATATGCTTCTCTCCTCGAATGGTCCACCGTATTCTTTTTCCTGGCTTCTATGCCTCAAAATTGTCTACGCCCCTGAATGCGGTGCGGCCCAGATTGCCGATTTCAATCGGTCTCGGATATTGAATATTTGTCTCGTCCATGCATGATCCAGCCCATGTGATGTGTGTGCGGCCCAAGATAAGGAAGTAAATGATGCTATTTCATTGTGCAGCCCTCGTATATATTATATATATATATATATATATATATGGCTGTGTGTGCATGAGTATTATCCGTTCCATGCAAATTGCACGTCATCAGTTCACTCAATGATGAACTAATCATGTTGCTGCAGTTGAAAATGTCAGCCCACTAGAGATGAGGTCCATCGCGATGCTTGCATAGGAAGGTCCGGGAATGTGTGAATCTGCAAACCCGAACCATGCCTAAATTTAGGTAGTAAGTCCCGTCCAGGTGTGGTCTGGGTTTGTAAATCTGGACATATACCCGGACCACACCCAAATATTGGCAGATGTTTGTCTCGGGGTTGGTCCAGACATACATGTCCGGACACACACTCTAAATTGCATCAGAAAGGTTGTTTTTGCTCCCGTTCGATCCCGTGTTGATCGTTAAGTTCTTGACATGTGTTCTTAGACCTTTTCTTCTGTGTTTTTAACATGTTTTTAGTATATAACCACAAGTACGGGGAGTTCTTTGCATACAAAATTAATTAACATATAAGTAATGAATTTATCACATAAACCAACAAAATATTAATCAAATTAAGCATAGAAACATAGATAAATTCCACACTTATCAGGTGACACATGAAGGACACCCATTGGAGCTCCGAGTAACAGCTGCAGGTGCAAGTTGGAATCTCAACCAACTCTTATGGTGACTTCAGCTATTCTTTAGGCTTGGTCTTCAACAATGATCACCTAATGATCTAGACTTGTAGGAAATGTAAAAAGGCTTCTTATTGACCAGTCGAAAGTTTATCTCCACCATCCGTAAGTTGGTGTCTTTGGCTGCTGATCATTAGCTGCTTTCCTGGAAGGTTCCAAGTGATAATTGCAGTCTCCAAGTTGTTAGCTGCATCCTCATCCTGGTACATGAGGGTGAGTATTCTCTTAGCTTTACCCTGAGTGATTGTGGACAGGTGCCTACTGTTGGGCACATGTATAATGGATGAATGCGCTTGTCAATGAGCAAACAAATGATTCTAATAATCCTTTAATTCTATAACACTTAAACATAAACGACAAACCAACAAAGGATGATTTGCTATCATCAAATTCCTAGAGAACTTGACCTAACAATTTCCCATTTTTTATGATGGCAACCAACCCAAAAGATAAATTGACTAAGTGTAAATAAAATCTTAAGTTTGAAATAAAATTCTAACTTCGAAAGAGGGCTCCCCTTTAAAAGATTCCCCCTGAGTTAAATAAGTTGTTTTTGCTAGATTTTTTAACTCTTAGTATTTCAACCGAGATTAGTAATTCCTTGACAAGTATTTGAAAATTAACTAAGGATTCTTTTCCCCATTTTCCATACAACAAAACAAGGGAGTGAACTACATGGTAAGTTAAAATCACATAAGCATTTGAAGAAAATATGCATTAATTAATAGTTGATAGGTTACAAAGGCCAAATAGACCATTTTTCAATTCTAACCTATCTCTAAAGGCTCTCTCAAGTGTCGCCCAGGCCTCTAACAGGCAAAGAACACTTAAGCTAGGTGCAATTGGATGTACTCTATTGTGCCTTGTGCCATTTATTGAACATGTGGCTTAGAGGACACGGCTCTAATGGCTTCTAGAGTCTTGACTACTTTGTCGAGCACCTCTTATTCCTTAGTATTTTGCCTATGAAGTACCCCACACCTATATATGGTGTTTAGATGTTTGAATAGGATATAAGAAGGCTAAATCATGCCTTAGAAACATTAAGAAACAATTTAAACAAAGAAAACACAAGGAAACACCATAAGAGCAATTTAAGCAAAAACATGATCTAAGCTTGGAGTAGCTTTGGGTAACACCCAAATATCATTCTTAGACCTTGGTAACATGCTAATGGATATGTTAAACTAATTATCAAAGAAAAAAAGTTTAAAAATAAGTCAAAACACAAATTGTGCTTTAAGGACTCTTAAAGCGCATTTTTGAAAAATTGTCTTAGAAAGGGGTTTTGAGTGGCTAAATGCCCATGATTACTCCTTAATCAACTTAAGTACTACTTAGTATCACATTAGGAAGTCTAAATCAATGGGAAATCAAAAATTTCACAAATATGTGCACTAATTTGTGAATAGTGCTCAAATAATGCTAGTTTAGCATTAAGTCAACATAAGTTAATTAGTTGGTCAACAAAGACCACAAATATCTTCATTCCTAAGGGGGGGATGGTTTTTGAGGTGGTGACTCACCACATGAGCTAGCATATTTAGGAAAAGAGAGGGAAACTAGTTAAGGTACTATTCACCTTTTAAGATAAATATCTCATTTTTACTTACCTCCCTCCTCATCTCTTCATTCTCTTCTTTCCCCACCGATTTCCTCTTCTTCCTGTATTCTTCATTCACGTAAGAACAACCCCCATGCTTGCTCCACCTTGCTTTGCTCACCTCTTGCTCATTTCAACTCCAAATCCAAAACTAAATACATATTACTCTTAGTTAGACCAAGCCCTTGGTTCCTATCTTTTCAAAGTTAGAAAAGCTTCATTTTGGTGCCATGTGAAATCGCCATTAGAGGAGGGAAAAATAGCTTGAAGGGTTCATTAGTGTTATACCCAAAATTTTAACCCCCTCGGAAGAGAGTCTCTACTAATAGGCTATTTTGGTCAAGTAGTGAGGGTTCCCAGTTCGATCAGCACATTTCATAGTACTAGGGACAACTTAGTCATCTCCAGGGGCATTTTCGTAATTTTTCAAGGCTCATAAGCAGCCCTATAGGCTTTCTCTCTCCCCCAAAGAAGGGTCAAATTAATTCAAAATGCTTTGAAATTTTAACCCATGATAGAGGATGACATTTTGGGCATAATGGCGTTGGAATTTTGATTTTTCAAATTTCCAATAATTTTCTAGCAATTTTTGATTGAATCTGACGAGAAATTGAATTTAAAAATATTCCAATATCCAAAAAATTCGATTCCACTTTAGAAAAATCAGAAATATCATTCTTTACCCATGTTTAAAATTTCATAATCAAGTTCCTTTTGGAAGCCCTTGAGCTAAAACGTCGGTAAATCTCGGTTTTTACCGGATTTTTCTATCTTTAAGGAAGCCTATATAAGGAACCTTATCCCATGATCAAATCAGAACCTCAAGAACTCTAAAGCAACCAGAAAACCCAGCCGTCACAACTCTCTCACATTTTTCAATACTCGGGCATCGAAATCACATAAAAAACCTTTCAAAATCATCATCTAAACACATTCTTCAACTCCCACAACATCAAAAATCATCAAACCTTCACCAAAATACCACCAAAGCGTGAACAACATCAAGAACAACAAGAAGTCAGAAGCTCGGTTCGAATTTCTTCTAGATCCGCCATCAACGAGGCCTCCGAAGAATCGCGACGTGAAGAAACACCTCGAATCTGAAGGCAAAACAGGTTATAATTCAGGTTTTCTAACTCCCCTCGACTTCATTAATTCTCTATTAAAATTTGGAAACAAACCAAACCTTTTTGGCTCCTGTGTTAGTGTTTTTCATTGCTTCTCCCTTTAACTTGTTTGATAAGTTTCATCATTATTCTGACTTCAAATTGAAATATTTCGATTACTAACATCTTGTAAATCTTTCAAGGAACACGCCCATAAATTTTGAGCCGAAAACACCGTCGGGAACCACCATAAAGCCCCTGCCCGTGGGTGGTCCGTGACCTCGGACACATGGTCCGGGACCACGGACGGGTTGTCCGTGGCCACGGACACCCACAGACGGTGGCGGAATTTTAAATTTTTCAAATTTTAGGTTTTTCTCAACAATGTCCAGGCCCACGGACATCCTGTCCGTGGCCCCGGACTTATCAAATTTTCGTTTTCAGTTTAATTCGACTTTTATTTCCACATAGATTAACTAGGGTCCGTGGTTACGGACATTAGGTCCGTATTCATGGACAGAAACAAAATTTGACCTAATTCTGCCTCCGAAACCCTAGTTTAGGTAATTTCAACTTTCACTTTTATTTTCAGTCAAAAATGCTAAAAAACATAAAAAAACAGAAGCCCGCACACTTAGGTTAAAACGACTCTTAATAAGCCGTAATTAAACTAAGTAGAGGAAAAACGACTCCTAGTGGTAATGAAAGTAATTGAACCCTAATTAAGTCGAATATCAAGCCCCCGAACCCGAACTCTCCTTTCCTAATTTGATCTAGGTAAAAATTAGGTGGCGACTCATAATAGGTTCCAGTGAGCTAGCTTAGGTTTTAATAATTAAAGTTATATGACATAGTTATAAATCTTATGTTATAAGTGGACCTAAAACCCGACTAGATCCTAATCAATCTTAATCAACATAGGGTAGGGTTTAAAAATCGAGGCTCACATTTAGCTTCTCCATTCATTCAAGGTAAGGAAAATGCAAGAAAAATCATTTTTCCATCATTTTCCCTTCATAACCGAAAATTATCTCCTCATGGGAACTTGTTTTATCCCTTGTTCTAGCTTGTTTCTATTCTCCAAGGACTAGAGGAGGTCCTTCTTGATTCATATCCAAGCTTACCTTAAGACTTCAAAGGTAAACATTCATTTTAATACCTTAAAACACATTTTAAAACCTAGGAATGATTCCTTAAGGTTAGTGTATTATTAAGCACTCATTAGAGTCATTGTATGTTGATTAGAACATTGACGAGGAAATTTCAGTGGTGGTCGAAAATCAAACAAGGAAAAACTAAGGAGGAAAGTGTGAGAAGCTTGGAAAAGAAACAAGGTAAATGTCTTACCTTAAGGTGTTTTATTGCTTTAAGGGATGGGAATTGGATAGATGATAAGTTTAGGTTAGGGTTTACATTATGTAAGGGTTATTAAACCTAGGAGAAAGAACATGACTATATTGAGAACTTGTGACTAAGGAGCAAATGGGAATGAGATAGTTAAACAATCACAAGGTGAATCTTAAGAACACTATTATTGCAATGGGAGCATTGTTGTGAGTATTTGCAGGTCAAAGGCATTTATTATGTGGGAAATTCAGTGTTTAAGATTTATGCAATTTAAGGGCCTTAGAGCCAAGTCATTTAAGGACCTAAGTGCCAAGCAATTTAAGTTTATGCACTATATTGTGATGTAGTGTAGCGTGGGTGAAAATTGGGTGTTAAGATTGTATATTAAGGATTTGAGTGTTCTTGGTTGCTTAAGGATGAAAAACTATATGTTTGGGTGTAGGAATATACTAGAGAAGCCATGTCAAAATTTGATGGAAAAACTTGGTGTTTAAAGTATTCTAAGGAGGTCTTGTGTCTAAGAATGTGCTAGTAAACATTAAAGGTTGTTTTGGGTGGGAATGAATAAACTAAGGAGTTCTTGAATATTAGGATGACCTAGGGATGTCGAGAAGGAACTAGGGGACACAATGGTGAGTTTAAAGTACCAAAAGCATGGTAAGAGAGGTTCTAAGACTTGTGTGGAGTTGGAGGAAAATAAGGTGTGAATGACTTGTGTAAGTGTGAAGTGTGGACTAGAGTATATGACTTTGGGAATGTTAGGAAACTTGAGTAAAGGATAGAAGTATCATAATAATTCTTGAGGAGAAGTTGTGTTGGTGGTAAAGGAATACTTTGGTTAGTGGAAGTTTTAGGCAAGGTTTACAAGTTCGAAGTGTAAGGAATTGATGTTAAGTGTTAAGGACTTATAGGAAATTTAGTAAATAATTAAGGTGGTTGGTGATGGGTGGATTAATGAGTTGGTGGATGTTTTAAGGAGGGGTTAAAGTGCCAAAAAGGTATTAGAACATATTTGGGAACTTATGGAAGAGATTGGGATTGTTTGAGCAATTGAGGAGTAAATTCTGTGCCGGACCGACCTAGGGGACCGACCCTGTCTGGGTCGGTCAGGCTGTAATAAGGCAGTGGGAATTGTTTCTGGAATGGACCGACCCAAGGGTTGGGTCGGTCGGTGGGTCGGTCGGACTGTAAAATGTGAGACGAGAATTATTCTGGACCGGACCGACCTAGAGGGTCTTGGGTCGGTCGGGTAGTGCTTGGGTCGGTTGGGCTAAATTCTGAGAAAAAAAATGTTCTGGAATGGACCGACCCAAGGGATTGGGTCGGTCGACCCTTATATATATAAAATAAAATTTAAGGATGTTAAGTGGTATTAATGGTATACCATTAAGAGGGTATTGATAATTAGAGAGATAAGATTACAAGGACTTAAGGGATTAAGTTAAGTAAAGGATTTAAATGTTTAAGATTAAGATTATAAGAGCTCAAGTGGTTTTAGATGGGGATCTTTAATGACTAGGTAAGTTAAACAAGTTAAGTTGAGATAAGTTAATTAATAACCTAAGTGGATCAATGTTTTAGGGTTTGAGAATTTGGATTCAGAAGGAGATTAAACAAACGACCGTCGACGGTGAACGGTATGGTTTTCTTGTAACCTGCTTGCTAACGGGGTGCAATACTTATTGTGTTGTGTATCTAATCAATCTCCATGCCATCGACAATTATTCGTCGTAGCCCCGTTAGCTTGGGGGCTATGAGATAATCGTACCTGCAAAGGTGCTGACCCCCTCGGGGGCTTTTGTTTACATTTTGCAGGTAAGCACCCGATGAAGACTCATCACGAGAGTAGGGGTGGTTAGACTTAGGATGGGCTTTATATTTTGGGTACAGGATGCGCATGTGCACCCGTCTGTTAATAGTTGAACTTGTGGAGATTATGTTAATACTTGAGATACTAGCAAACTTGGTTGGTGTGTATTTTGGATTTAGGGTGTTAAGTATTTAAGTTCGGTATGTTCTGTTTGTTCAGACCGTGGCAAGGTCCTGGTGTTGCTTAAATTCCACTGCGACGTTTATTCATGCTTAGTTAAGATGCGACAACCACGATTGAATTGTTACAGGGTGTTACAAAAAGTGGTATCAGAGCGTAGTTACACTCTGATCAAGGAAATACCGAATCTGGATAACCACCGAGTTAGGTTATGAGTTAAGGTATGAGTTACGGGCTAAGGTTGTGAGAAGTTTAGAGTGAGCAAAGTCAGACGACCACTATTAAGTGTGGATCGTCTTTCCCATCTACGGACGTTATAAAATTCGTGAAATGAAACCGTTGTGGGTACAAGCCTAATGTGCATTGTAATTGTTCAGATGGCAGGACGTCTACGAGGAGGCCGAGGCTGTGGCCGAGGCGACGAGTCTACGGAGATACCGGGAGGGCAGACGATCATAGAGATCGTGGCTGCCGCATTAGGGCACATGGGCTATCAGCCTGGTGCACCCCCACCTCTACCGCCACAGCCCTGAGAACCAAACTGGGTGAAGAGTCTGGCTGACCTTAGACCCGCATCATTTAAGGGGAGACTGATCCCGCCAAGCTTGAGGCGTACATCTCCGAGCTGGAGACAGCCTTCGAGACCCTTGATGTCCCCGTTGGGATCAAGGTGCGTCTGGCCGCGTTCTACCTGAAGGGAGCGGCGGGCGATTGGTGGAAGCTGATGAGGGCCGAGCATGTGGCCAATCCAGAGTTCGGCTGGGAACAGTATACAGCTCTATTGCAAGCCAAATACTATCCCGCCCATGTCCAGACGAAGAAGCGCCTGTAGCTAGATGCGCTAAAGAAGACGGACAAGATGACGGTGGACGAGTATTACTCAGAGTTCACCGCCTTTCTTCGTCTTTTACCGGGTCTGGGGTATTCAGACCAGATTCTGGTGGACCGCTTCTATGGCGGTCTGAGCCATCGACTTAACTACTGCATGGGACCGACTAGTTATACTACCTTGCAGGCAAGGAGAAAGGTTAAGATATAAGTAAGTGAATAAGATTTAGCCTTTGAGAATGAGAGACACTAATACTTTTGAAGCAGGAGTGCTATCATGCCGCTGCTAAGGCTGAGATAACCGTCCAGCTGAGGGACGAGGACAATGCTAAGAGGAAGAATGCCGGTAAGAATGCTGAGTACCAAGGGTAAGGCGGGTACAAGAAACAGAAGTACCAGCCTCAGGCCCAGAAGAGTCAGAAAGGGAAGGTGAAGACTGAGAAGGCTACTGAAGAGCCACTAAAGCTGGCATACGCTATTGCTGCAAAGCCCCTATGCTCTGGCGCCAAAGGGTAAGGAAATAAACTTTAAGTGAATTAAGAATAATTTAACAACCATTAAGACACAATTACTGATGTCGAACATAATCAGGTTCTGTGTCTAGGAAGGGAGCCGGGGGTGGCTACCAACGACGCTACATCTGTCAGTGGTGTCACAAGGACCACCCCGGGCTCAACTGCAAGGGTAATAAGGTTGAATGCAATTTCTGTGGGGTATCCGGGCACCGAGCTTACGAGTGTTTCCGGAACCCCGAGAGCAGAGCCTTTAGGCCCGAGATGAAGGGCAAGGGCAAGACCGATCAGGGTGCTAGATCTAACGGTCAGAAGACGACTCAGCAGGCTACAAACAAGAACCCACGGGTAGTCCAGAAGTCAGGATCCACACTTCATATGGTGGACCGGGAAGATGAGGCTGAACCCTTATCGAGACCAGGTACCGCTACGAACCATTAAGTGATTAAAATTGTCTGCTTACCGCATTTCATGCATGTTTTGGTGAATAATTAAGTTAGGTGAGATTAAGACATGGTTAGAACTTAAGTAAGATATAACCCATTACCACCTTAGGAAACTTCAACATATGCTATCATATACCCTCAACACTTAACCCGGAAGAGACCGACATCGAAACCCCAGACTTTCCAACCGAACAATGCCAGGTTATCCGCCCAGGTATGATTTTATTAAGGGGATACCTGACACCCAAAGCACAAATAGCCATCATCAAGAGATGCAGTCAGTTAGGAGTGGGACCGGGAGGTTTCTATACACCGAAGTACCTAGGAGGAGCAAGGATGAAGTTAAAGATGATGAGCTTAGGCAAGGATTGGAATCTGTACGCCAAGACGTATCAAACCACGAGAGCACAAGATGGAGTCTCACCACCGGGAATACCCGAAGGGTTCCATCAGGTTATAACGCAAGTCATGGAGATCGCTCAGCAGTTGGAAGCTGACTCGATCCCCGACATACAAGCAGACCTCTACATTGTTAACTTCTATGAGAAAGACGGGCGACTCGGATTGCACCATGATAAGGACGAGACTGTGGAATCTCTCGAAAGAGGGATGCACATAGTGTCCTGGTCCATTGGAGATGACGCTGAATTTTTATACGGCAAGCAGAAGCATGTGGACCGTGCTGAGAAGTTAGTACTTAAGTCTGGAGATGTGTTAGTTATGGGAGGAGAATCAAGAATGTTGTACCATGGAATTAAGAGAATTAAGCTGAATACAGCACCGTCAGCAATAATTAATGCGACGCATATGAGACCAAGGCGGTTAAACCTAACCTTTAGACAATATTAGTCAAGTAATGTTTTAAGTATGGTATAAGAAAAGAGGTGTAAGAAAGAAGCACATGATGTAAACAGTATGGTTATTAATAAAATAACAGTGTTGTTCATACCAATTGTTACGACTCTTGTTATACCATCATTACTTATAAAGCTTGTGAAATACGACTAGGTTATGGACTCGGTATGGAAGGTGCGCTAAGCATCCTTACAGAGGCACATGCCGGCGAAAGCGGTACTATCCTTACCGGCACCTTTCCAATCAACGACATTGAGGCATCGGTTCTCTTTAACTCAAGGGCCTCGCATACCTTTATCTCGGCATCATTTGCGAGAAGGTTGGGGCTAGACGCTGATGAGCTACCAGATTTCACAGTTACTCTCCCGTCCAAGGAGAAGGTTCTTTGCACTCGCTACTACCGAGGAGCCACCATCAGAATTAAGGGGGAAGAATTTCCAGTCACATTTATCGAGTTTAGAGATTTGGGGTTTGATGTTATCTTCAGAATGAACTGGTTGGAGCGGCACAAGGGTTGTATCCTCTGGGCTGAGCACCGACTGCTACTCAGGAGTCCGTCTGGGGTAACAATATCATACCGCCAGAGGCCCAGAGAGCCTTTGACCAAGATCATCTCCGCCATGGCAATGTATAAGGAGTTGAGGAGGAAGGAAGAGGTATATCTCTGCTATGTCCAGGACATAGAGAGAGACCCCGAGTTCGACCCCACTTACCGGTAGTGTCGGAGTTCCCCAATCTATTCCCACGGGAACTGCCCGGCATGCCACCCACTTGGGAGGTAAAGTTCACCATTGAGCTGCTACCAGGAACCGGACCGATAGCCAAGGCACCGTACCGCATGGCTCCGGTAGAAATGAATGAGTTAAAGGAGCAGTTAAAAGATTTGTTAGACAAAGGGTTCATAAGACCCAGTGCTTCACCATGGGGAGCGCTAGTTCTCTTCGTGAAGAAGAAGGATGACAGTCTCCGCCTCTGCATCTACAGAGAGTTGAACGCAGTGACAGTGAAGAATAAGTATCCAGTACCTCGCATTGATGATATGTTCGATCAGTTGAAGGGGGCATCAGTGTTTTCCAAGATTGATCTCAGATCGGGGTATCATCAAATAGCCATTAAGGAGGAAGATATTGAAAAGACGGCATTCCGGACACGATATGGCCACTATGAATTTACAGTGATGCCGTTTGGTCTGTCAAACGCACCGGCGAAGTTTATGGATCTGATGAACCTCTTGTTCAGGGAACAGTTGGACAAGACGGTTGTGGTGTTCATCGACGACATTTTGATATACTCAAAATCGAAGGCTGAGCATGAAGAAAATTTGAGGAGGGTGTTGGAGATACTAAGGGAGAACCAGCTTTATGCTAAGTTCTCCAAATGTGAGTTTTAGCTTGATCAGGTCTCTTTCCTGGGTCATGTTATCTCAGATGCTGGGATCTCGGCAGATCCAGCAAAGATTGACGCCGTGCGTATCTGGCAGAGAGCGGAGACAATTACCGACATTTGGAGCTTTCTTGGTTTGGCGGGTTACTATCAGAGGTTTGTTAAGAACTTCAGCAAGGTCGCGAAGCCGATGACCGGTCTGATGAAGAAAGATGCACCATTTGTATGGACGGCTGACTGTGAGAGTTCGTTCCAGAGTTTGAAGGACTCACTGACCACTGCACCGGTTCTAACAATTCCAGATGGTACAAAGGGCTTTGAGGTGTACTGTGATGCATCCGGCAGAGGGCTAGGTTGCGTGCTCATGCAGCTTGGCAAGGTGGTGGCATATGCCTCACGCCAGCTGAAGAAACATGAGGAGAACTACCCCACGCATGATTTAAAGCTGGGAGTTGTAGTCTTCGCTTTGAAGATATGGCACCACTACTTATACGGGGTTAGTGTGATGATCTACACCGATTATAAGAGCTTGAAATACATATTCACTCAGAAGGAGTTGAATCTTCGACAGAGGAGATGGTTAGAATTTTTGAAGGACTATGATATTGACCTCCAATACAAAGAAGGGAAGGCCAATGTTGTAGCAGATGCCTTGAGCCGTCGAGCACACTCACTCCATTCGCTAGTTTCCTTCTCGAGCTTGGTTGATAAGGTGCGAGAGGCTTAGAGGACCGATGAGTATATGAGGGAAGTCAGACAGAAGCTGACAGAGGGTACCTTTGAGAGTCAGAAATATGACTTCAGACTTCATGATGATGATCTGATCAGACTTAAGGGCCGGTTATGCATACCACGAGGCAGCGCGGATCTGAAAGGCCGCATACTTAGAGAATCACACTGTTCTTCAGTTTCCATCCATTTGGGAGCCTCTAAGATGTATAAAGACATGAAGAGATACTTCTGGTGGTCGGGGAAGAAGGCAGATGTTACCGAGTTCGTTTTGAGGTGTCTCACATGCCAGAAGGTGAAATTCGAGCACCGATGACCGGGTGGAATGGTACAGTCGATGCCAGTTCCAGAGTGGAAGTTTCATGACATCTCCATGGACTTCGTGGTCGGACTCCCACCTACCAGGGGAGGTCTGAACATGATATGGGTTGTAGTGGATCGCCTTACCAAGGTAGCCCTATTCATACCGATGAAGGATACTTGCAAGGTAGCTAAGCTAGCTGAGTTATTTGACAAGGAGATCATGAGACACCACGGGGTACCGAAGACCATAGTGTCAGATAAAGATACCAGATTCCTTTCGAGGTACTGGAGAGCTACGAGAGAAGCGTTGGGTACAGAATTGAAATTGAGTACCGCGTTTCATCCTCAGACAAATGATCAGACTGAGCGTACAATTCAGACACTTGAGGACATGCTGAGAGCATGTGCCTTAGACTTCCAGGGCAGTTGGATTGACATGTTGTATCTGATCGAGTTCTCATACAACAATAGCTATCATGCTTCGATCAAGATGGCCCATTTCCAAGCGTTGTACGGTAGACCATGTCGTACACTGGTCTGCTGGGATGAGTCAAGTGAGACGGTCATTATAGGACCAGAATATTTGGAACAAGTCCAGGCTGAAGTTCAGCAAATCAGGGTGAATATGTAAGCTGCTCAAGATAGGCAGAAGTCGTATGCTAATGTTCGACGACAAGACCTGGAGTTCACAGTGGGCGACCGGGTATTTCTACGGGTTTCACCGATGAAGGGTGTGTTTAGATTTGGGCAGAAGGGCAAACTGAGCCCGAACTTTGTTGGTCCCTATGAGATTACGGAGCGGATGGGCCCGGTTGCTTACAGGTTGAATTTATCTGCTGAGCTGGGTAAAGTGCATGATGTCTTTCATGTTTCACAGCTGAAGAAGTACATGCACCACCCCTCCCATGTGTTAGAACCTGAGAGATTGAATTTAGAGCCAAATATGAGATCAGTGGAGACTCCTCAGAGAATCTTTGATACAAAGACTAGGGACACTCGCCATAAGTCAGTGCGACTGGTGAAGGTTCTCTGGTCTAACTAGGATGTCGAAGAGGCCACGTGGGAGTTAGAGGATAAGATGAGATCGAAGTACCCTTCTTTATTTACCAACTAGATCGTTTGTATAGGGTACGGGGTGTACCCCTTTGAAGGGGGGTAGAGCTTCCTTGTTTTGAGTTAGTAAACGAACATGTTTGTCGTTTGCTTTGGTGAATGTAAGATATGGATAGTGTAATAGATTACACTTTGTGTGAATGTGAATAGAAGATATGGCATTAAGATTAAGGAATTTAAGTATTGTGAATAATTAAGTATACATATGAACTTTGGGGACAAAGGTCTTTTAAGGGGGGTAGTTTGATACTCCAAAACTATATATGGTGTTTAGATGTTTGAATAGGATATAATAAGGCTAAATCATGCCTTAGAAACATTAAGAAACAATTTAAACCAAAGAAAACACAAGGAAACACCATAAGAGCAATTTAAGCAAAAACATGCTCTAAGCTTGGAGTAGCTTTGGGTAACACCCAAATATCATTCTTAGACCTTGGTAACATGCTAATGGACATGTTAAACCAATTACCAAAGAAAACCAAGCTCAAAAACAAGTCAAAACACAAATTATGCTTTAAGGACTCTTAAAGCACATTTTTGAAAATTTATCTTAGAAAGGGATTTTGAGTGGCTAAATGCCCATGATTACTCCTTAATCAACTTGTGTACTACATAGTATCACATTAGGAAGTCTAAATCAATGGGAAATAAAAAATTTCACAAATATGTGCACTAATTTGTGAATAGTGCTCAAATAATGCAAGTTTAGCATTAAGTAAACATAAGTTAATTAATTGGTCAACAAAGACCACATATATCTTCATTCTTAATGGGGGGCCTGTTTTCGAGGTGGTGACTCACCACTTGAGCTAGCATATTAATGAAAAGAAGAGGGAAACTAGTTAAGGTACTACTCACCTTTTAAGATAAATATCTCATTTTTACTTACCTCTCTCCTCATCTATTCATTCTCTTCTTTCCCCACCGATTTCCTCTTCTTCCTCTCTTCTTCATTCACATAAGAACAGCCCCCATTCTTGCTCCACCTTGCTTTGCTCACCTCTTACTCATTTCAACTCCAAATCCAAAACTAAATACATATTACTCTTAGTTAGACCAAGCCCTTGCTTCCTATCTTTTCAAAGTTGGAAAAGCTTCATTTTGGAGCCATAGGAAATCGCCATTAGAGGAGGGAAAAATAGCTTGAAGGGTTCATTAGCTTCTCCATTCATTCAAGGTAAGGAAAATGCAAGAATAATCATCTTTCCATCATTTTCCCTTCATGACCGAAAATTATCTCCTCATGGGAACTTGTTTTATCCCTTGTTCTAGCTTGTTTCTATTCTCCAAGGACTAGAGGACGTCCTTCTTGATTCATATCCAAGCTTACCTTAAGACTTCAAAGGTAAACATTCATTTTAATACCTTAAAACACATTTTAAAACCTAAGAATGATTCCTTAAGGTTAGCGTATTATTTAGCACTCATTAGAGTCATTGTATGTTGATTAGAACATTGACAAGGAAATTTAAGTGGTGGCCGAAAATCAAACAAGGAAAAACTAAGGAGGAAAGTGTGAGAAGCTTGGAAAAGAAACAAGGTAAATGTCTTACCTTAAGGTGTTTTATTGCTTTAAGGGATGGGAATTGGATAGATGATAAGTTTAGGTTAGGGTTTACATTATGTAAGGGTTATAAAACCTAGGAGAAAGAACATGACTATATTGAGAACTTGTGACTAAGGAGCAAATGGGAATGAGATAGTTAAACAATCACAAGGTGAATCTTAAGAACACTATTATTGCAATGGGAGCATTGTTGTGTGTATTTGCCGGTCAAAGGCATTTATTATGTGGGAAATTCAGTGTTTAAGATTTATGCAATTTAAGGGCCTAAGAGCCAAGTCATTTAAGGGCCTAAGTGCCAAGCAATTTAAGTTTATGCACTATATTGTGATGTAGTGTAGCTTGAGTGAAAATTGTGTGTTAAGATTGTATATTAAGGATTTGAGTGTTCTTGGTTGCTTAAGGATGAAAAACTATATGTTTGGGTGTAGGAATATACTAGACAAGCCATGTCAATATTTGATGGAAAAACTTGGTGTTTAAAGTATTCTAAGGAGGTCTTGTGTCTAAGAATGTGCTAGTAAACATTAAAGGTTGTTTTAGGTGGGAATGAATAAAATAAGGAGTTCTTGAATATTAGGATGACATAGGGATGTCTAGGAGGAACTAGAGGACACAATGGTGAGTTTAAAGTACCAAAAGCATGGTAAGAGAGGTTCTAAGACTTGTGTGGAGTTGGAGGAAAATAAGGTGTGAATGACTTGTGTAAGTGTTAAGTGTGGACTAGAGTATATGACTTTGGGAATGGGTAGGAAACTTGAGTAAAGGATAGATGGATCATAATAATGCTTGAGGAGAAGTTGTGTTGGTGCTAAAGGAATACTTTGGTTAGTGGAAGTTTTAGGCAAGGTTTACAAGTTGGAAGTGTAAGGAATTGATGTTAAGTGTTAAGGACTTGTAGGAAATTGAGTAAATAATTAAGGTGGTTGGTGATGGGTGGATTAAAGAGTTGGTGGATGTTTTAAGGAGGGGTTAAAGTGCCAAAAAGGTATTAGAACATATTTGGGAATTTTGGAAGAGATTGGGATTGATTGAGCAATTGAGGAGTAAATTCTGTGTCGGACCGACCCAGGGGACCGACCCTGTCTGGGTCGGTCGGTGGGTCAGTCGGATTGTAAAATGTGAGCTGGGAATTATTCTTGACCGGACCTACCCAGAGGGACTTAGGTCGGTCGGGCAGTGCTTGGGTCGGTCGGGCTAAATTCTGAGAACCATAATGTTTTGGAATGGACCGACCCAAGGGGTTGGGTCGGTCGTGGGTCGGTCGACCCTTATATATATATAAAAAGAAATTTTAAGGATGTTAAGTGGTATTAATGGTTTATCATTAAGACAGTAATGATGATTAGAGAGATAAGAATACAAGGACTTATGGGATTAAGTTAAGTAAAGGATTTAAATGTTTAAGATTAAGATTATAAGAGCTCAAGTGGTTTTAGATGAGGATCTTTAATGACTAGGTAAGTTAAACAAGTTAAGTTGAGATAAGTTAATTAATAACCTAAGTGGATCAATGTTTTAGGGTTTGAGAATTTGGATTCAGAAGGAGATTAAACAAACGACCATCGTCAGTGAACGGTATGGTTTTCTTGTAACCTGCTTGCTAACGAGGTGTCCCTCGGCTTGTGTGCTACTTGTTTACTTGCTATGACTAAGACAAGATAAAGCATGCAATCAAACTATTATCTTCTTGTGTGTTTGCCTTACACTAACACACTAGACTTGAGGTTAGTTACTAACATTACTTAGTAACATTGTTTGAGATAAAGAATTCACTCCCATATTGTTGGTTGGTTAATACCCGAGAAAGGTTTAACTAACATTTCGTCTTTGAGACTTTCTACTAACTGGAACTTGGGGGGGGGAGTGAGGAATCCGGGACTGACTCCGGTCCTGCATGTTAATGTAAGGGGGTTGGTATCTGAATCAGATCCGTCTTCCGCTTAAGGACTTGTCGCCTAGGGTTGAGAGTCGACTCAGCTACCTTGGATTTCAGTCTAAGGTAGAAGGAAAATTAAGATGGTGCGGTAGGATCACCTAAATCCTAATTTTAAGTTAAGATGTTTATTCAACCAATGGAGTTAATAGCTCATTGGCTAGGGTTGCTTTTCACCCGACAAAAATAAACATTGAGTTAAGATACAACCATTTCTAATTAAAGAACGGTTTGTCTATGAGATTGAGATAATGATTAAGGTTGAGGTAAGACAAGGTTGGACTGAGATTAAGAGGAAACATAACTTAAGAGTTAACTAATTAACTCACTTACTAAGGGAACACTTTTAAGACGTTCATTGTGTGTGAACTGTTAATGTGCATGTGTGGCTTGTTGTTTATTGCACTACTTATTGTGTTGTGTATCTAATCAATCTCCATGCTATCGACAATTAGCCGTCATAGCCCCGTTTGCTTGGGGGCTATGAGAGAATCGTACCAGCAAAGGTGCTGACCCCCTCGGGGGCTGTTGTTTACATTTTGCAGGTAGCGCCCGATGAAGACTCATCACGAGAGTATGGGTGGTTAGACTTAGGATGGGCTTTATATTTTGGGTACAGGATTCGCATGTGCACCCGTCTGTTAATAGTTGAACTTGTGGAGATTATGTTAATACTTGAGATACTAGCAAACTCGGTTGGTGTGTATTTTGGATTTATGGTGTTAAGTATTTAAGTTCGGTATGTTCTGTTTGTTCAGACCGTGGCAAGGTCCTGGTGTTGGTTAAATTCTGCTATGACATTTATTCATGCTTAGTTAAGATGCGACAACCACGATTGAATTGAGACTGGGAGTTACAGCCTCTTCGCTGACCTGTCGTGCACCAGTTGGCTTGTCTTCTTTCTCTTCTTTCCCTTGTCAATGGGTGTGGTCTTGATCACTAGAGCGGTTCTTCACTCTTGAGCGCTTGGGGATGGCCTTGATTGCGTTAGTCTTGATGCCCATCTTATTCGGCATCTAGGGCCAATACTATCCTGGATCGATTGGGAGTGGGGGTGGAGAACTGATAAGTCAAACCCTTGCGCTAGCAAAGTTTGGGTGATGATATCTCCATGGACCAACCCCTGGTTGACTGTTCGGCTCTCGTGAAAGGTGAGCACGATCATCCCTACTAGATCGATCTTCTTCCTTGTCTTGAGCTCATGTAGTAGCTTGATGTCCCAAGCACTGACAATGTGCTTACGCTGAGTCCTTGGTGTGATGTTGTGGACCAGTAAGTTGTGTGACACCCGATTGCTCTCTAACATTGTGTTGGCTTAGAAGTTTTGAACTGGGCTTCCACCCAACAACTCAACCATCTAGCCGGTCTTGTTGTCGAGTGAAGACCACATTGCCTCCTTAGGATATATGAGGCCATCGACTTCGAGATTGAAGGTGGCAACTATCCAATTCTTGTGGATGTCAACCCACTTGCGCTGCACCTTGTACACAAGGTAGGCATCCATATCAAAGTCTTAGAGTGGTATCATATGCTGAATGTACTCCCTGAGCAGTTTTGGATAGACAAGATCAGTCCTCCGAAACATATTCAGCCACCCTTGGAACTTCGACTTTCTCCTCCAGTCCATGCTCTATCAGCCATGTCACATCCACATTCTCTGGTAAGATTGGGAGTGATTTTGCATCGCGTTGGCTGCAGGAATGAGAGTTGGCTCCATTTCTTCAACTATCTCACCCTGTTCCTTTCCTCTCTTATGAGCTTGATGGTGTCCTTCTTCTTGCAGGCAAACAACCTTTCCCAATCTTCCTCAGTTATCTTAGACACTTTTTATTTACCTTTTGCCTTTCTTATCCATTCCCTCTCTGACTCTAGGCTCTTGATCGAAGAAATGTCTTCACGAATGGTCTTTGGCCTGCTCGACTGATCCCTGACGGCTGAGGGACTAGATGTGAAAGACTAGACGTGGAGTCTACGACTTCCTCTCCTTCTTCTCCCTTGCACTCCCTGGGCTGTGTCTCACCTTTTTCCACTTCTGATGCCTTCATCCAGACATCATCACTCTTCTCACCTTTTTCTTCTCCCTTTTCTTTTTCTTTTTCTTCTTTTTTGACTCCTGTCACTTCTCTAACAATCTCCATGATGTCTGGAGTGTCAGCTGCTTCTCCTCCTTATAGGTTTCAACGATCAGTTGTGTGCCCATCTTAGGCTTCTCTATTGTCCCAATGATAATACTTAGGGAGCTAGAGCCTCCAACTACTTTCTCTTTGAGTTAGAGGCAGTTTGGTAGGCGTCGTGGCTGGTCATGAGACCGGTTTGCTTCAGCACCTTCAGTGTTTGAACAATGGCTATCTATTTTTCTAGGGTTCATGGTGACACCCTGGGTTTTATAGATTGGGGTTTATTGGAGAAGGCTTTCGTGGTGCTTTGGATGTGAAGGGTTGAGGTTTTTCTAGAGATGGGGCTATTGGGAGAGAAGTGGTGGATTTATTGCTCGACTGTATTGAGTACTTAGAAGCTGGCTCAGACATGTCGGCGACAGGTTTTATGAGGGTGTGAGTGGTTGTAGGGAAGTAGGAGCTCAATTTTATGATCCGAGTGGTACAAATTTGAGGTAAAGTGGAGCTACGGATGTGATGGTATTCCTTTGGCATATGAACTGCGACATATGCCAGTTCTTCATCAGTTAAAATTTCATCGTCCACGACCATGACCTTTAGGCAGGTTTCTTCTGACTTTAACGCTTGGGGATTGCAAGAACAGGCTTTGTGACTAGTCCTGCTCTCTGGGTGATGACCATGATTGTTTGCTTGGGATAGATGACCCTTACGGTCTTCTTGGAGATCTTTCCATACTTAGTGAGTTTGGTTCCATTTTTATCGCAAAGAAGTTGTAGAAATTTTTGAACTGGGTGCAAAGAGCTTAGCAGATTTAGGATATGGGTTCTTTATGGCTTTCACACTAATCTTTCAGAAGTTTTGAGAGATAGAGAGAGAGAGAATTAACTGTATGCAAGTGTGCATGAGCCTTTGAGAATTGAGAAGTAGGATGTGAATTAGTCAGGACACACTTCCTCCTTTTATACTACTCAGGCAACGATAATTACATGTCACTAAGTGCTGACAGTGTACCAATGGCTAGTCCAACAACTATTTTAGATTGGTACTTGACCCTATCAGTCGAATCCAGAGTTTAACATTAGGAATGGGATTTTACTAATGAACTTAGTCTAAAAGTCCTAATTTTCCCTTTTCTTAAGCGAAAATGATGATTTCTCTGTCCTCAATAGTTGGTCAACTATAGTGCAAGCATAAAATAATCAAATAAGACTGGTGCCATAATAGTCACTTATGTGTCTCTCAAATACCATAGGTTGAAAACTACTGACTTAAATGATGAATATCATGCCACGATCATGAATGATCTTGGTGATATCCCTACTAAGGGGCTTAGTGAAAATAGCTGCTAGTTTCTTGTTAATGGCAATATACTCCAATATGATTAAGTATTTTTCACAACAATCTCTAAAAAATGATGTCTAATATCAGTATGATTAGTGTGTGAATGGTGGAATAAGTTTTCAGAAATGGAAATGGCACTAGTATTATTACATAGGATAGGAAGTGTACTTGTCTTGATACCATAGTTGCCGATCTGTTGTTTGAGCCACAAGAGTTGTGCACAATAGCTTGACGTGGCTATGTACTCTGATTATGCATTCGAGATGGCCACACTCGGTTGCTTATTCAATCCCCATACTATCAAGCGTGATCCCATGAATAAAGCTATCGTATAGGTGTTTTCCCTATCGGTGATCGATCCTCCATAGTTTCCATTAGAATAACGGATGATGTCTTAGCTTGTATGGCATGGATAGAACAACCCAATGCACAAGATCCTTTGAGATATCGTAGGATTCTTTTGACTACTGTGAGATGACTTTCTTTTGGATCTGCCTAAAATCTAGCACACAAGTGAACATTATACATAATATTAGGTATACTTGCGGTTCAATATAACAGTGACCCTATCATCTTCTTGTACAACCGTTGGTCGACCTGTCGGTCACCAGTCTCTATACTCATTTTTGTGCCAATTTCCATCGGAGTGTCATAAGGCTTTGCTGACTCCATTCCAAACCTTTTCAATAGGTCCTTCACATACTTCTACCGAGAGATGATGATTCATTCATCATTTTGCTTGATTTGTAGTTGTAACACCCCAACCGCTAATCCTTTCGTTATCCTCTAATTGTCTCCATAATTACACTACATGCAGCAGATACTTACATACTCCCAGCGGGTGATACAACGCCGTTAGCCATCCCGTGACTAACTAGGCTCATGCTACTTACTGTAACGGTCTGAGGACTAGAATATACTAAGCAACATAAATACTTACATTACATTCCCAATACTTACTTACATTCTTGATTACCGAGTATACAAGTATTTCAAATTACATCTCTTACAAGCCTACAAAAGCTATGAGTTTATACAACTACTTATTCTTTCAAGTTCACAATTTCCAATATCCAAAGGGGTGTACCACATGGTACACCGGCTACTCAAAAAGGGGATAGGCCGTGTACAACTCGGTACACCTTTCTCATCCTACTAACTACTCCAAAAAGAAATCATCTTGGTCCTAACTCGACCATCAATTCTCCAGAGTACCTGTCGAAATAAAAACAGTGCCCCAAGGGGCTCAGCAAAAGCTGCATATGAAATTTGCATACCCCGCGTGCTAACGGGGGTACGCCGACTACTTGGTCGAATACATGCGGTTCATTTATTCATACATACATGCTAAAACGAGCAATCATACATTCATGCCATAGCACAACATACATACAATACAATACATTCAAGGGAAGACATTCATAAGTCACCCATTCATGCTTACCAAGGGATGGAGATACAATTCTCCAATTCATACGCATTACTTGTTAGTTAAGTACTCACCCGGGTTAATCGGGTGTTCTTTACTCTTTTACTCGTGGTCAATGACTTACACTAGCCATGACCATTACAATACAAATACTTTTCTTACTTACATACTCAAGTCAAGTCGGTGTGACCTCCAGACAGGGACTACGATATCCCACCACCGGGGCTTTAGGGTGGCTCACTAATCCAGGATGCTACCCACTTAAGGGATTTGGTCCATGGGAAAGATTATGGCCAAGAATTGGATCCAACCTCTTGTGTCTCTTCATCCATGGAAAAGATTAAGGCCTAAGCTATATCGGACTTCTACTCGTTCCAATTTACCAATTTCTCAATGTTATAAATGTTAGCTAGTTAGGAATTAGTTAGAAGTCCTTCTTCCCATACAATGGGTTAGTACACTACATGTCAAGGCCACACATACACTTCATTCACATTCATACATTTCATGAATTATACAAACTATAGGTTCAAAGAAAGTACAACAAGAACAACATAATACAGGCACAACCAAGTGCATTAAAAACCGATTCGTGCATTTTATCTTATTTAGGTGATCACTTAAACACAAAAATCAGGTAACCAAGGTAGCATAAAGGGCATGAGAAAATCATACCATTCACCGTCGTACTCGAACTCCGACTTTCCTTCGGTGTTCAACTATTCGAGTCCTATAATATACATGGAGTTGTATGGTCAATGATCTATTATTGACCTAACTCGTTCCTTCATTAATACTTCCAATGTACACTTACTAGTTCTTATGATTCTTACTTGATTATGAAAGTCATTATTTTCTCATTATTTCTTAAGCTTGTTTCCTTACTCATGTACTTATTTTCTCACCATTATTACCCTATTAATGGTGTACCACCAAAGCCTTATATATGTATACATATACATATATGATTACTAGATTATTTTTATTATCATTTTTTTTGTTTGACTCGACCGACCTTACCCAGGGTCGGCGCCAAGGTTAGTCGAAGTCAGTAGGGTATGGTACCAGAAAATTTAACTTCGACCGACCTTACCCAAGGTCGGTCCTAGGGTAGGTCGAAGTCGGTAGACATCCGTTTTGAAAATATAGACCCGACCAACCATGCAGGGTATGTCCCAAGGTCGGTCCAAGTTAGTATGTTTCTGGTTTTGAAATTTATGACTCGACCGACCTTGCAGGGTAGGTCCCATGGTCAGTCATAGTCAGTAGACTTCTGGGTTTACAATTTTACGACTTGACCGACCTTGCAAGGTAGGTTCCAAGGTCGGTCGAAGTCAGTAGGCTTTCGTGTTTGCTAAATTCAGGCTCGACCGACCTTACCAAAGGCGGTCCCAAGGTCGGTCGGCCCAAGTATACTTATTTTAACTTTGTTTCCAACTTCATTCTTTACCCATTCCTTCCCTAATCATCCCTAAAGCATTGCTAACATGTTTAACACCAATTTTGATGCTCTAAGCTCCCTTAAACCATCTACTAAACTCATTACTCATTTCTATGTTAACTTACACAATTTTTCACACTTTCATTTCGGTACTTACGCTAGTTTTTGTTTCTTCTATGCTACAGATTTTTATTCTAACTTCTACTATCCAATACTCCCTCTACCAATACCATTTCTAGCATTCAAAATGCATTATCTTCCACCCAAGTTCTTCCCATTACTTAGCTCTATCCCAAATCTGTTTTAAAATCATGAATTACTCACAACCAACACCAAAACACACCTTGTAATTACCTAGGTTATTCCCTCTTCTTACAACACCTAAGTCTTCTAATTTCTAGACAAAATTTGACAGAGTTTCCCCTATAATTTTAACTTTGCCCACACACAATCCCAGCTCACAACTCATTTCCAAATTCTCACATCAATGTAAGCATTACTATACATTAAATTAATCTGCATAAGTTCATCTATTACTCAAGGTTTTTCCAAGCTTTTAATCATCTTTCAAAAGCTTTAAAACTTTTCAGTTCTCTTCCTTATTATACCACAACCCAACTACTACTCTAAAACAATATACACTACTCATTTCAAACGTTTAAAATTTGTTACATTAAGGCATACCAAAACTAGCTCAAGGTAAGAGCAATTACCTTGTGTTTCTAGTTTTTCCTCTCCCTCTTCCTTTCTCCTTCCTTTCTTTCTTCTCTTTCTTGTTCTTCCTTCACAACTCCAGAAATGCTACAGCCCACCAATACACAACAACTCCCACTTTGAACTTGCTCTTATTTAATCTAGGGTTTAACACATGTTTAAGGTTTGAAGAAGGTATTACCTTAGAACTTCTAGTTGAAGTTTTAAGCAGTAAAAACAACAAGCTCCAGCACTACTTGAAGGGATTAAAACCGGCTGGAGCAAGAAGGAAAACAAGAGCTCCACTAGTAAGTTTCGTATTGCAAAAATGGCTGGAAAAAGATGGTGTTTCAAGACTATTTTTACCTTAGAACAATAAGGGAATGAAGGAGATCCAAATGATAGTATTCAAGCTCCAAAATGAGCTACATCCATGGTGATGAAGTGTGAGCTTTTCGATTTTTGAAATGAGGAAGATGATCTCCTTGACAAGGGGAATCCAATGGTGCAGTTTTTGTAAGATTTGGACATGGTTTGAGTCTTGAACAAGAGGAGGAAAGGAAGGTGCTGTGTGAGAGTTTCAAGCTTCCATGGCTGTCGAGAGGGAGGAGGGAAATTTCAGAAGAAGGAAGGAGGGGATACGGTGAGAGAAGAGAATAAGGAGGAGAGAGAGTCCCACTCACCCTTTTCTACTTTTTCTACTTTATTTGTTTGTCTTTTAGCAAGTAAGGAAAGAATTAAGTGAGTGAGAGGAGGGAAAATCGTCACCCACAGCCCACACTCACAAAATCTGATTTTTATTTGCAAATGTGGAATGTTAGTTTGGCTTTATTACATTTATCACCTCACAACTTCTCGTTTTTACACTGTTCACTACCGGAACCCGTTTTCCAGAATTTTCTCGTTTAATTAATTTTAATGGTTCTTGGCCTTCGCTAATGTCTGATTATAGAAATTTGATTAACTAAAATTATTACGGGTCTATTTAACCCGCTTAAAGTCGTGTTTTCCAGGTTTCCTCAAAAAACGTGCTTTAAGGTTCGTTTGTGCTTTTAATCCGTTTTAATGATCCGTTTTCTTTGGGATTTGTTCCCTCATGTTTATTTAGGCATAATCAAGCCTCTAAGATCTTAATTAGCCAAATTAATCACTATTTGTTTTGTTTCAGGGTATTTCAATCTACCCCCCTTAAGGAACTTTGCCCTCAAACTTGCTCAAGGTTTGCGGTTTACTATTTCTACTCATTTGGCAAACCAATTGCCACAATGTACTTTACTACCACCTTACAAGGTGTTCACTTCCTCTACATTACAAGCGCACACAATCCAATTACAATATACAATACTATGCACACATTTCACAATACCATTTCACACTACTAGTTGTGTCAAATACCGTACAACACAATTACATTACTCATTGTACAAACATACTGGATACTACTAGTACTACATTGTGCCGACCAAACATACTACAATACATACATACTATGCAATGCTATCCCGAAGCAATGCAAAACAAAATGGCTCTACCCCCCTTAAAAAGGGGTACGCCCTGTACCCTCCGTACTCTACGGATACTAGACAGCTAGTCTACAAATAAATCTGGGTACTTCGCCTTCATGGCGTCTTCTAATTCCCAAGTCGCTTCCTCGACATCGTGGTTAGACCACAAGACCTTCACCATTCGTACAGATTTATGGCGAGTGTCCCTAGTCTTCGTATCAAGCATTCGCAATGGAGTCTCGACATATCTCATCGTCGGCTCTAGGGATAGCTGTTCGGGTTCTAATACGTGAGAAGGATCGACTATGTATTTCTTGAGTTGTGATACACGAAAGACATCATGAACACGCCCCAATTCTTCAGGTAATGCTAGTATATAAGCCACAGCTCCAGTCCTCTCAGTAATCGTGTACGGGCCTACAAACTTCGGGCTCAACTTGCCCTTCTGGCCAAATCGGAATACGCCCTTCATAGGTGAAATGCGCAAGAACACTTGGTCACCCACGACGAACTCAAGGTTGCGTCGTCGCATATTCGTATAGGATTTCTGTCTATCTTAGGCTGCTTTCATGTTCGCTCGGATTTGTTGAACTTCAGCTTGTACTTGTTCAAGATACTCCGACCCAATTACGACCGCTTCGCTTGACTCATCCCAACACAACAGGGTACGGCAGGGTCTACCATACAAATCTTGGAATGGAGACATCTTAATTGAAGCATGATAGCTGTTGTTGTATGAAAACTTGATTAGATGTAGCTTATCAATCCAGCTTTTCTGGAAGTCTAAGTCACATGCTCTAAGCATGTCCTCGAGTGTCTAGATGGTCCTTTCTGTCTGACCGTTGGTCTGTGGATGGAAGGCGGTGCTAAGCTTCAACTCAGTACCCAGCGCTTCCTGTGTCGCTCTCTAGTATCTCGAAAGAAATCTGGTGTCACGGTCAGATACATTAGTTTTCGGGACTCCGTGGTGTCGAATGATCACCTTGTCGAATAACTCAGCGAGCTTCACCACCTTCCAAGTGTCCTTCATCGGTATGAATCGGGCAATCTTGGTGAGGCGATCGACTACTACCCAGATTATGTTGAGTCCTCCCCTGGCGGGTGGGAGTCCTACAACAAAATCCATGGAGATGTCATGAAATTTCCACTCTGGAATTGGCATAGATTGCACCATTCCGCCCGGTCTTCTGTGCTCAAATTTTACTTTCTGGCATGTAAGCCATCTCAGAACATACTCAGTCACATCAGATTTCATTCCTGACCGCCAGAAGTACCTCTTCATGTCTTTGTACATCTTAGAGGCTCCTGGATGGACGGACAATGTAGAACAGTGTGACTCTCGCAGAATGTGATCCCTCAGCTCAGCATTGCTTCGGGGAACGCATAATCTGCCATTCAGTCGGATCAGGCCATCTTCATGCAACTTAAAGTCATACTTCCGTTTCTCTAAGGTACCCTCGGTAATTTTCTGTCTGATCTCTATAAAGTAAAGGTTGCTTAACTGAGCATCTCGCACCTCGTCAACCAAGCTAGAAGCGAGTAGCGAATGGAGCGAGTGTGCTCGATGGCTCAGGGAGTCGGCTACAATGTTTGCCTTCCCTTCTTTATACTGGAGGTCGATGTCGTAATCAGATAAGAATTCCATGCACCACCTCTGTCTTGGATTCAATTCTTTCTGTGTGAAGACGTCTGGAGGCTCTTATGATCAGAATAGATGGTGATGCTTACCCCATATAGATAATGTTGTCATATCTTCAATGTGAAGACAATGGCTCCAAGCTCTAAATCGTGAGTCGGGTAATTCTCCTCATGTTTCTTCAGTTGGCGGGAGGCGTAAGCTACTACCTTGCCATGCTGCATGAGTACGCATCCCATGCCTTTACCAGAAGCATCACAATATACCTCGAATCCCTTGGTGCCCTCTGGAAGAGTGAGAATGGGTGCTGAGGTCAATGAGTCTTTCAAGCTTTGAAATGACTTCTCGCAGTCATCGGTCCATATAAAGGGTGCATCCTTCTTCATCAATGTAGTCATGGGCTTTGCAACTTTAGGAAAGTCCTTCACAAATCTCCGGTAATAACCGGCTAGACCAAGAAAGCTCCGGATGTCGGTGACAGTCTTAGGTCTAGGCCATGATCGTACTGCTTCAATTTTTGTCGGATCGACTGAAATACCCGTGCTCGAGATGACATGACAGAGGAAAGATACCTGATCTAGCCAAAACTCGCATTTGGAGAACTTCGCATACAGCTGGTTCTCGCGCAGTGTCTCAAGTACTTTTCTCAAGTGGTTTTCATGTTCTTCTGCTGATTTCGAATACACAAGGATGTCGTCGATGAAGACTACCACCGAAGTGTCCAACTGGTCACTAAATAGGAGGTTCATCAGATCCATGAACTTGGCTGGTGCGTTAGACAATCCGAATGGCATCACCGTGAATTCGTAGTGGCCATATCTCGTACGAAATGTTGTTTTCTCAATGTCTTTCTCTTAAATAGTAATCTAATGATACCCTGATCAGAGGTCAATCTTGGAGAAGACCGAAGCTCCTTTCAACTGATCGAACAGGTCATCGATGCGTGGCAATGGATATTTCTTCTTTATAGTGACCGCATTCAATTCACGGTAGTCAATGCAGAGTCAGAGGCTATCGTCCTTCTTCTTCACTAAGAGGACCGGTGCTCCCCAGGGTGATACGCTCGGGCGTATAAACCCTTTGTCGAGTAGATCACGTAATTGCTCTTTGAGCTCTGTCATTTCGGCTGGTGCCATACGGTATGGTGCCCTAGCAATGAGACCAGTACTAGGTACAAGATCGATTTCGAACTCTATTGTTCTCGGGGGTGGCATGCCGGGTAGTTCTTTTGGAAATACATCTGGAAATTCAGATACTACTGGCACCTCGGTGCTGAATTATGGATCTCTCTCTCTAGATCTTGCACATAGCATAAGTATACCTCGTGCCCTTTTCCAAGTTCCTGGTACATAGCCATAGTAGATATGACTATAGTCGAAGGCTCTCTCGGCCTCTGGCGGTATGAAACAGTAACCCCAGATGGACTCTTGAGCAGCAGTCTATGCTCGGCGCAGAGGATTTGCCCCTTGTGCCTCTCCCACCAGTTTATTCTGACTATCAAGTTGAATCCCAACCCATTGAATTCAATGAAGGAGATGGGAAACTCTTCACCCCTGATTCTGATCGTGCCAGCTCGGTGATATTTGGTACATTTTACTCGCTCCTTTGACGGGAGCGTAACCAGAAAGTTTGGTAGCTCATCTGCGTCTAGCCCCAACCTCTTCGTAAACGAGGGCGAAACAAAGGTGTGAGAGGAACCGGAGTTAAATAATATGAAGGCGTCAATGCCGTTTACTGGGAAGGTTCCTGTTAGGATGGTGTCACTCTTATCGGCTTGTGCTTCGGTGAGGATACTCAGGTTACCTTCGGTACCGAGTCCACAACCTAATGATTCATAAGCTTTATAAGAATTAGGGGTATAACGCAAGTGGAATTTAATAACCAACACTGCTTTTATTGAATAAACCACCCATCATACATATTGTGTCCCTAATACACATTACTAATGCATTACATGGAATTACAAGGTTCATACTTTCTAAAGGTAAGGTTCAGGCGTCCTGGTTTCATGTGTGTGGCATTGATTATTGTCGGCAGTGCCATATTCAACTTGATCTTCTTGATCCCGTGATATAACAACCTCGATTTTCCACCCATGATCAAGACATCTCCTGATCTCAATACCATTTTCTTCGCGAGGTCCACACGCTTCTGCTCGCTATACAAAAATACCGCATCATCACCAATAGACCAAGACACTACGGGCACTTCTTGTTCAAGAGATTCCGTTGTCTCGTCCTTATCTTGGTGTAAGCCAAGTCGTCCTTCTTTCTCATAGAAGTTGATGATACAAAGGTCTGCATCGAGTGCAGGGATTGGATCATCTTCGCATTGTTGTGCAAGTTCTACATCTTGTGTAACAAGCATCTGAAATTCGGTGGGTATTGATGGAGGTGTTGCTCCATTTTCTGCTCGCGTCTTCTGGTATCTTGGTATAAGGATTCTAGTCCTTTCCCAAGCACATCATCTTTAGCTTCATTGTTGCTCCACCGGGAAATTCGGGTGTATAAAATCCTCCTAGACCCGCTCCTAGTTCGTTGCATCGTCGGATGATGGAAATTTGTGCTTCAGGTGTCAGGTATCCTTTTAATAAGATCATACCTGGGCGGATGACCTGGCACTGCTAGTTGGTGAAGTGGTGAGTGGTGATGTCGGCTTCTTCATGGTTTGGGTTTGAAGGTATTGGGTAGCAGATATTAAATCTTCTTAAGGTTTTAAATTTCATCTAAAGTGAGTTTTAGTCTCAACTAGTTCATTTCATGCTTAAATTCATACTTCAAGTGCTTACGCATTCATGCATTCACTCATACAGGTAATTCAATACTCTAGACATGCTCTTCAAGGATTAAAGGTAGTAATTATTACCTAGGCCGGACTTAGTACCGGTCCCGTCACGATCAATGATGTGCAAGGCTGGCTGCCTCTACGGTGCGCCCTTTTGAGCACCTCGGGACCCCTGTCCCTGTGAGGTCTGCTGGCTCTGAGCATCGCTAGACGCAACCTCCTTGCCTTCACGCTGCTTATAGCCCTGGTAGTTGCCCTTGGGCTTTGAGTTTTCCGGGCATACATTCGCACGGTGCCCCGGTTTCTAGCAGTTGTAGCATCGGATTTCTCTACCTTGGCAATTTGTGCCAGGGTGGTCCTTGTTGCAGTTTCAACATACATAATTTTGGCCATCATCCTGGCTCTTTCCATAGCCAGAACCTGTAGCTTCGAAGTTAGCAAGGTTCGGCACAATTACACTAATTCACATGCACACTAATTCACAAGTATACTATTTCAGTTTTGGGTTCTTACCCTTATAGGGCTAAGACCTCAGTGGCTTTGCTGCCACTGGTGTAGTGTAGGCGAGCTGCAATGGCTCAACTGCCTTGCCCTTCTCAGCATGGGCACTACTGTCTCCTGAGGTATTCTTCTGGTTTTGGTGGGAGTACTTCCCCTTCTTCTTCCATGGATTATTCTAATTTTGTTCCCCGGAGTTGTTACCCTTGCTGCTCACCTTGCGCTTCAGCGCTTGCTCTTCATCTCTCAGCTGGCAGGTGATCTCAACTCGAGATGCAGCCTGGTAACACTCCTGAAGTATTCGGGCATTAGGTTATGCATTTACGTGAGAAGGTACTAATTCGTATTGACCATGGCATCTAAGGGTTTAAACGATGTTTACCTGAAGGGAGGTAAACCTAGTGTACCCTATGCCATACCGGAGTCGATGGCTCAATCCGCCGTAGAAGCGGTCGACCAAGACCTGGCCGGTATACCGAAGGTCGGGTAGGAGTCTGAGAATGGAAGTGAAGGTACGGTAGTATTCATCAACCGTCATCTTCTCCGTTATCTTAAGGGCATCGAGCTCAAGACGCTTCTTGGTCTTGACATGCTCGGGGTAGTACTTAGATTGGAGAAGAGAGGTGAAGGCTTCCCAGTCAAAGGCGGGGTGAGTGGTGTGCTCAGCCTTGACGAGTTTCCACCAGTCCATAGCAGCATCTTTGAGGTAGTAGGCAGCTATCCTCACTCGAACTCCAGCAGGAGTCTCGAGAGTCTCGAAAGCCGTCTCCATCTCGGATATATAAGCTTCAAGCTTGGCGGGGTCGCTCTCGCCTCTAAAGCAGGGAGGTCGAAGATCTGCGACTACCTTTACCCAATTAGTTTCTCGGGGTTGAGGTGTGTCGGGCTGTTGTTGTTGGTTTTGCTGTACTTGCTACTGGGCTGCAGTCATTAGCTGGGGCAACAGCTGTGCCACAGTGGCGGCGATGATCTCGGCGACCGTCTGCGCACCAGGCTCATCAGCCTGCCCTCCCCGGGGTCGGCCTCAACCACGGCCTCTTCCTAACATCTGAACAAGTATGGATTACATTAGATTCTGTGACCATGTGGTCTTGCTTTAAACAATGGTATCTTCTTTTCAAACGTCAAGGGTATCTGTTGTCATTAACGGTCATTCCTAGTTAGGTTTCTAATTTTCCGTTGTAAAACGGATTGTAATCCTAACTCGGTAATCACTACGCTCGGTAATCTAATCTTCAGAGCGCTACTGTGCTCTGATACCACTTTTTGTAACACCCCAATCGCTAATCCTTTCGTTATCCTCTAATTGTCTCCATAATTACTCTACACGCAGCGGATACTTACATACTTCCGGCGGGTGATACAACGCCGTTAGCCATTCCGTGACTAGCTGGCTCATGCTACTTACTGTAACGGTCTAAGGACTAGAATATACTAAGCAACATAAATACTTACATTACATTCCCAATACTTACTTACATTCTTGATTACCGAGTATACAAGTATTTCAAATTACATCCCATTCTTACAAGCCTACAAAAGCTATGAGTTTATACAACTACTCATTCTTTCAAATTCACGATTTCCAATATCCAAAGGGGTGTACCACATGGTACACCGGCTACTCAAAAAGGCGTTAGGTCGTGTACAACTCGGTATACCTTTCTCATCCTACTAACTACTCCAAAAAGAAATCATCTTGGTCCTAACTCGACCATCAATTCTCCCGAGTACCTATCGAAATAAAAATAGTGCCCCAAGGGGCTCAACAAAAGCTGCATATAAAATTCGCATACCCCGTGTGCTAACGGGGATACGCCGACTACTTGGTCGAATACATGCGGTTCATTTATTCATACATACATGCTAAAATGAGCAATCATACATTCATACCATAGCACAACATACATACAATACAATACATTCAAGGAAAAACACTCATTCATGCTTACCAAGGGATAGAGATACAATTCTCTAATTCATATGCATTACTTGTTAGTTACTTACTCACCTGGGTTAATCGGGTGTTCTTTACTCTTTTACTCGTGGTCAATGACTTACACTAGCCATGACCATTACAATACAAATACTTTTCTTACTTACATACTCAAGTGAAATCGGTGTGACCTCCGGACAGGGACTACGATATCCCACCACTTGGCTTTAAGGTGGCTCACTAATCCTGGAAGCTACCCACTTAAGGGATTTGGTCCATGGAAAAGATTAAGGCCAGGAATCGGATCCAACCTCTTGTGTCTCCTCATCCTCATGCATGGCGAAGCTATATCGGACTTCTACTCATTCCAATTTACCAATTTGTCAATTTAGAAATGTTAGCTAGTTAGGAATTAGTTAGAAGTACTCCTTCCCATACAATGGGTTTGTACACTACACATCAAGGCCACACATACACTTCATTCACATTCATACATTTCATGAATTATAAAACTATAGGTTCAAAGAAAGTACAACAAGAACAATATAATACAGGCACAAGCAAGTGCATTAAAAACTGATTCGTGCATTTTATCTTATTTAGGTGACCACATAAACATACAAATCAGGTAACCAAGGTAGCATACAGGGCATGAGAAAATCATACCGTTCACCGTCATACTCGAACTCCTACTTTCCTTCGGTGTTCAACTATTCAAGTCCTGTAACATACATGGAGTTGTATGGTCAATGATCTATCATTGACCTAACTCATTCCTTCATTAATACTTCCAATGTACACTTACTAGTTCTTACAATTCTTACTTGATTATGAAAGTCATTATTTTCTCATTATTTCTTAAGCTTGTTTCCTTACTCATGTACTTATTTTCTTACCATTATTACTCTATTAATGGTGTACCACCAAAGCCTTATATATATATATATATATGTATACATATACGTATACGTATACGATTACTAAATTATTATTATTATTATTATTATTATTATTATTATTATTATTATTATTATATTGTTTGACTCGACCGGCCTTACCCAGGGTCAGCCCCAAGGTCGGTCAAAGTCAGTAGGGTATGGTACCAGAAAATTCAACTTCGACCGACCTTACCCAAGGTTGGTCCTAGGGTCGGTGGAAGTCAGTAGATATCCGTTTTGAAAATTTAGACCTGATTGACCTTGCAAGGTAGGTCCCAAGGTCGGTCCAAGTCAGTATGTTTCTGGTTTCAAAATTTATGACTCGACCGACCTTGTAGGGTAGGTCCCAAGGTCGGTCGAAGTCAGTAGACTTCTGGGTTTACTATTTTACGACTCGACTGACCTTGCAAGGTCGGTCGAAGTCAGTAGCTTCTGTGTTTGCCAAATTCAGGCTCGACCGACCTTACCAAGGGCGGTCCCAAGGTCGGTCGGCCCCAGTATACTTATTTTAACTTTGTTTCCAGCTTCATTCTTTACCCATTCCTTCCCTAATCTTCCCCAAAGCATTGCTAACATATTTAACACCAATTTTGATGATCTAAACTCTCATAAACCATCTACTAAACTCATTTCTCATTTCTATGTTAACTTACACAATTTTTCTCACTTTCATTTCGGCACTTACGCTAGTTTTTGTTTCTTCTATGCTACAGATTTTTATTCTAACTTCTACTATCCAATACTCCCTCTACCAATACCATTTCTAGCATTCAAAATGCATTATCTTCCACCCAAGTTCTTCCCATTACTTAGCTCTCTCCCAAAATCTGTTTTAAAATCATGAATTACTCACAACCAACACCAAAACACACCTAGTTATTACCTAGGTTATTCCCTCTTCTTACAACACCTAAGTCTTCTAATTTCTAGACAAAATTTGATAGAGTTTCCCCTATAATTTTAACTTTGCCCACACACAATCCTAGCTCACAACTCATTTCCAAATTCTCACATCAATGTAAGCATTACAACACATTAAATTAACCTGCACAAGTTCATCTATCACTCAAGTTTTTTCCAAGCTTTTAATCATCTTTCAAAAGCTTCAAAACATTTTAGTTCTCTTTCTCATTATACCACAACCCAAATACTACTCCAAAACAATATACACTACTCATTTCAAACATTAAAAATCTGTTACATTAAGACATACAAAACTAGCTCACGGTAAGAGCAATTACCTTGTGTTTCTAGTTTTTCCTTTCCCTCTTCCTTTTTTTCTTTCTTCTATTTCTTGTTCTTCCTTCACAATTCCAGAAATGCTACAGCCCACCAATACACAATAACTCCCACTTAGAACTTGCTCTTATTTAATCTAGGGTTTAACACATGTTTAAGGTTTGAAGGAGGTATTACCTTAGAACTTCTAGATGAAGTTTTGAGCAGCAAAAACAACAAGCTCCAGCACTACTTGAAGGGATTAAAACCGGCTGGAGCAAGAAGGAAAACAAGAGCTCCACTTGTAAGTTTTGTTTTGCAAAAAGGGCTGGAAAAAGATGGAGTTTCAAGACTATTTTTACCTTAGAACAGCAAGGGAATGAAGGAGCTCCAAATGATAGTCTTCAAGCTCCAAAATGAGCTACATCCATGGTGATGAAGTGTGCGCTTTTCGATTTTTGAAAGGAGGAAGATGATCTCCTTGACAAAGGGAATCCAATGGTGCTGTTTTTGTAAGATTTGGACAAGGTTTGAGTCTTGAACAAGAGGAGGAAAGGACGGTGTTGTGTGAGAGTTTCAAGCTTCCATGGCTGTCGAGAGGGAGGAGGGAAATTTCAGAAGAAGGAAGGAGGGGATATGGTGAGAGAAGAGAATAAGGAGGAGAGAGAGTCCCACTCACCCTTTTCTACTTTTTCTACTTTATTTGTTTGTCTTTTAGCAAATAAGGAAAGAATTAAGGGAGTGAGAGGAGGGAAAATCGGCACCCACAGCCCACACTCAAAAAATCTGATTTTTATTTGCAAATGGGGAATCTTAGTTTGGCTTTATTTCATTTATCACCCCTACAACTTCTCGTTTTTACACTGTTCACTACCGGAACCCGTTTTCTGGAATTTTCTCGTTTAATTAATTTTAATGGTTCTAGGCCTTCGCTAATGTCTAATTATAGACATTTGATTTACTAAAATTATTACGGGTCTATTTAACCCGCTTAAAGTCATGTTTTCTCGGTTTTCTCGAAAAACGTGCTTTAAGGTTCGTTTGTGCTTTTAATCTGTTTTAAGGATCCGTTTTCTTCGGAATTTGTTCCCCCATGTTTATTTAGGTATAATCAAGCCTCTAAGATCTTAATTAGCCTAATTAATCACTTTTTTTAATTTTGGGGTATTTCAGTAGTCCAAGAAAGAACTTTAACTCTCATAGATTGCTCATGTCAAATTCCATCTTCATCAACCTTTTGAATCTCTAGCAATACTTCTCATCTAATTATTCAAAGATGATGTCGCCGACATATACTACATTCAGGAAGTTCTTATCTCGATTGTACACGAAATGGGTTTTGTCCATCTTTCCTCTTATGATACCATTCCCTAATAGGTAGGACGACAATTGTTCATACCACGAGTGTGGTGCTTGTTTCAGCCCATATTGAGCTTTTTCAAGCTTAAGAACATTGTCTCTATTTTCTTTTGTCCTCCAACCCTGGAGGATGTTCCACATATACCTCTTCTTTGAAATAGCCATTTAGGAAAACAATCTTTATGCTCAATTGAAAGAGGTGGATCCCCTTGTGTGCTGCAAATGCAATCAAGAGGCGAATCGGCTCCATTCTTGCCACTGGAGCAAAAGTCTCATGGAAATCTATCCCTTCTTGTTGCTTGTACCCTTGAGCTACTAGCCGTGACTAGTTTCTGACTACTTCTCCCATCTCATTCATCTTGTTCCTGAAGATCCATTTGGGGCCTAGGACTCCTTGATGCATAGGCCTTGGCACAAGGTGCCAGACCTTACATCTCTCGAACTGGTTAAGTTCTTCTTGCATGGCCTTTATTCATTCTGATTTTTAGTGCCTCTTTGATGTTCCTTGGTTTAATGGAGGAGACTGTAGCAGAGAAGGATAACAAGTCTCAGACTTGGCCTCTTGTTTGAACGCCTTTTGAAAGGTCTAAAATTACATTCTCAATGTCATGTACAAGATTCCGTGTTGATGAGGACTGGTAGTTGATAGGGGATCTGCATATTGCAATTGTTGAAGGTTGTCAGAGACTAGTCGTGGAGATGTCCCTGTCGTGTCTAGCTATTGCTCAGGGGGTGATGACTTGTCTGAGACACCTTCATCACTTCCTTGTTGTGTCAAGTTAAATCCACTTGCCACTTCTTGGTCTTGTTTTGTGTTTTCATGCATTTCTATTTCATCGAACATCACATGAACACTCTCTTCAACTTTCAGAGTCCTCTTACTGAAGACTTTGTAAGCTTTGCTTAGTTATGAGTATCCTAGAAAGATAGCTGTTAACCCCAAAAAATTTACCTTCATTTAAACGTGAACAAGGTTCTTCCAGGGTCGGTGCATCGCTAAAGGGTAAAATTGTCATTTTACATCCAATGAATACTTCTTCTGTTTTTGGAGATAATAGAGGCTTCAAGGTGGTATGATATAAATTGTAAAACGGTGAAAACTATGATAAGTTGTATGTTTGATAAGATATCATATTGGCATTGTGGTAAAGGAGAGGCTCATAGAGTTAGAGGTTAATGGTTTGAGGATGACAACAAACAACATTTTTGTAGCTTTAGTTCCATTCAATTCTTTTTATTTTTGTCTTATTCTTCTAGTAATCGATTTATTTAATTATTATCAATATTCAAAACCCAAAAAAAAGAAAAATGATTTGTTAAGGTTTTTTTTATACGTCTCCTTTTAGTGTCTTTTTTATTTTTGTGGTCATACCTATCTTTTTTTTCTGCCAACTTAGTTTATTTGATTTTTTACAAAAGAAATCCCTTCCAATTCTTTTTTAAGAGAATATTTTTTAGGCTATTTACCCTTTGTTTAAAGTAATTTCTTTTCTTTTTACTTTTTCCTTTTTTGTTTTCACATTCTTATCAATCTTTACAGACAAGCGATCGATGCTGTGGGCATGCCGCGTGCAAGTTGGTGCAGTCCTGTCCACTTGGCAGTGTCAGCTGCTGACTAGAATGTTTTACTGACTGGGCTGCCTTTTTACTATATTAATTTTAATTGGTTCCAAAGTGAAAAAAATTATACCATTGTTCATTTAAATTCAAGCTCTTCAAAACAAGACCAGACATGGATATGTTTTGACAAGTTTAAAATTTTATATTATTTACATGTATATATGTAGATATCAACCATACTTGATTCACCATATACAATTTAAAATACACCATACACCAATAATAATACACTACAAAACAATAATGATTCATTATTTGTTTTAAAATTGGTAGGTCAAGAAGATATGATCAACCACATGACTTAAAATACATAATAATTATAATAATACTAATAATAATAATAATGATAATAATAATAATAATAATAATAATAATAACACCCCAAAACAATAGTAATACATTACAAAACAATAATAATTTTATTGGTTTTGAAGTTTGTTATCTAATTCACCACTTATTAGTTAATAAATCATAGTTCAATTTTAATGAATCATAATATCAAAATTAATGAATCATATTTTTATTTTAGTGTATCATCACAAACATATAAAAATAAATATTTTTAAACAATAATTCAATACAATACAATATTTGGTATGTATGAAAAATACACGATTCACTATATATGGTTTAAAATACACCCTACAACAATAATAATACACTACAAAACAAAAATGGTTTTTATGAGCTCCGAAGTTTGTTATCTAGTTCACCATTCATTAATTAATGAATCATAATATCAAAACTAATGAATCATATTATGATTTTAGTGTATCATCGCATACATGTAAAAATAAAAATTTTAAACAATAGTACAACACAAAACAATATTTAGTACGTAAGAAAAATACATGATTCACCATATAAGGTTTAAAATACACCATACAACAATAATAATACACTACAAAATAATAATGATTTTTATCGGTTCCGAAGTTTGTTATCTAATTCCCCATTTATTAGTTAATGAATCATAATACCAATTTATTGAATCATAATATCAAAATTAATGAATTATATTATGATTTAGAGTATCATCGTATACATGTAAAAATAATTTTTTTTCAAAGTTGTCAAAACATATCCATTACTGGTCTTGCTTTGAAGAGCTTTAATTTAGGTGAACAATGATATAATTGTTTTTTTTTTCATTTTGGACTTATATATTAAAAGTTACAACCATTTAAAGTTAATATAGTAAAAAGGCAGCCCAATCAACAAAAAAGTCTAGTCAGCAGCTGATTGGGATTGCCAAATCAGTATGGTCGTATCTATCTTTGGCAAATGGTGAATACGCTCACCTGGGGTGCCCCCACGACCTTGCTCAGGCTATGTGGAGGAATAAATCACGGTTGCACATCGACCTTATAGGTAGACCTGGCAAAGGTGACCCGAACCAGAAAAACCGATCCGATCCAACCCGATCCGAACCCGAATTTAAACCGAATGATGTGACCCAAAAATCCAAACCGAACCTAACCAAAACCAAATCAAACCAAAATTTGATATACTCGAATCCACCCGAACCGAATTCACCCGAACCGAATTGACCCAAATCGAATTGACCCAAACCGAATTGACCCAAAACACACATGAAACTAGACAAACTTCCATTATCCTTCTGTTTATTATTGGCATGTACAAACACTTAATTTCCATGAACTAGGACTAAAATAAGGAATGTTTTCATTATATTTTTACAATTCTTGCCATATTTTGCCATGTCCACGGAAATTGGTTCAAAAGAATAAAGATTACAAAACTTACATCTCACGTAAATATATATGTATGATTAATTAAATTAAATTAGGGTTAAAAATGACAAAATAAGAAGATGTAACACCCCTACTACGCACATAACATTACTTGAAATCGCAGCGGAATTTAAACAACTAAACGATTGGTGCTACAACGCCGTCAACCACCCACGTGGTTAACAAGGCTGAATAAATACAAGTGTATCGGTCTGATGAACAGACTCCCGAGCATAGAACTAATAATCACATATACATAAACATAATACCGAGTATTTACTTACATCCTTCACTGTAAACTGTTCACAACCAAAATATATAACGCCACGGGAGCACAGGCGCATCCCGGGCCCAACATCCAAAAGTAATCAAAAGTAATCCTGCATCCTAGAATCTAAAGCCATTCCGCTTCTTCGATCCTCATCCTGCAGTAAAAGAAATATGGAGCCCCCGAGGGGGTCAGCAACCCTTGGTTGGTATGGTTAACGCGCAGCCCATCGGCTTCCGGGATACGCGCAACTAATTGTCATGGTGACATGGCATTCATTTTAAAACACACAACTTATACATATATCATAACATGGGTATTGTACACAACATCACACATAACACACAAGAACAATTCTTTTAAGGAAGAGAACCAACACAATTAGTTCCCATGGAGAGCCTAGAGGATGTTGCCATACTCATGCCAAGCTCGTTACATAACTCGTTACCGTCCTGTTAGATTGAACGGATAACTTAACACAAGGTGCCTCGGATATAGTCACCCAAGCACACCGAAACAACACATAGTATGCCCTGTGGCCCGACGTGAGTCAGTAAAATAGCCTTGGTTAAGCTAAAGGGAAGGTTGAAACCAAATTGGAAAACAACCATAACATACAAAGAGAATCGAACCGGTTATGACATCGACTCGCATACTCACCGCGTGGCCGGAACAGACCGGACTCCTCACTTCCCCCTTAGCACTTGTTAGTAGTTCAACATTGAACTCAGTAAACAATTCACAATAATAGGTCAAGTCTTGTTAGACACACACAAGGGAAGAGAGAGTCATACTTAACAACATAATAATATTTAACAACTGTAAACTCTTTACATGGTTTAATCTTACAAAGTCATTAACACACAGAAAAACAAACAACACACAAGCCGGTGTAAACCGGTAGGCAACAGACTGCAAGAAAACCATACCTTGGTCCTTGCTTCGATTTGTTTCCACCGTAGGACCCCTATACATGATTAATAACGTCGGTTAATTAAACGTACTAGTTCGTCAGTAGCTTATTACTTTACATTTCTAGTTATTTTACTTTCACACTTGTTATTACTTTTCACCATTTTAATTCCCATTATAACACTCCTAACATGTCTTAATTCACCTCATATCATCATTACTAACTAATCACCATTTTTAGACAACTTTTCCTAACCTTAAACAACATTTTTGGCCAAAACAGTGGCATGTCCGAACTTGTGTCCGGACTTTCCAAGTTCGGACGCAAGCCGTGACTTAAAACTGAAAACAGACGCATGTCCGAACATGTGCCTGGACTTCGGAAGTTCGGACATGGGTCGAGGAAAATTCAAAGTAAAATCTCATGTGTCCGAACCTGTGTCCGGACTTCCGAAGTTCGGACACAGTTCGAGACTCTGAGGATTTTTACGCAACAGGGCCTGTCCGAATGTCCATGTCCGGACGGATGTTCGGACAAGCCAAAACACTCATTTTCTAAGCCTTTAAACACTTAACCAACTTTCACCAAACTTCTCCTAAAGCCTCATAATGTTTTCTAACATCATTTGGTACACTGACACCCTCATACAACATCCATGGAACTCATTTTCTATCTCCTTAAACACTTACTCACTTCATACCAAAATTCCTACACTTATGATATTTTCTCCTTGGTTTTCTAAGTGGTGTTTCATACCTATGATAACCACTATGCCAATAATGTTTCCTCACCACTACAACATCATCTCCAAAGCATCCTTTCTTCCTAAACAACTCCTTGAACACCTTTACAAGTTTATAGCTTCCCATGAAACAAATCACTTCATCCTTTTTTTCACCAACAATCCACAAGTCCTAAATACAATCTCACTATGATCATGAAATGTCTCCAAACAATCTTTTGCAATCTAAAACCTCTAGAACATTACCTAAGCCCTTTTTACATCTTTAAAACACCTTAATGCATGTTTCTTTCACTAGGAAAGCACTTAACCATTCTAAACATTTCCTAGCTTACCAAACTCCTTCTAAACCCTTAGAACATCTTGTTTCTTACCTAAATTTTGACATGAACTCTCCTAGAACATTACTAACCCAAAACACATTGTTTTCACCATTAAACAACCAAGAACACTAAAATCCATCAAACACATTCTTATACACAAACTTCACACATTTAGCACTACATCACAACATAGTGCATAATTTAAATTGCATGGCACTTAGGCCCTTAAATAACATGGCTCTTAGGCCCTTAAGATGCATAAATCTTAAACACTGAATTTCCACAATATATTTGCCTTTGACCTGCAAATACACTCAACAATACATATGCCTTTTACTAAGCCCTTGAGAGCATTCTTCTAAGTCATTCACCATTGCTCCTTAGATCATTTTCATAAGCAATACAAGCTCATTTCTCCTAAGACTTTAAACCACCTTAGGTTAGCACATTTACCTCTTTTCCTCACAAACTTCTTTCTTGTTTCCTTGACTAAATTGGCAAGACTTTTAGTTGCTTGTCAACTTCTAAACATTATACAAATGATATAATGAGTATACAAGCTTTATGCTTCATCTCATTGTAAACCCTAGGTTTTACATTGTTTCAAAAGCATTAAGATAGTTGTTTTACCTTGGTATTTGAAGAGAGTTTGAATATCTATCAAGAGAGGACTCCACCTAGTCCTTGAAAGGTTGGAATGAAGCTAGAACAAAGCAATATAATGAGCACCATTAATGGTGATTCTCGGTCTAGATAATAACATGGAAGAAACATTATTTTTCTTTGAGATTCCTTACCTAGAAGCAAAGGAGATCAATAATATGTAGAAATATAAGCTCAAGCTCCTTCAATTGTGGAACTCCATGGCACCAAAATGGTGGTCTTGAAGTTTTGAGAAGATATGAATGAAGAGCTTGATGAGAGGAAGAGAATGGTGGTGTTTGTTTTTGATTTGGTTAAGTGAGCTAGGAATTACAAGTGGTCAAAGATGGAGTTTTGGTGTGCACTATTACAAACCGTGAATGGAGAATGAAGAAGAGATATAAGAGAGCTTGGAGGCATGTGAAATGAAGAAGGAAGGGAGAAATGAAGACAAGTTTTGCTTTTAGAAGATATTTGTAGTTATTAAAGCAAATAGTAACTTAAGTAGTCATCTTTATTTACTTAACAAGTTAACAAGAGTGGTGAGTCACCACACTTAAAAAACCGGCCCCCTTTATGCTCTTAGGGGTATTTTAGTCTTTATTGATCAATTTAATTACTTATATAACATATGTTACAAACTAGCTTATTAAAGTTACTATTCATAAAAACAAGGCACATAGAAGTGAAATTTTGATTTCCCATTGATATAGACTTCCAAATGTGATATTATAGTACACATGTTAATTAAAGAGTAATGATGGACATTTAGCCATTCAAAACTCATTTACAAGACAATTTTTCAAAAATGTGCTTTAAGACTCCTTAAAGCACATTTTGTGTTTTAACTTGTTTTCAAGCTTGGTTTTCTTTGCTAATTGGTTTAATACGTTCATTAGTATATATATAAGGTCTTGGTAAGTTCATTAGGTCTTAACCAAGCTTATCCCAAGCTTAGAGCACATTTTGGCCTTTATTAACCTTAAAGCGTATTTTGTGTTTTCTATGGTTTAAATTGCTTACTAATGTTTCTAAGACTCTTTTTAGTCTTACTACACCTTATTTTAGTGTTTAAACAACATAACTAGGTTTGGGGTATTTCAATCTACCCCCCTTAAAAGAACTTTGTCCCCAAAGTTCATACTTCAACATATCCTAAATATAGAACACGGGAACACATATCAACAATACTTCCATAACAACATCTTTACATAACATCGGACACCAGGTCCAAACAACAAAACATCACAACATCATTCAGACTCAGCGGTCTGTAACATAACAACATAACAATATGACAACACAACACAGACAATGTATCCAAGTACATGTCGTACACACATAACCGAAACGGCTCTACCCCCCTTAAATAGGGGTACGCCCCGTACCCTATACATACAAACGCTAAGAAGTAAACAATGACGGGTACTTCGCCTTCATCTTATCTTCCAGCTCCCAAGTGGCCTCCTCAACGTCCTGGTTAGACTAGAGAACTTTCACCAGTCTCACTGACTTATGGCGAGTGTCTCAAGTCTTAGTATCCAAATCCGTACGGGAGTCTCCACTGATCGCATGGTCGGCTCTAAGGTTAGCCTTTCAGGCTGAAGTACATGAGACGGATGAGACATATATTTCTTCAACTGGGACACATGAAATACATCATGTACCTTGCCCAGCTCGGCGGGTAAATCAAGTCTGTAAGCTACCGGGCCGATCCGCTCCGTCACAACATATGGCCCCACATATTTCGGGCTCAACTTGCCTTTCTGGCCAAAACAAAACACTCCCTTCATGGGGGATACTCTCAAAAATACCTGATCGCCCACGGCGAACTCCAGGTCACGTCTGCGCACGTCTGCATACGACTTCTGTCTATCCTGAGCTGCCTTCATGTTAGCCCGGATCTGGCGAACTTCTGCCTGAACTTGTTCCAGATACTCTGGTCCTATAATGACCGTCTCACTCGACTCATCCCAGCATAATGGCGTGCGGCATGGTCTACCGTATAATGCCTGGAAAGGAGACATCTTGATCGAAGCGTGGTAACTGTTGTTGTAGCTAAACTCGATCAGATGTAACTTGTCAATCCAGCTGGTCTGAAAGTCAAGTGCACATGCACGTAACATATCCTCAAGTGTCTGGATGGTGCGCTCACTCTGACCATCTGTCTGTGGGTGGAACGCTGTACTTAGCTTCAGCTCGGTACCAAGCGCTTCCCGTGTGGATTTCCAGTACCTGGAGAGGAATCTGGTATCCCTGTTAGACACGATAGTCTTCGGTACTCCATGGTGCCGAACAATCTCCCTATCAAAGAGCTCTGCAAGTTTTGCCACTTTCCAGGTGTCCTTCATCGGTATGAATCGAGCCACCTTGGTCAGTCGGTCAACAACAACCCAAATCATATTCAGACCTCCCCTTGTAGGTGGAAGCCCTACTACGAAGTCCATAGAAATGTCATGGAACTTCCACTCAGGCACTGGCATTGGCTGTACCATACCACCAGGCCGTCGGTGCTCAAACTTGACCTTCTAACAAGTGAGACACCTCAACACATAATCATTCACATCCTTTTTCTTCCAGTCCACCAAAAATCTTTTCATACCCTTATACATCTTTGAAGCTCCGGGTGAATCGAAGTAGTAGAACAATGGGATTCACTCAATATGCGCTCCTTCAACTCAGCGCTACTCCTCGGTATACACAGTCGGCCATTAAGCCTAATCAGGTCATCATCGTGGAGTCTGAAGTCGTACTTCTGACCCTCGAATGTGCCATCAACAAGCTTCTGTCTAATCTTCATCATATACTGATCCGTCATCTGAGCACTCCGCACCTCTTCAACCAAGCTAGAATGAGAGACTAGCGAATGGAGAGAGTGTGCTCGGCGACTCAGTGCGTCAGCTACCACATTTGCCTTACCCTCCTTATATTGCAGATTAATGTCGTAGTCGTTTAGAAATTCAACCCACCTTCTTTGTCTCATGTTCAACTCCTTCTGAGTGAACAAGTACTTTAAACTCTTGTGGTCTGAATAAATCGTCACACTTACCCCATACAAGTGATGTCGCCATATCTTCAATGCGAAGACAATGGCACCCAATTCTAAGTCATGGGTAGGGTAGTTCTCTTCATGCTTCTTCAGCTGTCGGGAGGCGTAAACTACGACCTTCCCGTGTTGCATCAACACACAACCCATACCTCTGCCTGATGCGTCGCAATAGACCTCAAAACCATCTGGACCGTCTGGTAAAGTCAGGACTGGTGCAGATGTCAGAGCATCCATGAGACTCTGGAAAGAACTCTCACAGTCGACTGTCCACTCGAATGGTGCATCCTTCTTCATCAAGGAAGTCATCGGCTTCGAGACACTGGAGAAGTCCTTCACGAACCTCCTATAATAACCCGCCAGACCGAGGAAGCTCCTGATATCGGTAACTGTCTTCGGCCTAGGCCAGGTGCGCACTGCATCAATCTTTGTCGGATCAACAGCGATCCCGGCCTCAGAAATCACATGACCAAGAAAGGATACTTGGTTCATCCAAAACTCACACTTTGAAAATTTATCATACAACTGATTCTTTCTCAATGTTTGCAACACACTTCTCAGGTGGCTTTCGTGCTCACCTCTCGATTTCGAGTATACAAGTATATCGTCGATGAAGACTACCACTGACTTGTCCAACTAATCTTGGAACAAGCGGTTCATTAAGTCCAAGAACTTTGCTGGTGCATTGGATAAACCAAACGGCATAACCGTAAACTCATAATGTCCATACCTTGTTCTGAATGTTGTCTTCTCAATATCACTGTCACGAATAGCAATCTGATGGTATCTAGATCGTAGATCTATCTTGGAGAATACTGATGCTCCCCTCAACTGATCAAATAAGTCGTCGATGCGTGGTAAAGGGTAACGGTTCTTCACCGTGACTGCATTCAGCTCTCGATAGTCAATACAGAGGCGGAGGCTACCATCCTTCTTCTTCACGAAGAGGACCGGCGCTCCCCATGGTGAAACGCTAGGGCGGATAAACCCCTTGTCGAGTAGGTCTCTCAGCTGCTCCTTGAGCTCAGTCATCTCTGCTGGAGCCATACGATAGGGCGCCTTCGCAATTGGTCCGGTGCCCGGAACCAAATCAATCTCAAACTCCACTTCCCGTGCTGGCGGCATGCCCGGCAGTTCCTTAGGAAATACATCAGGAAACTCCGACACTACCGGCACATCTGGGCTAAACTCTGGATCTCTCTCTATGTCCTGGACATAGCAGAGGTATACATCACTCCCTCGTCGTAGTTCACGACACATAGCCATGGCGGTGATGATTGAGTCGAAGGCTCCCTGGGCCTCTGCGGTAAGATATAGTAACCCCAGACGGACTCCGAAGAAGCAGACGATGCTCGGCACACAGGATTCTGCCCTTGTACCGCTCCAACCAGTTCATCCCGACAATCACATCAAAACCAAGTCCGTCGAACTCTATCAAGTCGATCGGAAATTCTTCACCTCTAATTCTCACAACAACATCTCGGTGGTAGCGGGTACACCTGATCCGCTCTTTCGACGGGAGAGTGACTAGGAAGTCTGGCATCTCATCACCGTCTAACCCCAGCCTCTTCGCAAAAGACAGCGAAATAAATGTATGAGAGGCTCCGGAGTCGAACAAGATCGAAGCGTCCACGCCATTGACTGGAAAGGTACCGGTGAGAATTGTGCCGCTCTTGCCGGCTTCTACCTCATTGCAGACACTCAGTATACCTCCCGTTCCGAGAGCACAGCCTAATTCATTGGCAAACTAATAAGTATTGGGTAATAACACGGTTGATATACTTCAAACAACTCCACTTTATTCATTAACACACTCTTTTTACAACATTCGTTGGCTTATACTGTCGCCACAATTAACACTTACAACATCCTTAACATACACTGGTTTATCACATCACATAATTATACAAGGCTTTAAAATTGTTTGAAGGTCAAATTCGAACGTCCGGGTTTCATGTGTGTGGCATTGATCACTGCCGATGGTGCAGTATTCAGTTTGATCTTCTTGATGCCATGATATAGCATCCTTGACTGCCCACCCATGATTAACACATCTCCTGCTTTCAACACTAGCTTCTTTGCGAGATCAGCACGCTTCTGCTCGCCATACACAAACACTGCGGTATCACCAATGGACCAAGACACCACGGGTACTCCCTTACTTAGAGACTCGGGTGACTCGTCCTTATCTTGGTGTAAACCTAACCGTCCACCTTTCTGGTAGAAGTTCACAATACATAAATCCGCTTTAACACTTGGAATTGAATTCGTTTCAACTTGTTGAGCAATTCCCACGGCGTGGTTAACGACTGCAAGGAACTCCTCAGGTATACTTGGTACAGTTGCTCCATCTTCAGCTCGCACTTCTTGATATGTCTTGGTGTAAGGGTTCCAGTCCTTACCCATGCACATCATCTTCAATTTCATTCTTGATCCGCTCCGGTATTCAGGTGTGTAGAAACCTCCAGGTTTTGCTCCCAGTTCGTCGCATCGTCGATGATGTGGATTTGTGCTTCCGGTGTCAGGTATCCATTTAAGAGTATCATACCTGGTTGGATGACCTGACATTGCTCCATTGGAAAGTCGGTGATGTTGATGGTGGTTTCTTCGGGGTTTGGTGTGGGTGGGATTGGATAGCAAATATTGAAAGTTCCTAAGTTTCCAAATTACCTAATTAGGTGTTCTCACATTGTACTTTAATTCTTTACTCACATGGTAGTACACTTGGACTCACTAACACACATGCATGAAATGCGGTATGCAATCACTTATTTCACTCAATAGTTTAGGCGGTACCTGGTCTAGAAGAGGGCCCTGGCGCCTCAGACCGGTCCACCACATTCAGGGCGCCTTGCCGGACCCCGACCCCTTCCCCTTCTGGGACTGTGTACCTCTGATCTGGGGGTGGCTGGTTTGCCGTCTTCTGGCCATCGGTGGTCGTAGTGGCCTTACCCTTCCATTGCCCCTTGGGCCTGTAGTTTCTACTGTTCGGGTTCTGCCAGCACTCATAGTCGCGGTGCCCCATCTTTTTGCAGTATCGGCACTGCACATCATTACCCTTGCAGTCCTTGCCGGGTGGTCTCCGTTACACCACTTGCAGTAATAGTGGCGCTCCGGTCCAGAGCCCGTGCTAGCTGCTAACACATCACACACTCAGTACATACTTCACAAGTTAATAACACACACTAGATTTTGGTATTGGAATTTATTAATTACCCTTGGGTGGGTAAGAGCGTAAAGGCTTGGCCGCATATGCGTAGGTGAGCTGCAGAGGCTCCTCAGTAGTGGTGGTCTGGGTCTGGCCCTTGCCACCCTGTTGCTGTCCTTTCTGGGACTGGGGGTATGGCTTCCTCTTCTTTCCTCCCCCTTGCCCTTGCGTGCCTTGGCCCTCGCTCATGGCCTTGCGCTTGAGCGCACTCTCCTCGTCCCTCAGACGGACGGTGATCTCCACAATTGCAGCGGCATGGTAGCACTCCTGTATTTAGGGTGTCAGTTATGCCCCGCCAAACAAATTCACATCACATTAACACATTGCACATACTTATTCACATCACACTGTAGTCCCATTACCTGTAAAGTAGTATATCTGGTTGGCCCCATGCCATAGCGTAGGCGGTAGCTCAGTCCGTTGTAGAAACGTACGGTTCACGAGAATGCGGTCTGAGTAACCCATATCCGGTAGCAGGTGGATAAGTCCGATGAAGGCTGAGTAGTACTCAACTACCGTCATCTTATCCCCTTGCCTCAGATTGTCCAACTCCAGGCGCTTGGCCTCTTGCACGTGTATCGGGTAGTACTTGGCTCGCAACAGGGCCGTGTACTCCCTCAACTGAAAGGTCGGGTCAGCAACTCTGCCCTCCTGTACTAACTTCCACCAGCTCTGTGCCGAACCCTTCAAGTATAAGCGGCAAGTCGAACCTTGGCCTCCTCAGGCACCGCCAAGGTCTCGAAGGCAGTCTCCATCTCGGAGATGTACGCCTCCAGCTTACGAGGGTCGGTCTCCCCACTGAATGATGGTGGCCTCAGATCAGCCAACGCCTTGACCCAGTTGGTCTCTCGTGGCGGTGGCGGTGGTGGTTGAACTCCGGGCTGTTGCCCCTGCTGCATCGCAGCTACCAATTGGGGTACCATCTGGGCTACGGCGGCTGCTACTGCCTCAGCCATAACCTGAGCCGTAGTATTCTCGCCCTGGTCACCCGTATCTCCAGTACCGCGTCCGCGGCCTCTACCTCTCGGTCGACCTGACATCTGAATTCACATGAACATTCATTAGCAATATGCTTGCACACTTATTGGTCCAACGGTTGTAACGCTTTTCCCGACTAAAAGGTATTTCCACACTTAGTTAGTGGTTAACCTATCGATAACTGCTCACTTGATAACTATTGCTAGATTTCCTAACTCGGTATATCCCTAAGCTCGGTATTCTAGTCATCAGAGCGATACTTCGCTCTGATACCACTTTTTGTAACACCCCTACTACGCACATAACATTACTTGAAATCGCAGCGGAATTTAAACAACTAAACAATAACTAAACGATTGGTGCTACAACGTCGTCAACCACCCACGTGGTTAACAAGGCTGAATAAATACAAGTGTATCGGTCTGATGAACAGACTCCCGAGCATAGAACTAATAATCACATATACATAACATAATACCGAGTATTTACTTACATCCTTCACTGTAAACCATCACTGTAAACTGTCACAACCAAAAATATAACGCCACGGGAGCACAGGCGCATCCCGGGCCCAACATCCAAAGTAATCAAAAGTAATCCTGCATCCTAGAATCTAAAGCCATTCCGCTTCTTCGATCCTCATCCTGCAGTAAAAGAAATATGGAGCCCCCGAGGGGTCAGCAACCCTTGGCTGGTATGGTTAACGCGCAGCCCATCGGCTACCGGGATACGCGCAACTAATTGTCATGGTGACATCATTCATTTTAAAACACACAACTTATACATATATCATAACATGGGTATTGTACACAACATCACACATAACACCAAGAACAATTCCTTTAAGGAAGAGAACCAACACAATTAGTTCCCATGGAGAGCCTAGAGTTGCCATACTCATGCCAAGCTTGTTACATAACTCGTTACCGTCCTGTTAGATTGAACGGATAACTTAACACAAGGTGCCTCGGATATAGTCACCCAAGCACACCGAAACAACACATAGTATGCCCTGTGGCCCGACGTGAGTCAGTAAAATAGCCTTGGTTAAGCTAAAGGGAAGGTTGGAAACCAAATTGGAAAACAACCATAACATACAAAGAGAATCGAACCGGTTATGACATCGACTCCCATACTCACATGCGTGGCCGGAACAGACCGGACTCCTCACTTCCCCCGTTAGCACTTGTTAGTAGTTCAACATTGAACTCAGTAAACAATTCACAATAATAGGTCAAGTCTTGTTAGAACACACAAGGGAAGAGAGAGTCATACTTAACAACATAATAATATTTAACAACTGTAAACTCTTTACATGGTTTAATCTTACAAAGTCATTAACACACAGAAAAACAAACAACAACAAGCCGGTGTAAACCGGTAGGCAACAGACTGCAAGAAAACCATACCTTGGTCCTTGCTTCGATTTGTTTCCACCGTAGGTCACCCCTATACATGATTAATAACGTCGGTTAATTAAACGTACTAGTTCGTCAGTAGCTTATTACTTTACATTTCTAGTTATTTTACTTTCACACTTGTTATTACTTTTCACCATTTTAATTCCCTTATAACACTCCTAACATGTCTTAATTCACCTCATATCATCATTACTAACTAATCACCATTTTTAGACAACTTTTCCTAACCTTAAACAACATTTTTGGCCAAAACAGTGGCATGTCCGAACTTGTGTCCGGACTTTCCAAGTTCGGACGCAAGCCGTGACTTAAAACTGAAAACAGACGCATGTCCGAACATGTGCCCGGACTTCGGAAGTTCGGACATGGGTCGAGGAAAATTCAAAGTAAAATCTCATGTGTCCGAACCTGTGTCCGGACTTCCGAAGTTCGGACACAGTTCGAGACTCTGAGGATTTTTACGCAACAGGGCCTGTCCGAACGTCCATGTCCGGACGGATGTTCGGACAAGCCAAAACACTCATTTTCTAAGCCTTTAAACACTTAACCAACTTTCACCAACTTCTCCTAAAGCCTCATAATGTTTTCTAACATCATTTGGTACACTTACACCCTCATACAACATCCATGGAACTCATTTTCTATCTCCTTAAACACTTACTCACTTCATACCAAAATTCCTACACTTATGATATTTTCTCCTTGGTTTTAAGTGGTGTTTCATACCTATGATAACCACTATGCCAATAATGTTTCCTCACCACTACAACATCATCTCCAAAGCATCTTTCTTCCTAAACAACTCCTTGAACATCTTTACAAGTTTATAGCTTCCCATGAACACAATCACTTCATCCTTTTTTTCACCAACAATCCACAAGTCCTAAATACAATCTCACTATGATCATGAAATGTCCCAAACAATCTTTTGCAATCTAAAACCTCTAGAACATTACCTAAGCCCTTTTTACATCTTTAAAACACCTTAATGCATGTTTCTTTCACTAGGAAAGCACTTAACCAATCTAAACATTTCCTAACTTACCAAACTCATTTTAAACCCTTAGAACTTCTTGTTTCTTACCTAATTTTTACATGAACTCTCCTAGAACATTACTAAACCAAAACACATTGTTTTCATCATTAAACAACCAAAAACACTTAACATCCATCAAACACATTCTTATACACAAACTTCACACATTTAGCACTACATCACAACATAGTGCATAATTTAAATTGCATGGCACTTAGGCCCTTAAATAACATGGCTCTTAGGCCCTTAAGATGCATAAATCTTAAACACTGAATTTCCACAATATATTTGCCTTTGACCTGCAAATACACTCAACAATACATATGCCTTTTACTAAGCCCTTGAGAGCATTCTTCTAAGTCATTCACCATTGGCTCCTTAGATCATTTTCATAAGCAATACAAGCTCATTTCTCCTAAGACTTTAAACCACATTAGGTTAGCACATTTACCTCTTTTCCTCACAAACTTCTTTCTTGTTTCCTTGACTAAATTGGCAAGACTTTTAGTTGCTTGTCAACTTCTAAACATTATACAAATGATCTAATGAGTATACAAGCTTTATGCTTCATCTCATTGTAAACCCTAGGTTTTACATTGTTTCAAAAGCATTAAGATAGTTGTTTTACCTTGGTATTTGAAGAGAGTTTGAATATCAATCAAGAGAGGACTCCACCTAGTCCTTGAAAGGTTGGAATGAAGCTAGAACAAAGCAATATAATGCACCATTAATGGTGATTCTCGGTCAAGATAATAACATGGAAGAAACATCATTTTTCTTTGAGATTCCTTACCTAGAAGCAAAGGAGATCAATAATATGTAGAAATATAAGCTCAAGCTCCTTCAATGGTGGAACTCCATGGCACCGAAATGGTGGTCTTGAAGTTTTGAGAAGATAGGAATGAAGAGCTTGATGAGAGGAAGAGAATGGTGTGTTTGTTTTTGATTTGGTTAAGTGAGCTAGGAATTACAAGTGGTCAAAGATGGAGTTTTGGTGTGTACTATTGCAAACCGTGAATGGAGAATGAAGAAGTGATAGAAGAGAGCTTGGAGGCGTGTGAAATGAAGAAGGAAGGGAGAAATGAAGACAAGTTTTGCTTTTAGAAGATATTTGTAGTTATTAAAGCAAATAGTAACTTAAGTAGTCATCTTTATTTAACAAGTTAACAAGAGTGGTGAGTCACCACACTTAAAAACCGGCCCCCTTTATGCTCTTAGGGGTATTTTAGTCTTTATTGATCAATTTAATTACTTATAATAACATATGTTACAAACTAGCTTATTAATGTTACTATTCATAAAAACAAGGCACATAGAAGTGAAAATTTTGATTTCCCATTGATATAGACTTCCAAATGTGATATTATATAGTACACATGTTAATTAAGAGTAATGATGGACATTTAGCCATTCAAAACTCATTTACAAGACAATTTTTCAAAAATGTGCTTTAAGACTCCTTAAAGCACATTTTGTGTTTTAACTTGTTTTCAAGCTTGGTTTTCTTTGCTAATTGGTTTAATACGTTCATTAGTATATATATAAGGTCTTGGTAAGTTCATTAGGTCTTAACCAAGCTTATCCCAAGCTTAGAGCACATTTTGGCCTTTATTGACCTTAAAGCATTTTGTGTTTTCTATGGTTTAAATTGCTTACTAATGTTTCTAAGACTCTTTTTAGTCTTACTACACCTTATTTTAGTGTTTAAACAACATAACTAGGTTTGGGGTATTTCAATCTACCCCCCTTAAAAGAACTTTGTCCCCAAAGTTCATACTTCACATATCCTAAATATAGAACACGGGAACACATATCAACAATACTTCCATAACAACATCTTTACATAACATCGGACACCAGGTCCAAACAACAAACATCACAACATCATTCAGACTCAGCGGTCTGTAACATAACAACATAACAATATGACAACACAACACAGACAATGTATCCAAGTACATGTCGTACACACATAACCGAAACGGCTCTACCCCCCTTAAATAGGGGTACGCCCCGTACCCTATACATACAAACCCTAAGAAGTAAACAATGACGGGTACTTCGCCTTCATCTTATCTTCCAGCTCCCAAGTGGCCTCCTCAACGTCCTGGTTAGACTAGAGAACTTTCACCAGTCTCACTGACTTATGGCGAGTGTCTCGAGTCTTAGTATCCAGAATCCGTACGGGAGTCTCCACTGATCGCATGGTCGGCTCTAAGGTTAGCCTTTCAGGCTGAAGTACATGAGACGGATGAGACATATATTTCTTCAACTGGGACACATGAAATACATCATGTACCTTGCCCAGCTCGGCGGGTAAATCAAGTCTGTAAGCTACCGGGCCGATCCGCTCCGTCACAACATATGGCCCCACATATTTCGGGCTCAACTTGCCTTTCTGGCCAAAACAAAACACTCCCTTCATGGGGGATACTCTCAAAAATACCTGATCGCCCACGGCGAACTCCAGGTCCCGTCTGCATACGACTTCTGTCTATCCTGAGCTGCCTTCATGTTAGCCCGATCTGGCGAACTTCTGCCTGAACTTGTTCCAGATACTCTGGTCCTATAATGACCGTCTCACTCGACTCATCCCAGCATAATGGCGTGCGGCATGGTCTACCGTATAATGCCTGGAAAGGAGACATCTTGATCGAAGCGTGGTAACTGTTGTTGTAGCTAAACTCGATCAGATGTAACTTGTCAATCCAGCTGGTCTGAAAGTCAAGTGCACATGCACGTAACATATCCTCAAGTGTCTGGATGGTGCGCTCACTCTGACCATCTGTCTGTGGGTGGAACGCTGTACTTAGCTTCAGCTCGGTACCAAGCGCTTCCCGTGTGGATTTCCAGTACCTGGAGAGGAATCGGTATCCCTGTTAGACACGATAGTCTTCGGTACTCCATGGTGCCGAACAATCTCCCTATCAAAGAGCTCTGCAAGTTTTGCCACTTTCCAGGTGTCCTTCATCGGTATGAATCGAGCCACCTTGGTCAGTCGGTCAACAACAACCCAAATCATATTCAGACCTCCCCTTGTAGGTGGAAGCCCTACTACAAAGTCCATAGAAATGTCATGGAACTTCCACTCAGGCACTGGCATTGGCTGTACCATACCACCAGGCCGTCGGTGCTCAAACTTGACCTTCTGACATATGAGACACCTCAACATATGATCATTCACATCCTTTTTCATTCCAGTCCACCAAAAATATCTTTTCATACCCTTATACATCTTTGAAGCTCCGGGGTGAATCGAAGTAGTAGAACAATGGGATTCACTCAATATGCGCTCCTTCAACTCAGCGCTACTCCTCGGTATACACAGTCGGCCATTAAGCCTAATCAGGTCATCATCGTGGAGTCTGAAGTCGTACTTCTGACCCTCGAATGTGCCATCAACAAGCTTCTGTCTAATCTCCATCATATACTGATCCGTCATCTGAGCACTCCGCACCTCTTCAACCAAGCTAGAATGAGAGACTAGCGAATGGAGAGAGTGTGCTCGGCGACTCAGTGCGTCAGCTACCACATTTGCCTTACCCTCCTTTATTGCAGATTAATGTCGTAGTCGTTTAGAAATTCAACCCACCTTCTTTGTCTCATGTTCAACTCCTTCTGAGTGAACAAGTACTTTAAACTCTTGTGGTCTGAATAAATCGTCACACTTACCCCATACAAGTGATGTCGCCATATCTTCAATGCGAAGACAATGGCACCCAATTCTAAGTCATGGGTAGGGTAGTTCTCTTCATGCTTCTTCAGCTGTCGGGAGGCGTAAGCTACGACCTTCCCGTGTTGCATCAACACACAACCCATACCTCTGCCTGATGCGTCGCAATAGACCTCAAAACCATCTGGACCGTCTGGTAAAGTCAGGACTGGTGCAGATGTCAGAGCATCCTGAGACTCTGGAAAGAACTCTCACAGTCGACTGTCCACTCGAATGGTGCATCCTATTCATCAAGGAAGTCATCGGCTTCGAGACACTGGAGAAGTCCTTCACAAACCTCCTATAATAACCCGCCAGACCGAGGAAGCTCCTGATATCGGTAACTGTCTTCGGCCTAGGCCAGGTGCGCACTGCATCAATCTTTGCCGGATCAACAGCGATCCCGGCCTCAGAAATCACATGACCAAGAAAGGATACTTGGTTCAACCAAAACTCACACTTTGAAAATTTCATACAACTGATTCTTTCTCAATGTCTGCAACACACTTCTCAGGTGGCTTTCGTGCTCACCTCTCGATTTCGAGTATACAAGTATATCGTCGATGAAGACTACCACTGACTTGTCCAACTGATCTTGGAACAAGCGGTTCATTAAGTCCATGAACTTGGCTGGTGCATTGGATAAACCAAACGGCATAACCGTAAACTCATAATGTCCATACCTTGTTCTGAATGCTGTCTTCTCAATATCACTGTCACGAATAGCAATCTGATGGTATCCAGATCGTAGATCTATCTTGGAGAATACTGATGCTCCCCTCAACTGATCAAATAAGTCGTCGATGCGTGGTAAAGGGTAACGGTTCTTCACCGTGACTGCATTCAGCTCTCGATAGTCAATACACAGGCGGAGGCTACCGTCCTTCTTCTTCACGAAGAGGACCGGCGCTCCCCATGGTGAAACGCTAGGGCGGATAAACCCCTTGTCGAGTAGGTCTCTCAGCTGCTCCTTGAGCTCAGTCATCTCTGCTGGAGCCATACGATAGGGCGCCTTCGCAATTGGTCCGGTGCCCGGAACCAAATCAATCTCAAACTCCACTTCCCGTGCTGGCGGCATGCCCGGCAGTTCCTTAGGAAATACATCAGGAAACTCCGACACTACCGGCACATCTGGGCTAAACTCTGGATCTCTCTCTATGTCCTGGACATAGCAGAGGTATACATCACTCCCTCGTCGTAGTTCACGACACATAGCCATGGCGGTGATGATCTGAGTCGAAGGCTCCCTGGGCCTCTGGCGGTAAGATATAGTAACCCCAGATGGACTCCGAAGAAGCAGACGATGCTCGGCACACAGGATTCTGCCCTTGTACCGCTCCAACCAGTTCATCCCGACAATCACATCAAAACCAAGTCCGTCGAACTCTATCAAGTCGATCGGAAATTCTTCACCTATGATTCTCACAACAACATCTCGGTGGTAGCGGGTACACCTGATCCGCTCTTTCGACGGGAGAGTGACTAGGAAGTCTGGCATCTCATCACCGTCTAACCCCAGCCTCTTCGCAAAGGATAGCGAAATAAATGTATGAGAGGCTCCGGAGTCGAACAAGATCGAAGCGTCCACGCCATTGACTGGAAAGGTACCGGTGAGGATTGTGCCGCTCTTGCCGGCTTCTGCCTCATTGCAGACACTCAGTATACCTCCCGTTCCGAGAGCACAGCCTAATTCATTGGCAAACTAATAAGTATTGGGTAATAACACGGTTGATATACTTCAAACAACTCCACTTTATTCATTAACACACTCTTTTTACAACATTCGTTGGCTTATACTGTCGCCACAATTAACACTTACAACATCCTTAACATACACTGGTTTATCACATCACATAATTATACAAGGCTTTAAAACTGTCTGAAGGTCAAATTCAAACGTCCGGGTTTCATGTGTGTGGCATTGATCACTGCCGATGGTGCGGTATTCAGTTTGATCTTCCTGATGCCATGGTATAGCATCCTTGACTGCCCACCCATGATTAACACTCCTTTTCAACACTAGCTTCTTTGCGAGATCAGCACGCTTCTGCTCGCCATACACAAACACTGCGGTATCACCAATGGACCAAGACACCACGGGTACTCCCTTACTTAGAGACTCGGGTGACTCGTCCTTATCTTGGTGTAAACCTAACCGTCCACCTTTCTGGTAGAAGTTCACAATACATAATCCGCTTTAACACTTGGAATTGAATCCGTTTCAACTTGTGAGCAATTCCCACGGCGTGGTTAACGACCGCAAGGAATCCTCAGGTATACTTGGTACAGTTGCTCCATCTTCAGCTCGCACTTCTTGATATGTCTTGGTGTAAGGGTTCCAGTCCTTACCCATGCACATCATCTTCAATTTCATTCTTGATCCGCTCGGGTATTCGGTGTGTAGAAACCTCCAGGTTTTGCTCCAAGTTCATTGCATCGTCGGATGATGTGGATTTGTGCTTCCGGTGTCAGGTATCCATTTAAGAGTATCATACCTGGTTGGATGACCTGACATTGCTCCATTGGAAAGTCGGTGATGTTGATGGTGGTTTCTTCGGGGTTTGGTGTGGGTGGGATTGGATAGCAAATATTGAAAGTTCCTAAGTTTCCAAATTACCTATTAGGTGTTTCTCACATACTTTAATTCTTTACTCACATGGTAGTACACTTGGACTCACTAACACACATGCATGAAATGCGGTATGCAATCACTTATTTCACTCAATAGTTTAGGCGGTACCTGGTCTAGAAGAGGGCCCTGGCGCCTCAGACCGGTCCACCACATTCAGGGCGGCCTTGCCGGACCCCGACCCCTTCCCCTTCTGGGAATCTGTGTACCTCTGATCTGGGGGTGGCTGATTCGCCGTCTTCGGGCCATCGGTGGTCGCAGTGGCCTTACCCTTCCATTGCCCCTTGGGCCTGTAGTTTCTACTGTTCGGGTTCTGCCAGCACTCATAGTCGCGGTGCCCCATCTTTTTGCAGTATCGGCACTGCACATCATTACCCTTGCAGTCCTTGCCGGGGTGGTCTCCGTTACACCACTTGCAGTAATAGTGGCGCTCCGGTCCAGAGCCCGTGCTAGCTGCTAACACATCACACACTCAGTACATACTTCACAAGTTAATAACACACACTAGATTTCGGTATTGGAATTTATTAATTACCCTTGGGTGGGTAAGAGCGTAAAGGCTTGGCCGCATATGCGTAGGTGAGCTGCAGAGGCTCCTCAGCAGTGGTGGTCTGGGTCTGGCCCTTGCCACCCTGTTGCTGTCCTTTCTGGGACTGGGGGTATGGCTTCCTCTTCTTTCCTCCCCCTTGCCCTTGCGTGCCTTGGCCCTCGCTCATGGCCTTGCGCTTGAGCGCACTCTCCTCGTCCCTCAGACGGACGGTGATCTCCACAATTGCAGCGGCATGGTAGCACTCCTATATTTAGGGTGTCAGTTATGCCCCGCCAAACAAATTCACATCACATTAACACATTGCACATACTTATTCACATCACACTGTAGTCCCATTATCAGTCCGTTGTAGAAACGGTTCACGAGAATGCGGTCTGAGTAACCCAGATCCGGTAGCAGGTGGATAAGTCCGATGAAGGCTGAGTAGTACTCAACTACCGTCATCTTATCCCCTTGCCTCAGATTGTCCAACTCCAGGCGCTTGGCCACTTGCACGTGTATCGGGTAGTACTTGGCTCGCAACAGGGCCGTGTACTCCCTCAACTGAAAGGTCGGGTCAGCAACTCTGCCCTCCTGTACTAACTTCCACCAGCTCTGTGCCGAACCCTTCAAGTAGTAAGCGGCAAGTCGAACCTTGGCCTCCTCAGGCACCGCCAAGGTCTCGAAGGCAGTCTCCATCTCGGAGATGTACGCCTCCGGCTTACGAGGGTCGGTCTCCCCACTGAATGATGGTGGCCTCAGATCAGCCAACGCCTTGACCCAGTTGGTCTCTCGTGGCGGTGGCGGTGGTGGTTGAACTCCGGGCTGTTGCCCCTGCTGCATCGCAGCTACCAATTGGGGTACCATCTGGGCTACGGCGGCTGCTACTGCCTCAGCCATAACCTGAGCCGTAGTTTCTCGCCCTGGTCACCCGTATCTCCAGTACCGCGTCCGCGGCCTCTACCTCTCGGTCGACCTGACATCTGAATTCACATGAACATTCATTAGCAATATGCTTGCACACTTATTGGTCTAACGGTTGTAACGCTTTTCCCGACTAAAAGGTATTTCCACACTTAGTTAGTGGTTAACCTATCGATAACTGCTCACTTGATAACTATTGCTAGATTTCCTAACTCGGTATATCCCTAAGCTCGGTATTCTATTCATTCCTACTACGCACATAACATTACTTGAAATCGCAGCGGAATTTAAACAACTAAACAATAACTAAACGATTGGTGCTACAACGCCGTCAACCACCCACGTGGTTAACAAGGCTGAATAAATACAAGTGTATCGGTCTGATGAACAGACTCCCGAGCATAGAACTAATAATCACATATACATAAACATAATACCGAGTATTTACTTACATCCTTCACTGTAAACCATCACTGTAAACTGTTCACAACCAAAATATATAACGCCACGGGAGCACAGGCGCATCCCGGGCCCAACATCCAAAAGTAATCAAAAGTAATCCTGCATCCTAGAATCTAAAGCCATTCCGCTTCTTCGATCCTCATCCTGCAGTAAAAGAAATATGGAGCCCCCGAGGGGGTCAGCAACCCTTGGCTGGTATGGTTAACGCGCAGCCCATCGGCTACCGGGATACGCGCAACTAATTGTCATGGTGACATGGCATTCATTTTAAACACACAACTTATACATATATCATAACATGGGTATTGTACACAACATCACACATAACACACAAGAACAATTCCTTTAAGGAAGAGAACCAACACAATTAGTTCCCATGGAGAGCCTAGAGGATGTTGCCATACTCATGCCAAGCTTGTTACATAACTCGTTACCGTCCTGTTAGATTGAACGGATAACTTAACACAAGGTGCCTCGGATATAGTCACCCAAGCACACCGAAACAACACATAGTATGCCCTTGTGGCCCGACGTGAGTCAGTAAAATAGCCTTGGTTAAGCTAAAGGGAAGGTTGGAAACCAAATTGGAAAACAACCATAACATACAAAGAGAATCGAACCGGTTATGACATTGACTCCCATACTCACATGCGTGGCCGGAACAGACCGGACTCCTCACTTCCCCCGTTAGCACTTGTTAGTAGTTCAACATTGAACTCAGTAAACAATTCACAATAATAGGTCAAGTCTTGTTAGATACACACAAGGGAAGAGAGAGTCATACTTAACAACATAATAATATTTAACAACTGTAAACTCTTTACATGGTTTAATCTTACAAAGTCATTAACACACAGAAACAAACAACACACAAGCCGGTGTAAACCGGTAGGCAACAGACTGCAAGAAAACCATACCTTGGTCCTTGCTTCGATTTGTTTCCACCGTAGGTCACCCCTATACATGATTAATAACATCGGTTAATTAAACGTACTAGTTCGTCAGTAGCTTATTACTTTACATTTCTAGTTATTTTACTTTCACACTTGTTATTACTTTTCACCATTTTAATTCCCATTATAACACTCCTAACATGTCTTAATTCACCTCATATCATCATTACTAACTAATCACCATTTTTAGACAACTTTTCCTAACCTTAAACAACATTTTTGGCCAAAACAGTGGCATGTCCGAACTTGTGTCCGGACTTTCCAAGTTCGGACGCAAGCCGTGACTTAAAACTGAAAACAGACGCATGTCCGAACATGTGTCCGGACTTCGGAAGTTCGGACATGGGTCGAGGAAAATTCAAAGTAAAATATCATGTGTCCGAACCTGTGTCCGGACTTCCGAAGTTCGGACACAGTTCGAGACTCTGAGGATTTTTACGCAACAGGGCCTGTCCGAACGTCCATGTCCGAACGGATGTTCGGACAAGCCAAAACACTCATTTTCTAAGCCTTTAAACACTTAACCAACTTTCACCAAACTTCTCCTAAAGCCTCATAATGTTTTCTAACATCATTTGGTACACTTACACCCTCATACAACATCCATGGAACTCATTTTCTATCTCCTTAAACACTTACTCACTTCATACCAAAATTCCTACACTTATGATATTTTCTCCTTGGTTTTCTAAGTGGTGTTTCATACCTATGATAACCACTATGCCAATAATGTTTCCTCACCACTACAACATCATCTCCAAAGCATATTTTCTTCCTAAACAACTCCTTGAACATCTTTACAAGTTTATAGCTTCCCATGAAACAAATCACTTCATCCTTTTTTTCACCAACAATCCACAAGTCCTAAATACAATCTCACTATGATCATGAAATGTCCCCAAACAATCTTTTGCAATCTAAAACCTCTAGAACATTACCTAAGCCCTTTTTACATCTTTAAAACACCTTAATGCATGTTTCTTTCACTAGGAAAGCACTTAACCATTCTAAACATTTCCTAGCTTACCAAACTCCTTCTAAACCCTTAGAACATCTTGTTTCTTACCTAAATTTTGACATGAACTCTCCTAGAGCATTACTAACCCAAAACACATTGTTTTCACCATTAAACAACCAAGAACACTAAAATCCATCAAACACATTCTTATACACAAACTTCACACATTTAGCACTACATCACAACATAGTGCATAATTTAAATTGCATGGCACTTAGGCCCTTAAATAACATGGCTCTTAGGCCCTTAAGATGCATAAATCTTAAACACTGAATTTCCACAATATATTGCCTTTGACCTGCAAATACACTCAACAATACATATGCCTTTTACTAAGCCCTTGAGAGCATTCTTCTAAGTCATTCACCATTGGCTCCTTAGATCATTTTCATAAGCAATACAAGCTCATTTCTCCTAAGACTTTAAACCACATTAGGTTAGCACATTTACCTCTTTTCCTCACAAACTTCTTTCTTGTTTCCTTGACTAAATTGGCAAGACTTTTAGTTGCTTGTCAACTTCTAAACATTATACAAATGATCTAATGAGTATACAAGCTTTATGCTTCATCTCATTGTAAACCCTAGGTTTTACATTGTTTCAAAAGCATTAAGATAGTTGTTTTACCTTGGTATTTGAAGAGAGTTTGAATATCAATCAAGAGAGGACTCCACCTAGTCCTTGAAAGGTTGGAATGAAGCTAGAACAAAGCAATATAATGAGCACCATTAATGGTGATTCTCGGTCAAGATAATAACATGGAAGAAACATCATTTTTCTTTGAGATTCCTTACCTAGAAGCAAAGGAGATCAATAATATGTAGAAATATAAGCTCAAGCTCCTTCAATGGTGGAACTCCATGGCACCGAAATGGTGGTCTTGAAGTTTTGAGAAGATAGGAATGAAGAGCTTGATGAGAGGAAGAGAATGGTGGTGTTTGTTTTTGATTTGGTTAAGTGAGCTAGGAATTACAAGTGGTCAAAGATGGAGTTTTGGTGTGTACTATTGCAAACCGTGAATGGAGAATGAAGAAGTGATAGAAGAGAGCTTGGAGGCGTGTGAAATGAAGAAGGAAGGGAGAAATGAAGACAAGTTTGCTTTTAGAAGATATTTGTAGTTATTAAAGCAAATAGTAACTTAAGTAGTCATCTTTATTTACTTAACAAGTTAACAAGAGTGGTGAGTCACCACACTTAAAAACCGGCCCCCTTTATGCTCTTAGGGGTATTTTAGTCTTTATTGATCAATTTAATTACTTATAATAACATATGTTACAAACTAGCTTATTAATGTTACTATTCATAAAAACAAGGCACATAGAAGTGAAAATTTTGATTTCCCATTGATATAGACTTCCAAATGTGATATTATATAGTACACATGTTAATTAAAGAGTAATGATGGACATTTAGCCATTCAAAACTCATTTACAAGACAATTTTTCAAAAATGTGCTTTAAGACTCCTTAAAGCACATTTTGTGTTTTAACTTGTTTTCAAGCTTGGTTTTCTTTGCTAATTGGTTTAATACGTTCATTAGTATATATATAAGGTCTTGGTAAGTTCATTAGGTCTTAACCAAGCTTATCCCAAGCTTAGAGCACATTTTGGCCTTTATTAACCTTAAAGCGTATTTTGTGTTTTCTATGGTTTAAATTGCTTACTAATGTTTCTAAGACTCTTTTTAGTCTTACTACACCTTATTTTAGTGTTTAAACAACATAACTAGGTTTGGGGTATTTCAGAAGATATAGGGACAACCCCTGCCTAGGAGCAATAAGATACTAAAGGACGTCTGCACGAGGCGTGCATGCGAGACGGTGATCGGTGGTGCACACACAACATGAAGTCACAGGCGCGAGGTGATGATAGGCGCATAGGGGCACAGGCGCGAGGTGGTAATGGATTTGCATGGGCGCGTGACACTAGCTCGAGATGACGGGTGCTGACGCAGGACACACACGGGGTGTGACGGGCACAGAATGGAGGGAGGCACAGGCACAACGTCGGTGGGGGGATACACTAGGCGTCGAATGTCGAATATTGATCGATGATTCACCAAATTTTAAATTTATACTTGATCGATTCAATTAATAAATCTATAGTTAAAATTAATATTAAAGATATTGTCATTCAATTTGATTATGTATAACCAACCAATACACAATAGCAATCTTCATCAAGAGTAACACTATATTAAGAGAGTTTGGATCCAAATATGAAAATCAATACAAGTTACAAAGGTTGCTTAAATTTGTACTTTAAAATTTTTGTCAATTAAGCATAATGCGATAAGTCACATGAATTTGACTCATAAGCCGAAAATATCAAAAAAACGTAGAGGCTAACCCGAACCGAAAGCACCTGAACCCGAAATCAACCAAACCGAAGTCACCCGAACCTAATTTTAACTAGATAACCTGACCCGATCCGAACCAAACCGAATAGTGAATATCTACAAATTGACCCGAACCGAACCGAAAGTCTACTTATAGGTGCCTAGCAGGGTAGAATTTGCCCTTTATAGAAGTGCATTAAGGTTATAAATCCAGATGACTTATCCCCTCTTGTAGTTTTGGTACTTATCCTTTGTTTTTTTCTCCTTTTTTTCCAAATTATTTTCAAAATTTTAAAAATGGCATCCTTCCTATTTTTGCTGGTTGTTTGTTTTGCATTAGAAAAGAAAAATATTGTTGTCGGTTTTTACCCCTTTCATTTAGGTAAGATTTTTTAACTTTTTTTATGCCTTAGTTCTCTCTTAACTCGATTATTTTCAAAATTCAAAAAAAGAAAACAAAAATCCCTTCTTTTTTTACTAATATTTTATTCATTAACAAAAAACATCTTTTAAAATTCCCTCATTTTGTGGTTAGCATTTTTTTAAGTCCTTTCTTTTAGCTAGTTTTTACTCATTTTTTTCTTTCCTTTCTCATATTCTTATCCCTTATTTTTCTATTAATTAACTCATTTTTGTTTGCTTAATTTTAAAATTCAAATGTTTGTTTAGCATCTATATAAGTCATTAATATTAGGAGCTCAAAAAAGGAGGGCCCTTCATCGTTCACATCAGCCACCACCAATTACCATCATCTCTATTTATTCACGCCCAGCATCTCCGATCACTAGGGCTTACACCCATCACTTGCGATTACACTCTCACCCACATTATTGTCGTGTTGTAACCTGTTTCAGCCTTGTTCATGTCATTAAAACTATCATTGATGATCCACACCTGATTAGCTTTTGGCATCAAAGTTTGCTTCCTATCATCCCGTTCCATCCATAAATTTGGTGACCCATCACCGATGCGCTATCGACCATGTCTTGCATATGAATTGCCCATATGAAATCCCTATCTCTCATAAACCCAATCTCTTTGCAAGTTCTAACCCATGTTATGAGTATTGTTGGATGGTCACCAGCATCATGGCATAGCTAGCTTTGCCGATCCTCAAACTTAGTCTTCCACTTCCTTCTTCATAACCACCATCGTAGTCGTCTCCATTCAAAACCGCCTCATCATCTTGCATGTCACCTGTCATTCGAGACTAGTCGTGAGTATGGGTGTCAAAATCGGGTTTCAGGTCGGGTTAAGCCCAATCTGAACCCGACCCGAAAATAGTTTTGGTACACCCCAACCTGACCCGAACCCGTAGTGGGTAATATTTGTTCAACCCGAATCCGGAGCTAGTTGACCCGAACCTGACCCGCATTTCAAAATTTTATTTTATTTTTAAAATTTTGGATTCGTTAATAAATAAATATAATACGTTAATACTAATTAATTATTATGTACTATATTTAATTATAAATCCCTAATTAAATGTTTATTTTAGTCATAAATTAATAATTAAACATTAATTTAAGTTATTAAATATAACATACTTTCTATTTTAAATTAAAAAAATTCGGGTTACGGGTTGGCGGGTTCAACCCGACCCGAAGCGGGTTTCAATGACCCAACCCGATCCGAAAATCTTTTCGGGTCAAATATCTCAACCCGAACCCGGCTTTTTACGGGTCAGTTTCGGGTCGGGTTTTGGGTTCGGGTCAAGATTGGCATCCCTACTCGTGAGCAGTAGCAACAACAATGAATTTCATTCCAATGCTATCATCATTGGACTGGTCATGTGAGCCTCGTGCGAAGGGAATGTGAGAAAAGAGTAGGGGAAAAGACGATAAAGGTAGATATATATATATATATATATATATATATACTTTTATTGTTGTTCATATATTGCACTATAGGTGGATTCCTTTTCGGTGCACCCTGGCAAAATTAAATTATTTTATTATTATTCTTTTTTTGAGGGACAAAAACATTTATATTACTTAATATCATAACTACGCCAAGTCAAAAAGTCTACAGGAAAATCAGAAGTCCAAACACGAAACAAATCAGTCCCAATAGCCGAAAATAAATGAGAACAATTATAAGCAAGCCTATTCCCTTCTCTGCGGATAAAACTCCTACTCACACACATATGGTGAGAAAACTTCTACCGTGTCTCATCAAGCACAGCATCAATCTCAGGGGAAATCGAAGAGCCCCTCTTGAGCCCCTTCACAACAGCAAGGCAGTCTGAATCTACAACAAGAACAATGCCCCCAAGATCAAAAACATACTAAACCCCCACCTCCAGACTCATGGCCTTCGCCAGGATCGACCAGCGGATCCCCTATAGCACACGAAGAGACACCCCCAACATACCCCCAGCCTCATCGTGCACCACCGCAGCCGCCAACAACAACCCCACACCCCAGGCCCAAACATCAGTATTCACCTTCGCCCAACCTGGAGAGGGAGGGAGCCAACGGTCAATGTGAGAATCAATATCCCACAGAGCCCCCAAAACTCGAGAAAAGCTCGAGATAAACGCCTCTGCTCTAGAATGCCATCAGTAAAAGACTTGGAAGCCCCAAAGGCAGCACCATTCCTAGCCCACCAAATCCCCCAACATAGCTCAACGACTTGGCCCAGAACCCGGAAAGAAACCGAATTTGATAGCAGCTCAAACCAACTACAACAATCAAGCCCAACATCCACGTCAGGCAAAGAGTCCTTCAAAGAAGAACCCCAACACCAAGCCGAGCCTTTAGAGCAATAGAAGAAGGTATGAACCCAATCCTCCAGGACCACAAAAAGCTGGCAGTCCCCTGACCCCAGACCACGCCATCGGAGCGTAAGCCGGAATGGAAATGCCCTATGCCAAAATGCCAAGCAAAGATACAAACCCTTGGAGGTAGACAATCATGACGGATACACTCCAAAATGATGAAGCCATGGAGGAACTCTAACTCTTACCACCCCGGATAAAGGGCAAAGCCGAGATGTAACCAGATTTGACAGAAAAAATCCATGACTTTGACCGGCACCAGACAAGCTGATCAGGCACTCCAGACACAGGAGGAGGCATAGCGAGAATAAGATATGCATCAACTGGCAAAAAAATTGGTGAACCAGCTCCAAGTTCCAACCAGAATCCTCTCCCACTACCGAAGTAATCGGCCGGAACATAGACTCACGATCAAGCCAAGGATCCTGCCACACCCGAACCGACTCCCCGCCACTAATGCACCAGGAAGCCCCCAGACGTAGCAGGGAAAACCCCTCCTTCGACGCGCACCATATAGGGCTGCCACCCTCCTTCGTCTCCTGTGAATGCCGAACTTCTAGAGGACCATAGATCGCAAACAAAACCTTAGAAACCAAAGAGTCGGATAGTCAGGAGTCTCCAGCACTGCTTTGCGAGCAAAGCCAAATTAAAAGCCCTAAAATCCCAAACCCCCAATCTTCCACTCTCCCTAGTTCGAGAAAGAACCTCGTGTTTCAACCAATATATAGGATTCTTTTATGGTTTAAGCTAATTACTACTTAGCTAAAGTATACAGTGGAAGTTGTTGAGTTGATTTAGTAGCTTTATAATAAAACTTATTTTTGTTCTCTTTTTTTATTATTATTAGTCATCTTCTCTCACTTGAATTTTACATACTTTTTAGTATGGTTTTATTCGAACGTAGGTTATGAATGCCTCATATAATTTCTCTTTGACTTCCAAGTAAACTTTAGCATTAGGTGATTTGAGTAAGGCCTTGTTATCCACAAATTCTGATATTCTTTACAACAAAAAGGATATGTCATAGACAGTTAGCTTTAGAGTTATAATAGTAAAGGAAAATAAGTTTTTAAGGGTCGTGAAGGAATCTAAACCCTTTAAAAGTTTCATATCAACCCTTGACCTCATAACTCTACCAATCGTAATAATATTTCCTTTCCAAGTTTAATAGGTCAAAACTTAGGTGGCGGCTCTATTTAGGTTTGTGTGGGCCAGTTAGAATAATTAAGCTTGAGTGTTATAATTTTGGTTTAGTTATTCTAATTTTAAATCGAACCATAAGGCCTTAAGCTCGATACTTAAGGGTTCAAAAACAAGCGCCTGTAGACTGACTACTCTGTTGGGGATCACCACCTAAGTTTTAAAATTTTAAACTTATGAAAGAGGGATTAACTGGAACTTATAATCTTAAGGCTTACTTTTTATGATATTATCCTTTTTACTATCTTGTGCATACGAGAGATGAGGGCCCAAATAAACCAATTATCGATCATGCTAAGTCATGACCCGTTCTGAGACATACACCATAGGGCGATGTGTAGAAGTGGGGGAACTGAGGAGGATGGCATGCAAACCCCATCCCTTCATTACGTGGGCCCAAAACACCAAGCACCTCTCCAAACGTACCCATACCTGAAAACCAAATATCTGTCATGCCAAGGTATGACTCGTCCTAATACACATACCTTAGGGTGATGTGTAAAGGTGAGGGAATGAAGAGGATGGCGTGCAAGCCTTATCCCTTTACAATGTGGGCTAAGGCTCCTAGAACTGTTTGATGAAACTTGCATAGTGAGGACATTGTTGGGGTTAAAACCTAATTCAGCAAGTGTACTGGTCTATCGTAGCAAGTTTTCCTAGGTAGTATTCCCTAGGTTATCGAACCAAAGAAGACTGTGTCTAGTTTGAGTCTTTAATCTAAAAACTAAAGAAAAATAAAAATAATAAATTGGGGGTTTGAATGTAGAAAATAAAATAAACTAAAAAAATAAAATAAAAAGTGAGTTTATAATAAATCTAAAAAATGAATCCTGGTTTATTACATCTCCCTAGTTTATCAATTCCCTTCCTGAGTGTTTTCTAAATTCTAGATCACCACCTTAGATCTAAATTAATCTAAAACCGGTCCCCCGCAAGATAGATCTTTACTAGCAATTCCCAAATCCTAACTCTCATTACGAATTTACAAATTAACTAGTAGCATTAACGGTTTATCTGGTTTCTAGTAAGCTAATCCCCGGGAATTGCCATCTGTAGTTTCACTGGTAATATTCCTATGGTCTAATGAACGCCGCAGTTCTCACTTGTAAGCAATTCATACCAAATAAACTCAAGCAATAATTAATCACAAGAGAATTCAATAATAAACTAGGAATAAAACTACAATCTATATAGAATTTATATTTAACAACTCGGGAAGAAAAATAATAAACTAGTTATCCATAGCAACCAGAATCCTAAACGACTACTCAGACATTGCAAGAATAGAAACAACAATATTAGAAAGGAAGAATGCCATCAAATCTGTATAGTAGAACCGATCTGTGACGCACCGGGATGGCTAAATGACCGCGTACCGGAAATGTTCCGGGTACGTGGGGATGCAAAAAACGGGCGGACGTGCCGCTTTTTTTTTTAATAATTTGAAGCCAATTCTGGAGAGAAAGGAAGCCACACCGAAGATAAACAGGAGACAACAATATTTATATTTTTGAACCCTATAAATTAGTACTATTCTTCTCTAACTAATGTTAGTTTTGGAAACTTTCAATAGGAAATCGTTACAAAAATTAATGATCAGTACAAATTTAATGGGTTAATTTTTTTAATGAGGGATTATCTTCAATATAATCTTAGCATTAAAAAATAAGTAAAAACAAAATAAATAAAATAGTAAAAATTTAATATATGTACATCTTCTTGCCGTCCCCACGTTTTTTTTTTATTTTAAGAATTGCCGTTTTATGTCCCCATATCCGTTTCCGTGCTGCGTTCGGCATGGTTGTTTTGTGGTTGTTTTGGTCTGGGTGTTTTGTGGTTGTTTATATGTGGCAGTATATTACTCCTCCGTTCAACAATAACTGTCATTTTAGAAACTTGCACACTTATTAAGAAAAGTAGGACAATGACGCATGTGCCCCTACTTTTTACTTTTCCATTTAGATAATAATTACTTTTATATTGAACAGTAGGGGTAAAAGTGGAAAGAAGTGTGTCAAAAAGCTAGAATGACAGATATTTTTGAACAAGAATCACATCCTAAAACGACAGATATTAATGAACGGAGGGAGGGAGTATTGGAGTAGAAGGTAGGACCCACGTGAGACCACTCTCAAAACTACCACAGACATGCCACAGACATGCCCTCACCGAACGAAGATCTTGATCTCCTATGTTGTTCCCGGTCTGCTCTTGTTGATGTTTCCTAAATCAATCAGACTCTTTTCAAACTCGTCTATGCTCACGGTTAGGGTTGTGCGAATTCTCCCTGTTTCATTTTGTTGCGTCTGATATATATATATATATATATACTCGGCCCTGTATGTCGGTTTAGTATCGAATATATAGGTTAAAAGAAAATACCACGTGTTGTACATTCTCCTCGCTAATGTCATAGGTCGTTAACCATTTCTTGGCTACGGGTGCTTGTAGCTATCTCTGGCTACATCAGAGTAGTTTTGTAATTATTGAAATGTGATGGGATAAAAATAGGAGAAAAAAAAAATTCGTCCGCACCGAACGATTCACACGTGTTCTACATTTCTTTCATTTTTTTCTAAAATTCTTTTTCTTTATCATTATCATAACACAAAATTTAAATAGTTATAACTTTTAATATATAAGTTCAAAATGAAAAAAAAAGCATATCATTGTTCATCTAAATTCAAGCTCTTCAGAACAAGACCAATCATAGAAATGTTTTGACAACTTTGAAAAAAAATATATTTTTACATGTATAAGTCGTTCTATACTTTAATGTGTGGATGTATGTACATATTTTTATGTGAGAATGTACAAGTTTTAATGTGACGATGTACATGTTCAAATGTGAGAATGTACATGTTCAATTATGAGAACATATATGTGTTAATGAACATTTGTACATGTTTGTATGGCCGTCTGTACAAGTGTTCTTCCTTATATGTAAAGGTTTTAATCTAAGGATGTACATATTTAATAATTCGTACAAGTTTATATGACTATCTATATGTTTTTAATGTGAGGATGTACATGTTTTTACGTGAGGATGTTTATGTTTTAGTGAACATTTGTACAGGTTTGTATGACCATCTGTACAAGTTTTCTTTTACGTTCTGTGCACTATACATGTAAAACTAATTCTTTTTAAGTTGTCAAAATATATCCATGTGTGGCCTTGTTTTTGACGAGCTTGAATTTAGGTAACAATGATATAATTTTTTTTCATTTTGGACTTATATATATTAAAAGTTACAATAATTTAAAATATTATTATTGTGATTAAAAAAAAAAACTAGCGGCTGCTCCCCTGGATGTAGCCATCTCTGACTACAGTTAGCTGTAGCCATGACAGTCCGTAAAAATATTGCAGTCGTCCCATCTTTTCGATGATAACCAATGAAGTTTGGGCGTGTCTTGGCTACAGCCAACTGTAGCCAATTTTGGCTACATCCTGCGCCTTTATTTATTTATTTAAGCCCCCCGGCGCCTATGGTTGTTTGTTTTTTTTTTATGATTTTTTTTCCTTTTTTATCACAAAATCTTTAAATTGTTGTAACTTTTAATATATAAGTCCAAAATGAAAAAAAAATTATATCATTGTTCACCTAAATTCAAGCTCTTCAAAACAAGACTAGTCATAGATATATTTTAACAACGTTTTAAAAAATTATTTTTACATATATAGTGCATAGAACGTAAAAGAAAACTTGTACAGATGGTCATACAAACCTGTACAAATGTTCACTAAAACATGTACACCCACATGTAAAAACATGTACATCCTCACATTAAAAATATATAGATTGTCACATAAATCTGTACGAATCATTAAATATGTACATCCTTAGATTAAAATCTGTACATATAAGGGAGAAAACTTACACAGATGACCATACAAACATGTACAGATGTTCATTAAAGAACATGTACATTCTTACATTTGAACATGTACATCCTTACATTAAAACATGTACATTCTCACATTAAAATATGTACATACATACTCACATTAAAGTATAGAACGACTCGTACATGTAAAAATAATTTTTTTTTTCAAAGTTGTCAAAACATATCCATGACTGGTCTTGTTTTGAAGAGGTTGAATTTATATGAACAATAATATAATTATTTTTCATTTTAAACTTATATATTAAAAATTACAATAATTTAAAGATTTTATGATTAAAAAAAACGGGCGTAAGAAAAAAAAAAAAAAAAAGAGACCGGAGCGCGAGAGGGATCATCCTACATGTAGCCTAGAAATCGTGATGAAAGTTTAGTATTCAACGGAGCCCACTTCCATGCTCATTTGCATGGCCATCATCTTCATGCATAGCAGCCGTTCAGCCATGTTTAATAAGTACAATGTCCAATGTGCATGAACAAATGATTATATACTTCTGGTATTCATTACTTTCTCCGTCCTGAATTGACCGTTTTGTTTTATTATTTGGATATATAGTTTGACTTCAATATTTAACATATAAGATAAAATAATTTTCAAAATTTAAGTTTTGCATATGATTCCTTACATGGTAAACTATATATTACAAAATTTAGTTTTATAAAATTATTTTATCTTATATGCTTAATATTGAAATGGAAAAACGTGTCATAAAGCAAACAGGACGGTCAATTCAGGACGGAGGGAGTATGTTGCAGCCTATGTAATGTCGTCACCCTCTCATTAACGTGTAGCCATGCAAAAGTCTGCACCTCTGTCATTCGGTTGCGCGTCTGTCATTTGTTGGCTGTGTGAATCCTTAACTGGTCCGGGAATATATGCAAGAGTCGCAATTTCATAGGTGCAGCACGTCCGCATCTATCATTCTGCGCTCCAGTCCACTTGGCAGTCCAGTTAGCTGTTGACTGGATTGTTTTGCTGATTGGACTGTCTTTTTAGTATATTAACTTTAATTGAATGTAACTTTTAAAATATAAGTCCAAAATAAAAAAAATTATATCATTGTTCACCTAAAATTCGAGCTCTTCAAAACAAGACCAGACAAGGATATATTTTGACAACTTTGAATTAATTTTATTTTTACATGTATACATACGATGAAACACTAACATCATAATATGATTCATTAATTTTGATATTATGATTCATTAATTGATATTATGATTTACTAACTAATAAGTGGTGAATTAGATAACACACTTTGGAACCGATAAAAAATTATTATTATTTTGTAGTGTATTATTATTGTATGGTGTATTTTAAACCTTATATAGTGAATCATGTATTTTCCGTACATACCAAATTTGTTTTGTGCTGTATTATTGTTTAATTTTTAATTTTTATATGTTTATGTTGATACACTAAAATGATGATATGATTCATTAACTTTGATATTATGATTCATTAAAATTGATATTATGATTCATTAACTAACAGACTTCAGAACCGATAAAAAATAATTATTGTTTTGTAGTGTATTATTATTATTGTATGGTGCAATGTAAATATTCTATGGTGAATCATGTATTTTTCATACATACCAAATATTATTATTATTATTGTTGTTGTTTTGTCGTGTATTATTGTTATTTATATGATGTATTTTAAGTCTTATATAGTGAATCATATAATTTTGTAACATACCGTTTCAAAACAGATAATGAATCATTATTGTTTTATAGTGTATTATTATTGTTATATGGTGTATTTTAAACTGTATACGGTGAATCAAGTATCGTTGATATGATATACATATAAAAAATATAAAATTTTAAAGTTGTCAAAACATATCCATGTCTGGTCTTGTTTTGAAGAGCTTGAATTTAGATGAACAATGATATAATTTTTTTTTCATTTTGGACTTATATTTTTAAAGTTACAACCAATTGAAGTTAATATAGTAAAAATGCAGCCCAGTCAGCAAAACAATCCAGTTAGCAACTGACTGGACTGCCAAGTGGACAGGGCTGCACCCATTTGGACGTGGGCAAGCCGCACCATCTACTGTCAGTACAAGAGTATATATCCGGACCACACCATAATATGTCCAGTTACCTTCCGTTCAAGTGTGGTCCGGGTTTATAAATTAGAACACAAACCCGAACCACTCCCAAAATAAGACAGTAACTTTTATTTCAAATTGGTCCAGGTTTGTAAATCTAGACACATACCTAGACCATACCCAAACTTCATCAGAGAGCTCTTTTTATGTCACTTTGGTCCCGTCTTGATCCTTAACCACTTGACAAATGTATCTAGACCTTTCTCTTCAGCATTTTTATCTGTTTTAGCATAAAACCACATGTGAGTAGTAATCTTAACATTTAACATAATTAAGCACTAAAGTGGGGAAATATTTAACATTAGAACTTAAATCAATAAACAATAAAGCATATAAACATAGATAAATTCCCCACTTATTAGACATGCATATTTTCTTTTATGCTTATATCTTCGTAATTTTGTGCTTCTGTAATAAGCTTGATTGTGTGTGGATAGCAGCTGAAACAAATCGTCTTTTATTGGATCATTGTCTATCGGCCCAAAGGCCCCTTTTAGTCTAGGTGAACCCTTCGCTTGGGCTTTGGTCTAAAAACCTTAGATCTACCAAAGTTTCTAAATCTAAATCATCCATTTTGATCCATTAAGGTTTAGGCCCATAGAAATAATCAACTTATATTTGTGATAATTTACAAGACTTGAAAATTGATATATGGATCATGTTTACATTCCGGCCCAAAGGTCCATCAAGAATTTATTTTAAGTCTTTTACTTGAACTCTAAAACCCCTTTCGGTTCAACAACCGATTCATATTCCATATAATTTCTTCCGGCCAATGTATGCCACTTTCAGTTCAAGATGTTCAGCTTCAGGCCCAAGCGCCTATTCACAATTCAAATGATATTCCGGCCCAAGCGCCCCACTCAATGTCTGAAACATTCCAGCCCAAGCGCCAATCCACAGTTTAGAAATTATTTTTGGCCCAAGTGCTTCATTCTCAAATTTTTTGGCCCAAGTGCATTGCTCACAATTTGGATCTTTCAGGCCCAATCGTCTATTCACAATCATGAAATCATTTTGGATCATGTGCCTCATTTTCATTCCAAAGAGATTCAGGCCCAAGCGTCTATCCACAATTCAAGAGCATCCCGGCCCACGTGTCTCAGTTCAATAGCTTTCAAGCCCAAGCGCCTACCCATATTCAAAGAGCATTATGCCCGAGTGCCTCATTCACAGTCTAGGGACATTCCTACTTCAAATATTTCTAGGACGTCATGTCATTCGTTAGCTCTATTCCTTTTGTTAAGTCATCTTCAAAAATAAGAAAAGAAAAAAAATCAGACATTTCTGCGTCCTTCCAATGGTACATCATGGTCGAGAGCTCGAGTCTTATGTGCAGCAACATCATGCAGATTGGCGGTATTCGAGTTCAGTAGGGAGACTGTGGTTCACATGCATAAAATGTTGCTATAAATTGTCATTCATCTTTCAAATTCATCATAAGGGTTTATAAGCAAATGTTTTGTGAAATCTAAGTCCATAAGCATCATGAAAAGACTGTTTTGAATGAACATATCTTGACATCTACAATAAGAAACATTGGTTTTATTAGATCATCTTCTTCATATTCACAAGCAACTAACTTTTTCAAGTCCAAAGATTTTCCAAGCTGAAAAGACAAATCGATGATGAGCTTTCTTTGGCAAGAAACATCAATTTATGCTAAACAAATGTCTTTCGAAACTAAGATTTGTGGAGTGATCATTTTCTGATAGTGGAACACAATGACTTGCTTTGTTTCTTAGTTGATGAACATGTTTTTGCAAGTACCAAAACACGTCCCGAAACACCAAATCAACTCACATAATGGTTAGTAGAGCACATGGTCATCAAACCATTGTTGGAATCCCCAACACAATATTGGGGGCAATCTGAGTTAGAATTGTTAACTACAAACTTCTTCTAACAAACGTGTGAACAAAACTCTCTGAACGAAAGAGTGTGAGAGTGTCTTGAGTGAGAAACCAGTGAGAGCAAGAGCGAGTCATTATTACACTGCTCTGGTGAGGCCACATACAAATATGAGAAAAATGGCATAACTATGACTCAAGAAGACAGCTTGTAAATTTACGCTAAGACCTGTGAATAGTAACAAGAAGAGACACACAACTATCAGGAATGACGAAGCACCTAGGTATACCTCCACATAGCCAAAAGCTTGTGCCACCTTGAAATCAAACTCTAGGCACCCCCACTAAGCCTTTCATATATATATATATATCCTTTTTTATCAACTAAGCTCCACAAAAAGGCAGCTCAAGATGATTACACACCCTAGTGACCAGAGGAAGAGAGGAACTTAACTCTTGGATAAGGACATCCCAAGTCCGGAAAGAAAAGTGACACTACCACAAACATGATGAAAATCCACAAACGGTCACCAAGCGACCCAGGATTCAAGATTTCAAATGAAAGTAGCTCCAAAAGATCAGGAAACACAAGAACCCTGAAGATGAAAAGGCGAATATGAAAGCCTCAAGTTAAAAAAACAAAGTAGTAGCAAGGATGACATCAAAGTCCAAAGCTAAAAGGGAAATCCACATACAGTAGCAAGACAACTTCACGCCTAAGGATGGGAAGACGAATCCAAGAGAAGGTGCAAGTTGCAGCTTTGCTTACCCCTAAGCTTTACAAAACCAAAAAAATTTCTCCATGGTCCCTATGACATTCATCATACCCAATGGCCCATTTATGTGCCTCAAAGACTTCCGACTTGATAGTTATGTGTCTAATCGAGTAAAAGTAACAGATTGAAGGCGTAAGTCCATCAAATATCAAATTCGAAAGTTTAGAAGTTATGGCTATAAGTAAGGAATGTGTGTGAATTCTAAACACATCGAGTGTAGGTAGAAAAAGCACCACATCAAAGTGAACCTTAACCCTGTGAGGATGAGAATTGTTCACACGTTTTAATTGAAGAAAATACTGGGGGCAATTGATTGCCATAATTTTTGGCTCTGATAGCTTAAAGAAATACTAGGGGCAATTGTTTCCAGCAAATTCCACAGATGACACAAAACAATCCCAAAGCCTTAAGCACTGTGTCCTGACACTACAATTCCAAAGCCTTAGGCTCGTCAGAAGTCCTAAGAACCATACCCTAAAACCTCAAGCCTTAAGCACCACATAAGCCTTAAACTCCACAACCCTACCAAAGTAATAAAGCCGAAAGCATGTTCAGTTTTGAAGGATCAAATTTTTGGTCTAGAAGTTCATTTCTAAAAACGAGAATTCCATGAATTATGGTTGAGAAGAAGTATTTACTTATGCACTGATTTATTTTATATTAGAGTCAACATCATTTTTTTTATAACAAAGTCAGTTTTGACACCAAGTCAACCACATTTTTTAAACCATGTCAATAACAGTTTTGAAAACCGAATCACTCTTGTTTTGACATTGAGTCAAACACATTTTGAAACCAAAATCAATCTTGACACCGAGTCAACCCTACATTTAGAAATTGAACCAATTTTATCAACTCATCATTGACAACAGAGTCAGCACTATTTTGTGACACCAAGTCAGTAAGTATGATACGTTTGATTACAGTTGGAGGTATGCTGCCCGTTGAATAAAGTAGGGTATATACTGGTCGTAGTGTACGACTTATTGAGTACAGCTGGAGGTATGCTGCCCGTTCATAAGCATGGTGTATACTGGTTGTAGTGTATAAGTGGTTGAGTACAGCTAGAGGTATGTTGCGCGTTGAACAGAAGTAGGGTGTATACTGGTCGTAGTGTACGAGTGATTGAGTACAGTTAGAGGTACGCTGCCCGTTGAAAAGAAGCAGGGTGTATACTGGCCATAGTGTACGAGTACATTAGGAGGTATACTACCTGTTGAACAAAAGCAGGGTGTATGCTGGCCGCAATGTACATTTGATTGAGTACAACTGAAGGTATGCTACCCGTTGAACAAAAGCAGGGTGTATGCTAGCCGTAATGTACATTTGATTGAGTACAGCTGGAGGTATGCTGCTTGTTGAACAAAAGCAGGGTGTATGCTGGCTGTAGTGTACGTTTGATTGAGTACTGTAGACACCAAAAATTCTCACCCCATAAAACAAAATTCAGGAAAATAAAAAAAAGAGAGGGCCGTCGCCCTTCTTTGCAAAACTTGTTCATGTGCATACCAAAATGAAACTATCATTTTATGACGAATTTTTTTTAAATCAATTTTCAGAGCATCCGTTTTCAAACCCGTCCCTTTTCGTTACCTACTTATTTTACCATTTCATTTTCGATTTATTTCATGTTAGTCGGTTCCGTTTTATTCACTCAATTTATTTTATTTTGCCTATTCGTTTTATTTTGGTTCATGCTATTTGGTTACTTGTTTATTTTTATCTCATTTCATTTCATTGATACTTTTACTTGTATTTTTCTTATTAATACTTTTTTAAATTTTGTCTTTATCTTTATTTATCTTTTTGAACTATTTTCATCAGTTTATGTACATCTTTACTATTACATTCGTATTAGCATGATTCGTTTTGTCACTATTTTGATTAGACTCTCTCTCATCTCATTTTATTTTGTTACTTATTTCATATTTCGTACATATTTGATTCAATTTTCATTTTTCGCACTCACTTGTATTTTTATTTCCGCTTCATTGGTACTATTTTATCATTTCATGTATTCATATTATGGCATTTCATTTATTTCACACTTTATGTTTTCGTGTTCCACATTCTCTTATTTCATGAAATTTCAAGAAGAAAACATTTTCACTTCATTAGGTGGAACTCTTTCGTCGCTTTGTAAGTTTCCGTTTAGAACGTTAACATTTTTTAGAAATATCATCCAATTCATTTTAGAGCGTTAATATTATTTCTTGAATTTGTATATTGAATTTTGTTGTAGTCAAGTTGGTTAGTACATCGACTAAGGAACCTACTTGTCTTCAGTTCGAATCATGACAAGAACATTAGTTAGTTTTTTTATTTTCGTTCAGCTTGCTATAAGCTTTAGTTTTTGCATTTATACACTGAGTTTTGTCTGAGCTTGGCTGGCTAGCATGTACAGTAAGGATCTAGGCAATCAGGGTTCGATTTTGGGAAAAAGCAAATAGAGCTTTTATTTTTCATGCTTCCTGCACGCCGGCCAAACGCAGCCTTGTCCTTAGCCCGACCCAAAATAGAGCCCATGAGTGGGTTTGCAATCTTCAGCCCATTCAGCAGATTTTTTATTCTCATACCCAAAACCCTATTATTTTATTATAAAGAGACATTGAAAAACCCTACTGTAACATTCGGGGAGCCTACTGCATTTGTTTTCTAACATGAACATTTCATTCCTTAATTCTATTGAAAGGAACAGAGTCCATTCTGCATTCTAAGTCTCCTGATTTTTCCTTTGTTGTTGTCGGAAATCATCACCACCACCTCACAGAGAACGTCCACCCGCCAACACCACCACCTGAATTTTTGTTCGCCGGAAAATTCCACCCCGACTTCCTGATTACTGGTTTCGATCTCATTATCCCCTCGGTAGTGTAAGTATGCAACACCGCATCCCTTTTCATCTTCACACCTTCACTCCTTCGGTTGATGTCGATTTCGTACTCCCACTCTCGATTTTCTTTGTTTGTTTTGGTTTTTCTCCGCCAAATGAATCGAATAGGTGATGGTAGAAAGAACGTAGCTCTATCGGAGTTTTGACTCTAAAAGATGAGTTAGTTCCTTTTCTTTTTGTTTTTTGCACTTCACATACATTCAGATATCTTAAGATTCTCGCTATGCATATCAATTGCTGGAGAGTATCAAAGCTGTGTTAGTTTCTGTTTGCCTGGAGATGTTCAAGATTTGTATAATGAGTTTAATTTCATTGTCGTTCCCTTACCCTTACAACGCCCAATGAACCCTCAAAAGGGAGGACACAAACTTTCGGTTTCGCAAGTGTCGATTTCTGTGTATACCCTCTCTGAATCTTCTTTTCTCCTTTTTCTCACTGGATCTCTCACTTGTGCTATTTCACCCGATTTATGTCTCTATTTCCCTGCAGAAAATCCCAACATGGATTCATTTTTTTCGGTCTCTGTTCATATATTGCTGCTTTCAATTTCTTGAGTTGTGTATATTCGTGGACTGATTCCCAAGCTTTGAATTCGTAATGTTCATATACCTCATTACTGCTGCTTTATTGACACTTAATCCATGATGGATTCGAAGTGTTCTTCTGATCATACACCGGTGACCTTGACGCTGTTTGAATATGTCCTCTACTGATGCCTCTTGTTGATAATCTTCATTCTCTTCTTATATTACTCATCTGCTTGGTGCTGGCCTAATGTCTGCTAGGCTCGGTTGTGGCCTCATGTATTTAGACTGCTCTTATTATGAACTCACGTTTTCTTTGGTCCCGGTTCAAAGAGGTCACCATCATCTTTGTCTGAGAATCAGTAGTTCCCTCTGTTAATTTGGAATTGATAGCTTCTGTCGGGTCTTACATTATGTTCCCCCACCCCAAAGCTCCTCATGACATGTCTGTTTACATTTTCGTTCAAAATTTGATTAGCTAAGTATTGACATGGGAGCCGATGATTTCCTCTCAAAGTATAAATTTGTCTGTCCTTTTGTTTTAAATCTATACTGAAGCTAATTTGATTTCTCAGGTCATGATGGCAGGGAGCTACACATTTGGTTTTCTTACTCTATTCACAGAATTAGCTTTCAATTTACACTCATACTACACTTTGGTCATGCGCTTTCATCTATTGACGTTGCTTTGTTTTGTTTCACCTCTTAAATCTCTTTGTAGGAAACCTCAATGTTCTCCCCACGGTACCAAATCCTTACCCATATAATCTTTGAACTTGCTGCTGTCATCTGTCGATTGAAGTGTAGTGTATCTCTGCTCATGCTTTGTGTTAATGCTCGTATGTGTTTCAGTTTAAATTTTCGCTTTTGTTTACTTCCATTCATGTAATAGATTGGTAATCTGCTCAAGAAATGATGTCCGGCTTGTTTAGGATGATGGTGGTTATGGTTTTTCATCCATAGGATTAGACACACGTTTGGCTTATCTGATAACTAGTAAGGGTTAGTGAATCAACACACACAGGAAGGATTAGGGTTCGTCAAATTTACTCTCTTACACCAGTTAGTATCATCCGGTTCAAACCATAACCTAGGTAGCAGTTGGATGACCAGACAACAACCAGAAAGATAATAAAAAAGAAATGAATTGCCAATCTAAGAGAAAAACCCACATCTTACCTTTACTTTTAGTTGATAGATTCATGATGAAATAGTTGGGGTCTGTTAGGTTATCTTTGTACAATTGGGATTGATTAGCAGTTTAGGGTAAGACTAATTTAGGTTCAGTCTCCAAAGAAAGAAAAGTGTAGGAGGAAGCATGTAAATAAACGGAATTGAAACGGCAACTTAGTTTAGGTCTAATTAATGTTTGAGTTTGGTGACTTTAGGCTTTATTTTCTCTGTTTCATTGAGAACCTCCATCGGTCCTGTTGTAACAATTAACCAATTTGTTTCATTGAGTTTGGTCAACGGTTATTACCAATTTTGACCTATTGTACTTCACGTGGCCTTGCTTTATGAACTAATTCATGTATTATAAACGTGTATAATGTGCAGCTGATTTTATCACAAGTTTTACTTCATTTCCCTGTATTGTTTTTTTTTATCATTATTAAGCCATAGTTATTACCTTCTAGAACCCCTTCATTGACAGAAAAGTTTCGGATGTATTATCGCTCCACACCTAACGGGTCTCTCATTCGTTTCGTGGGGCAATAATCTCCTATAACTTCAGAAAATCCTCAAACCACCTTTATATGTATATAAGAACAAAAGCTTTAAAAAACAAGCCATTAAGGCCGTCTTAGGAAGGCTTAGGATGCGAGACCACCCCATGTCTAGCGGGTCTCCGATTCATTTTATGTGGGTGGAATCCCCCTTTTGCCTTCAACTCACCCATAATCAAGAGTTACTAAACCAATAAATCAATCTCTTTCACTTGTTATTATCTCACGAATCAAGCTCAAAAATTAGAAGGCCCAATTTTCAGCCCAATATTAAATAAAGCCCAACACCCAAAATAAAAAAGTCCAAGGCCAAGATTAGGCCCAAAAATCAAGTCAAGCCCACCCGGCCAAAATAAAAATCCTAAAATCAGCTCAAATAAAAAGCCCACCTGGCCCAAATAAAAATCCAAAAATTAGCTCAAATAAAAAGTCCATATAGGCCCAAAATCAATGAGGCCCATTTCAGTCCACAAGTAAAAAAAGGCCACTTCAACCCAAATAAAAAGCCCAAGGCCCAACTCATCCCATAGATCAATTTTGGCCCATTAAACCCAATTCGGCCCATCAAGCCCAATCTAGCCCACTTTGGCCCATTAAACCCAATCTGGCCCATCAAGCCCAATCTGGCCCACTTTGGCCCGTTAAACCCAATCCGGCCCATCAAGCCCAATCTAGCCCACTTCTGCCCATTAAACCCAATCTGGCCCATCAAGCCCAATCTGGCCCACTTCAGCCCATTAAACCCAATCCGGCCCACTCCGGCCCATTAAACCTAGTCATCCCCATCCAACCCGAGGCCCGAACCTGAAGCCCAAAAGCCTAAATTCTAACCAGTCCAAAAGCCCAATTCACCCCAAGGCCCAAATAACAATTGGCCCAAAAGTCCAATCTGGTCCAACTTTAACCCTTGTGAAATACCCCAAACCTTAATATATTGTTTAAACACTTAAATATGGTGTATTAAGACTAAAAAGAGTCTTAGAAACATTAGTAAACAAATTTAAACAAAAGAAAACACAAAATGTGCTTTAAAGTCAATAAGAGCCAAAATGTGCTCTAAGCTTGGGATAAACTTGGTTAAGACCTAATGAACTTACCAAGACCTCATTTATACACTAATGAACATATTAAATCAATTACCAAAGAAAACCAAGCTTGAAAACAAGTTTAAACACAAAATGTGCTTTAAGGAGTCTTAAAGCACATTTTTGAAAAATTGTCTTGTAAATGAGTTTTGAGTGGCTAGATGTCCATCATTACTCTTAAATATATATGTGTACTATATAATATCACATTTGGATGTCTATATTAATGGGAAATCAAAAATTTCACTTCTATGTGCCTTGTTTTCATGAATAGTGATTTTTATAAGCTATTTTGTAACATATGTTTGTATAAGTAATTAAATTGACAAATAAAGACTATATTACCCTCATACTACTATTTGGGGCCGGTTTTTAAGGTTGGTGACACACCACCCTTGTTAGCTTGTTAAGAAAATAAACAAACTACTTAAGTACCCTTTTTACTTTACAAGTATAAATATCTTCAAAAAGCAAATTCTATCTCATTCTCTCATTTCTTTCCTTGCTCACACGGTTTCCCACCTCTCTTCTTCCTTCTTCTTGCTGTTCTCTCTCGGTAATACTACTACCTCCATTAGAACTCCCACTTTGATCTCTTGTTAAATCTTGCTCACTTGTCCAAATCAAAAACAAACACCACCATCTTCTTCCTCTCCTCAAGCTCTTCATTCCTATCTTCTTAAAAGTCCAAGACCACCATTTCGGTGCCATGGAGTTCCTCCATTGAAGGAGCTTGAGCTTGTATTTTCACATATTGTTACTCTCCTTTGCTTCTAGGTAAGGAATCTCAAATAAAAACTTCATTTCCTTCATGTTTTAGTGGTAACCGAAAATACATATTGAAGGAGCTCTTTGTGTGACCTTGTTCTAGCTTCATTCCAACTCTTCATGGACTAGGTGGAGTCCTCTCTTGCTAGATATTCAAACTCTCTTCAAAGAGCAAGGTAAAACAACTACATTAATGTTTTTGAAACAATGTAAAATTAGGGCTTACAATGAGATGGAGCTTATAGCTTGAATACTCATTATAATGTTTGTATATTGTTTAGAACTTGTCAAAGAATCAAGTACTCTATCGGTTTTCTAAAGGAAACAAGAAAGAAGTTATTTTGCAAAAGAGGTAAATCTACTAACCTAATGTTGTTTTAAATGCTTAGGAGAAATGAGCTTATAAATGCTTATTAAACTACCTAAAGAGCAAATGGTGAATGACTTAGTAAAGTGTTCTCAAGAGCTTAGTAAAAGGCATATGTGTTGTTGAGTGTATTTGCAGGTTAAAGGCAAATATATTGTGGAAATTCAGTGTTTATGATTTATGCATCTTAAGGGCCTAAGAGCCATGTCATTTAAGGGCCTAAGTGCCATGCAATTTAAATTATGCACTATATTGTGATGTAGTGCTTTGTGAGTGGAGTTTGTGTATAATAAGTACTTGATGGATTTTTAGTGTTCTTGGTTGTTTGTTGGTAAAAAACAAGGTGTTTTGGTTTAGTAATGTTCTAGGAGAACCTATGTCGAAATCTAGGTAACAAATGTGAAGTTCTAGGTGTTAAAATGAGTTTGATAAGTTAAGGAGTATTTAAAATGGTTAAGTGTTGTTCTTGTGTAGGAAACATGCATTAAGGTGATTTAGGATGTAACATGGACTTAGGCATGAGCTTGAGATTTTAGTATGTACCAAAGTCATTTTTGGACTTAGATAAAGACCTAGGCAAACTTTGGTAAATAAGGAGAAAGTGTAAACTTGGAAAAGAACTTCAAGAGTGACATAAGGAGTTGGTTGTGAGAAATAATGCTTAAGAGATGATGTTAAGATGAGGAGAAAGCGTTTTGGGATAGTAGTTATAATAGGTGAGAAACACCATTTAGAAACCTAGTACAAAATGTTGTAAGTGTTAGGGAATTTTACAAAGAAATAAGTAAGGGCTTAAGGAATTAGAAAATGAGTTTCATGGGTGTTGTATGTGGATATAAGGGTACCAAATGTTGTTAGGAAGCATTAAGAGGCTTTAGGAGAAGATACTATAAGGGTTGGAGGCTTTGGAGAAATTTGGTTAAGTGTTTAAGGGCTTGGAAATTGAGTAAAATGCCTTGTCCGAACTTCCGTCCGGATGTGGAAGTTCGGACAGGCCCTGTTGGGTAAAGAAATTCTCACTCGCGAACAGTGTCCGAACTTGGGAAGTCCGGACACATGTTCGGACGTACCCACCCATCCTTAGGATTATCCTCGAACTGTGTCCGAACTTGGGAAGTCCGGACACATTCGGACGCATGGATTTCTGTCTAGATTTTTCTCGGCTCACGTCCGAACTTCCGAAGTCCGGACATAAGTTCGGACGTGCGTCTGTTTTCTGTCTAAAATCACGGCTTGTGTCCGAACTTGGAAGCTCGGACACAAGTTCGGACAGGCCACTGTATGGACCAAAAATTATTGTTTTAAGATGGGAATTGTTATCTAAAAATGGTAGTTGGTTAGTAATGATATTATAAGATTATGTAAGACATGTTAGGTGGGTTTTAAAGGCGATTAAAAGGATGAAAAGTTGTAGCAAGTGTAAAATGAAAATAAACTAGTAATGTTGAGTAGATAATGTTAATAATGGACTAGTGCGTTAATTAACCGACGTTACTAATGTGTTTAGGATTCTCTCAAGGTGGAAACCAGTCGAGGCAAGGACCGAGGTATGGTTTTCTTGCAGTCTGTTGTCTAGCAGTTTACACCGGTTAGTGTGTTGTATGTTTTTCTGTGTGTTTATGACGTTATAAGATTTAAACATGTAATGAGTTTACAGTTGTTCATATTAATGTTATGTTATGTTGTGACTCATTTCCCTTGTGTGTGTCTAACATGACTTACCACCTATTTTGTGTTGGTTGTTAAGTTCCACCATGAACTTCTAACAAGTGTTAACTGGGAAGTGAGGAATCCGGTTGTCCGGTCATGCATGTAAGTTAAGAGTAGATATCTGAATCAGATTCGACTCTTATGTTGTTAAGATTGTTCTCCTTAATTTGGCGTTCGATCTCCCGCTAGCTTCTTCCAAAGCTTACCTATTCTGACTTATGATCGGTTTAGTGGGAACCTGTGTTTGTGTGGTGTGTTCGGGTCACTAAATCCGAACCATCTGTGACTTAAGTTACTCGTTCGTCTAACAGAACGGTAATGAGTGTGTTTAACGAGCTTAACATGAGGGTGAATCACTCTCTAGGCTCTTATGTTATTTGACCCTTGTGGTTTGTTATTGTGGAACCAAGATCCACTGTGTATGTGATGATGAGCTGTGCACTATTGATGCTATGCTCCATGTTATGTTATGTTATGTATGTAAATGAATGCCATGTTATCATGACAATTAGCTGCGCGTATCCCGGTAGCCGATGGGCTGCGCGTTAGCCATACCAGCCAAGGGTTGCTGACCCCCTCGGGGGATCCATATTTCTTATACTGCAGGATGAGGATCGAGGAAGCGGAGTGGCTTTAGATCCTAGGGAGCAGGTTTAATTTTGTATACTTTTGGATGTTGGCCCGGGATGCGCCTGTGCTCCTGTGGCGTTACGTACTTTTGGATGTCGTAAGTATACAGTGATGTTATACAGTGAAGGATATGTAAACACTCGGTATTGTATGTAAAGTATTTATGGTTTAGTTTTATGCTCGGGAGTCTGATCATCAGACCGGTACAATTGTATTTATTCTGCCTTGCCAACCACGTGGGTGGTTGACGGCGTTGTAGCACCGAAACGTTAGTTACCGTTTAGTTATTTAATTCCGCTGCGATTTCATTTAGTATCATGTGCGTATTAGGGGTGTTACACCTTGACTTTGACCCATCCTGACTTTGACCTTTGACCTTTGACTTTAACCCATCCCGACTTTGACCCTTGACTTTGACCTTTGACAATGACCTTTGACTTTGACCAACCTTAACTTTAACCTAATCCAACTCTAACCCGGTCTAACTTTGACCCGACTCATTTTCTAACCCCAACCCGAATTCAATTCAACCCAATTCAAACCCAACTCATTTCAATTCATTTCAATTCAGTCCAATCCAATTCAATTCAATTCCATTCAATTCAAATTCAATTCATCTAATCTAAACTCAATTTGTAAATCCCATTCAAATCCAAAAATCTCTTTTTTCAAATTTTAAACATTCATCTCATTCAAATTTCATCAAGTTTTCTTAGATTTCAAAGAAACTATTTTGTGGAATTTTAAAGGAAAAACTCTTCTCACATCACATAAAACTCTTCTCAAATGCAGAAAGTTCTTCTCACATATACATAAAATTTTCTCCTAAAAACATTTTTCAAAATCAGTGTTTCTTCATCGAGAATTCGGAACAACTTTCAAAGTTTTCTAACTTAGTTTTCAAATTCAAATAAAACGTTTTCGGGGAACAAGAAATGTTTAACCCCTTCAAAATATTTCCTTCCTGGTTAGACATCACTTGTCTCCCTTTCCAAAACAATCCGAGGCGGGGCACTGGGGTCGTAACCTCCCTTGTCACAGTCTGGATTTCTTTAGGCGGGGAAATAGGGTGACAAACCTCTCCTAATTACAGCCTAGATTTTTACGAGGCGGGGTGCTAGGGATGTGACTGCCTTCCTAGTTGCAGCCAGGATTTTAGAATCGTCTAACTCCCTTCTACTCGATTTCAATGTTTTCGGCTTTCAACGTTTTAAAACCCAGGAGTTAGAGACGCTATTAGGGTTTGACTGAGAACATCTCATTTATGGTGTTTCTCTAAGCCCTAGTTTTCGACATAAATACATTGCCCCATCTTTCGAGCCTCGGCACTTACCATTAATTATGCGTCGCGCTCGAGGGGGTACATAGGGTGTTCCCTCAGGATCACCCGCCCTTTCACAACAAATGATTTCCCTCAACCATTTTCAAACCTCAGACCTAAACCCGAGATCTCTCCCAAGTTCCAATTGCCTCACATACTCAAATCATCATCCAAAACTCCAAATCATTACAAACTCGAATCATCTCCCAAAATTTCTAAAGTCTCATAGGCCCGAGCGCCTCATAGACCCCAACATCTTAATCTCTTCACCATTTTAAGATTCAAACGTCTTATAGGCCCGAGCGTCTCACAGACCTTGATATCACATACCTCCCACTACATGAACACCCCAAATGTCTCATAGACCCGAGCGTCTCATAGACTAATCTCTCAAACACCCCAAAACCCCTGAACTACGTAAGGTCTGATCTCAACAGGAAGTTGAGTACGTAGGCAACCCATCCACGGTGCGACCCAATTCCAATTAAAAAACCCTTTTCCCACTCTAAGGTGTTCTTTATACCTCGAAAAACACTCAAACCCTCTTCGGCTCCCACAACCTTCAAAGCACAAAACTCTAAGTCTTGTCCATTCACTCTACCTCAGGCTTCTCCCAAATCTTGTTTCTATACTCATTCGAATTCCCCAATTCCTCTTCTTGGCGCTAGCTTGGCAGAAAAGCTCGCCCCATCCACTCGTTTTCTCACCTCTTGTCCTAATCATATCCTTGGTTTTTAAATGAATCTCTCTAATAAGGTTTTGAAAGAAGCAATCCCGACAATTGGAGACCGAGGTTTCCTCGGGCACCAATCCGAAGTCATGGACATTGCCACTTCTAAGGGGTGTAACCCAGTGCGAACCCATAATAGAATCTCTGATCTGACCAGAAAAGTCCTATCCATAGGCAACATATTCAGAGTCAACCAGCGGTTCTTAGAACCTCCTTCCCTTCCTTCATAGTATCTTAGGTCAAACTAGGTGGCGACTCTAGTTAATTCCGCCCTTAGGGCATAAGTCCGCGTGGAGCCCATTGAGAGCGGTGGTAGTGCTCACTTGCACTCCCCTTCATGCTTTCTGGGAAATACGGACGATAGAGTAGGTATTTGAGGGATGCCAAATAGCGGGTTTTCACCCTCCATGGAATGGCATTTTTTAGGATCTAGACTTTTCAGTCAAGAACCATGTTTAGATAGACCCCCCTCATACCGAAAAATCACCCTCCAGAGAATGGCGACTTTGCTGGGGAAAACTTGAGTAAGTTTTTCTCTATCTCAAAGAAAACTGAACTCCATTCAAAATTGTCAGGACTTCCCCACTTCTTTCAAAACCTTCAAGAGATTTATTTCAAAGCCTCTAGGATTATTCTACTCCACATTTTGAGTGTGTATCTGATGAGGATATATAGGACTGATTAGATCCTCAACAAAGATGACAACAATTGGGTTAATAATTAGCTCACGATTAGAAAGAGACACTTAGGATTGAATGAAGCTAACTTCCCTTTAGGTTAATGAGTGACCAATTTGGAATCACTAATCTCAAGAGAAAACACTTAGTAAATAGGTTGGTGCAAGCTTCTCTGCTTTATTTACATGTTATATGATTGTGGGGTGCATGGGGTGTGTAACTCAGGACATGCATTCCTCTGTGTCACCCGTTTTATCCACGATGTCAAGGGATCCCCAACCGGTCCACGGTTGATTCCCCATGAGCTGGGTCACTCTCTTAGTGAACAAACCCACGAGGCGGTATGGTCTCCGACTAACTCCTTGAAGCTCATGATCCAAAAATATCCTCCATTACCCGAGTCTAAGCCAGCATATAGCGAGCCATGAGCCTTCAGTGTCCAACTGCCTGATCCGGTGTCTAAGACGGGTTTTATGGGTAGTCACCCCTTGTATGCCGTCTGTCTGACCACCCTTTTGTCTTACCCTGAAGATTGCATGGGCTCAGTTCTCCAAGTGTCCTCTGCACCACGGGTGTCTCTAAAGCCTGATGTCACGCTACACGTCCATAGAGGATCCCATATTTACCGGAAACCCATACATGGCACAACGTAGTCAGTGAATAATTTGGACTTTAGACACACCTGACCGTGCAGACGACGGGAGACCCGACCCTATGTAGTACTTCCCCAAGTTTTCCAAAAGTGGGTATGTTGTGATAATCACCGGCCGTGGCTCGTGTGACTGTATCACTTCGGGTATCCTGACCTTTCAAACTTAAGCACTCCGGACTTTCTTGATGACGTGCCCCACAAGGCATAACAGAGATAAATCCCGAGAGATGAACAGTGAAAGAACGATGGTTCCCCCGGTGGTATGGAAGCATTGATTGACCTGGAAGGTGATTATCCCAACATTAACACTTACAGCTCCACATCAAACATAGCCACGATTTCTTTTATGCTGTACATGTGTGCAAACCACTTTTTCAAACCAATCTGTTTCAAAACGTTCGGAATTCTCTTCTGCACATCTCTTAAAGCTGTTTTACAAGATCATTTAATTTCAAATCCCACCTAAATTTTACTCATAAACATTTACGGTTTTAATCTTGCCACTTCATCTTTAAAATGTTATTTCCAAAATAATTTTCAAAAATAGATTTCGAAAAACCTACTTTCTACAAACAAATTTCAAACAACATTTTTCACCTACATTGTTTCAAAATAGTTTTCGAAAATAGTTGTCAAGGTTGATTTTCACAAACGTATTTCAAAATAAATGATTTAGTCCCCATGTTGTGATCCGCTATTTTTGAAGTTCTCCTCGCCTTCAAGAGCAGCGGTCATTACTGTGGAGCGTACTGGTCATTTTGTGTTTTCACAAAAGTGGTGGATTTTCACATAAGATTTTGTGCTTGATCATTCATCTTTCCTTTCTCAAAAATATCATTCATTCCCCTCGTCAGAGCAAGTGGAGCAGCATGAAGACCGACTATGCGAATCGCGCCGAAAGCCAGAGACACACCAACCCGCGGAGCTAGCCGAGCGATATGAAGACCAACATCAACTGTTTAGATAGAAGATCAGAGGTGTACCAACCCGAATCAAGTGACATGAAGACTTGCAACGACTGTTTGAGTTCAAACGGTTGAAAATCAGAGGAACACCAAACCCATTTTGTTTAGTCACGGTACTGCTTCGCCGCGAGAGCCCGAAAGACTAGCGTGCAGTCGGTCAAGAGCCCAAAGACCAGCGAGCAACCAAGAGCCTGAACTCAAGCGAACGGCCAATCAGGGGCCCAACACATGGATGTGTAGTTAGTCAGAATCTAGAATACGAAGCAAAAGAATTTTTAACTCAAATCCTCATTTAATGACATTTTAGAATTGTTGTATAGGTTCTCCCCTATGATTCTATTCTCTCTTGCCCATTTATAAGTATATTGCATGTATAGGTCAACACATCCCCTTTGAGTTTTCTTTAGATCTTTATATTTATAGGGTTCCTCACTCCCTATTTTATTTACGAATGACCAAGCCTCAAAATTCCTATCAATGAGAATCCACCACTTTAAAAAACACATGTTTTCAAAATGGCTTTTCTAAAACCTAGTTTTTCTTAATGAAAAGAAGAAACAAGATAAAATGACACTTAACAAGCGCTCACGTCCATAACGTTCATGCATCATTTCACAAAAGAATTTCAAAACGAATAAATGTCGTTTTTGCCCCCAACAATCATTCACACTCATCACTCTAATCCTTGTGCGTGTAGGTGTTCGTGACAGTCAGTAACTGAAAAGAAAGAAGACCAACCCACTTAAAGCAACGACAAAAGATGGAGCAAGCACCCCGAAGCAATCAAGCAGTCAAAGGTCGGTTTGTTCATGAAGGATTGACCCATGACCTTAGTGGTGACTTGGAGAAAAACTTGAGGACAGGAGAATGTGCCCAAAGAAAAATAACAGAGGCCTATTCAGAGTCGGATAGCAGTTACAAGGAGTCTCCAACTTACTCTGCATATGATGCTTATAAGTTTCAAGCGATGGACCCGCACACTCTCTCTATCCAAACCCGAGCAATGCCAAGCACGCCTCCTTCATCTGTATGCTGTCCAGCTCTGAGAACCCCAGTTGCCCCTCTGGGAAGACTACAGTCGCAAATCATCCATAATAGAGGAAATCCCCAAACCTCATCCTCACTCATTGTAAATCCCGACCTAAGCATCTCCTCACCCACACAAAAACAAGTTCCTCCACAGCAAACACTCCCTCAGTCATCAAAGCCTGACCAATATCCTTACCCACGAGCAACAATCCCATTTCCCCATTCCTTTGACGATAGCCACCCTCAGACAGCCTCTACCTTTATCCAAAAATTTGATCCCAAGGCGATCTCAATGATAGAACTAATGCAAGAGCTGATGATGGAATTGCAAGAGTGGAAACTAACCCAACGTTTTAAACCAGTGGGCTGGGAACCGATTAATCCGTATGTTGAAGCTCGTTTACCCAAAGGCCTGAGTCTGCCCGAAATAGAGAAATATGAAGGAATTGGTAACCCAAGGCATCACGTTGACCAATATGACAAGCTCATGGATCTACATGGTTTTTCTGATGAGCTGAAGGTTGCATGCTTTAGATTCTACTTACAGGGACCTGCTTACTCTTGGATTATAGGCCTAGATCTAAAAGGAAAGTCAAGCCAAGATTTGTACTTCGAATTTCTCACCCAATACGGCGGTAACTTTCATCATGAAGTTACACACAGAGAATTAGTAATCACCCGCCAAAGCCCTGGCGAAACTGTGAGGGAATTCATAGAACGATGGAGGGTGAAGGCTGGGTAAATGAATAATCGACCCACTGAGGAGAAACAAATACGAATGGTTATTTCTGGCCTGAGAGAAGAGTACCAATGTCGTCTCAAATACCTAGGCATTTGTGAGTTCAAACGATTGATGGCGGCCGTAATTGCTTTGGAGGACACAGAAATAAAATTGATTGAGCAACCAGAAATGATGGAAAAGAAGGATGGTCCACCTGGACAAAGCTCGCCAGGACAACTTTCAAATCTGGGAATTTCGCTCAGCAAAGCATTAAAAATATTAGTTGAGGAGGGTCATCTAGCACTTTTCAACACAAGATCACGAATTAAGAAGCTTGGGCCTCACTTGCATGAGTATTGTGACTATCACAGAATCTGGGGGCACACCACTGACGAGTGCACCACACTAAAGGATGCAATTCAAGAGTTGGTAGACAAGGGAAACGCATCCGCACTAGGAATGCAACATATGTTCTAGGCCAAGGAAGATACTTCTGTTCTTTTTCTTGAAAACTCACCAAGTTGAACATCACGATTTTCTTAGCTAACAACCATAGTTGTAGAAAGTAGTTACTTTTGTTCACATTTACTGTAATTGCTTGAAAAGAATTGTTTTCTCTTCATCAAAAAAAAGAGAGAAGTTATGAAAAAGAGAAGGATGTCATATTCTCTATCGTATTACGGGGCCACCATGTAGGAGTTGCCACTCCCTAAATGTCTATAACCCAGAAGCCAACCACCAGTCGAACATCATTCCAAAGTCTCACATCGGACTCGAAAGCCAAGACCATCCTCAGGGCCAACGTGACAGGATGAGCTTCATGGGAACCGACTCAAGCGAGACTAGGTGTAACCTTACCGATCTGGCATTGCATCAAAAAATGGAAAAAACAAACACAAAAAAACATTAGGTCAAAATCTAAAGTCAACCATCTTCATTCACCACTTTCAGCATTTCATGCATCTTATACGTAGTAATTCCATATTACCACAATAGATTGCATTGTAGATAGTCGTATTTGCATACTCTCGTATCGAAACGACATCTTTGGGAAAAGTCTTGAGAGATTGATTGAACAGAATACTTGAGTCACAAAACTCTTGACTCGTCAATGAACACAAGGGTCAAATCAAAATCAGCACCACAGACCAAGTGAGTAGTGTGCAAAGAGCGGTATTTTCTCTTGAATTTCAAGTGAGCGTTTTAGGACAATCCACTGAGCGACGTGGGAAGGTAGAGAGAGCCAATTGAGGTAAAACCATGAGCGACTTGTGCTTTCCTTCAGCACATGGAGAGGCATAATTTAGAGTGAGATCAATGTCGATAAACAGGATACGAACTGTGATTCATGCAAAGATCCAAGAATGGTAAGAAAACAATCATTGACTAATGAGAATGACGAGGCACTTAGGAATAAAAACCTCCACAAAACCAAAAAAGCCTTGCCTGCCCTGTACATAATCCCTTAGTGAGCCCCGCTAAGCCTTTCATGAAAAACTATTTCTGCAAAAAAAAAAAACTCCACAACATGCCACCCCACATATACACACTTACCCCTACAATAGAGGATCTCGAAGGAGCCAGAGTCATGGCCCCTCCCCACCATATTTCACCAAAAACAACAAATGAAATGTTCGATGAAACCATTGAGTCAATGCAACACCAAAGCCAAACACCAAAAAAGAACACAAAAAATGTTTGAGAAGATCAATGAATCAATGCAACTCCAAAGCTGAAAGCCAAAATACAAAGCAAAGAATGCTTGAGAAAGTTGATGAGCCAAGGCCAATTCCAAAACACAAAAATGAGAAGAAAGTTCAAATCGTACGCCAAAAGAGGCAAGAAGGAGAAATCCAAACCAAAAGGACCAATGATGTCCCGAAGAAACCGATAAGGGGTTATTAAAACCCGTCCAATCATACCACCCATGGCAAAGGCGAAACATATCCTCTATTGCACAAAAGCTCCACGATTCCCAAATAAATTTTCCAGTCCCTTGTGACATACATCATACCCCTCTGCCCCGTTATAGCCCAATAAAACACCTCTGACTCGTTAGTTGATGAGCGTTAACTGAAAAGTATCGAATCTGAAACATGAATCATAAGCTTCATACTTGTTATCAACATGTCCCATCATCCCACATGGACCATGAGCGGAAGAGTGTGACCTTACTCCACAAGGTCGTTCGAGTGTGAGTGATTATTTGATCAAAGCACCAAATCATAAATAGCTAATCCCATTGCAAGTAAGGAATTTGTGAGAATCGGAAAGTCCAAAACCTCGAACGGAAATTCTCAGGAAAATACTGCTCTGAGCATCGAGAGTATCATCACACCACTTTGCACACACGGCCAAACTCACGAGTGATTGACCCGCATCCCTCCGTGAGAGAAAAGTGATTCACGCATTTGAGTTTAACAATCACTCAAGATTGACTTGAAGATGTCTTATATTCGTAAACCTCGTACTAATAGAGATAGGACCGTACCCTCTCTAAAAAAAATTGCATATGCATTTTGCATCCCGTTTAGCACTCAATGTCTACATCTAACATAACCATTTCATCATCAACATCCGACTGGTAAGAACTCTGCCTAGTCTCGCTGAAAGTCGACTTCAGTTGCAGTTGTTGAAGCGTAACCTTTGATCAAAAGATGTCAACTAGATCCATCCCGAGCCATCATCAAGCTAGATCGAACCATCTTGGAGTTATCCTGGGCTATCTTCGAGTTATCTCAAACCAAATGGGAGCCATCCGAAGCCACATAAAGAAAATCCCAAAGTTATTCACTGTCATACTCGAGCCTCGTCGGCGCCACTCCCAAAGCCAAGTTGGAGCCATGCGGGAGCCATCCTCAAACGTTGAGACCATCCCTAGGGCTACACAGGAGCCATTTTGTCACTAGGGTCTTGCCCACAGAGTTTCGAACTACGTATGGACTGATCTCATTATGAAATTGAGTACGTAGGCATCCCGCCCAGGGTGCGACCACAACAAAGGCGAAAACTTCCCTTTTCCCCTCCTTGAAGTGAACCAACCAAAGCATCGTCATGCTCAATCGGCACAAGGTCATCCCTGAGCCATCCATGGAAATCCTAGAACCATGACGAGAACTGCCAACAAAATCATGCAACTGTGTTTCATCATTCACCCATTGAAAACCATTCACTCACTACCAAGTCAACAACAAATCCCATCAAACAACAATAAATCCATCACCAAAGCCTTTCACGTAAAGTGATCAAACTACGTATGATCTGATCTCAATATGGAATTGATTACGCAGGCAGCCCGTCTAGGGTGAGACCACCTCAAAGGCAAAACTTCCCTTTTCCCCTTGCAGTCATGTTGAAGCTATCCCGGAGCCATCCGACCGTGTCCAACCATTCTCCTATGGAAGAGTTCGTTCACCCACAATAAATGGACCAATCACGAAGTCCATAGACAACTTCATCCAATCATAATAAATCCATCGCTGGAGCCATCAAACTACTTCAAAAAAAATTCAACCAAATCTACCCACCACATCGAAGCATTTCAATCACATCAAAACCCACCAACCACCCAGAATGATCACATCCATCAAAAACACACCAACCATATCAAACCCACCAACCACCCCGAGACCATTGGTCACACCGGAGCCATCGGCGTATAAAGGAGCCATCGGCGCATACCGGAGCCATCCATGCATACCGGAGCCATCAGCGCATACCGGAGCCATCAACGCATGTTGGAGCCATCTCATACCTTTGAAGCCATGTCGGAGCCATCCCGAAGCTTCGAAGCAACTCTGGAGCCATCAACTCATAGAAAAAGGATTCTACATCCATAAACAGGGAGTCTCGATCCAACCAGTGCTTGTATTTTTAACCATATTACATTGCATATAATTTGCATCTACCCACAAAGTTCATTCACAATCTAATCCATATTCATAACCCACTAGGCAGCTATTACGCTACTAGTGTGGTCAGACCGTTTTCCCTTCACTAGGAAGCTATTACGCTACTAGTGCGAGATCGTCCAATTCATAACCCGCTAGGCAGCTATTACGCTACTAGTGTGATCCTGCTTTTTTCCTCCACTAGGCATCTATTACGCTACTAGTGCGAGATCGTCCAATTCATAACCCGCTAGGCAGCTATTACGCTACTAGCGTGGTCCCGCTTTTTTCCTCCACTAGGCAGCTATTACGCTACTAGTGTGAGATCGTCCAATTCATAACCCGCTAGGCAGCTACTACGCTACTAGTGCAATCCCAATCTTTTCCTCCACTAGGCAGCTATTACGCTACTGGTGCGAGATCGTCCACTTCATAACCCGCTAGGCAGCTATTACGCTACTAGTGCGGTCCCGCCGTTTTCCCTTCACTATGAAGCTATTACGCTACTAGTGCAAGATCATCCAATTCATAACCCGCTAGGCAGCTATTATGCTACTAGTGCGGTCCCGCCATTTTCCCTTCACTAGGAAGCTATTACGCTACTAGTGCGAGATCGTCCAATCCATAACCCGCTAGGCAGCTATTACGCTACTAGTGTGGTCCCGCCGTTTTTCCTTCACTAGGCAGCAACTACGCTACTAGTGCGAGATCGTCCAATTCATAACCTACTAGGCAGCTACTACGCTACTAGTGCGATCCCAATCTTTTCCTCCACTAGACAGCTATTACACTACTGGTGCGAGATTGTTCACTTCATAACCCGCTAGGCAGCTATTACGCTACTAGTGAGGTCCCCCTGTTTTTCCTTTATTAGGCAGCTATTATGCTACTAGTGCAAGATCATTTCACACCCACCTGCTAGGCACCTATTACGCTACTAGTACTGTATACATTCAAAAGTATTATAGGCTCGTCATAAGTCCTATAGCTAGATGTCAAGAGGTCTAGTTGAGGCTCTCCTAAGTCCTCGTACTTTCAATTACATCCTAGGCTCGTCATAAGCCCTAGGACTGGATGTCAAGAGATCCAGTTGAGGCTCTCCTAAGACCTCGTGCACCCCAAACCAATCTATTGTTAGCATTCTAGGCTCGTCATAAGTCCTAGGACTGGATGTCAAGAGGTCCAGTTGAGGCTCGTAATAAGTCCTCGTGCATTTAGCTATCATATCATTTCCCGTCGTATTCATACATTATCTTCCTTGCGCTCGCATCCCAATACACCACAAAGCCAAAGTGAGAATTTTTGGCACCCTCTCAACGTTGATCCAATTCTACAAGGGTTTGCAAAATTGAATCAACGGGAGCCATCTGTAGACACCAAAAATTCTCACCCCATAAAACAAAATTCAGGCAAATCAAAAAAAGAGAGGTCGTCGCCCTTCTTTGCAAAACTTGTTCATGTGCATACCAAAATGAAACTGTCATTTTATGACAATTTTTTTTAAATCAATTTTCAGAGCACCCGTTTTCAAACCCGTCCCTTTTCGTTACCTACTTATTTTACCATTTCATTTTCGATTTATTTCATGTTAGTCGGTTCCGTTTTATTCACTCAATTTATTTTGTTTGCCTATTCGTTTTATTTTGGTTCATGCTATTTGGTTACTTGTTTATTTTTATCTCATTTCATTTCTTTGATACTTTTACTTGTATTTTTCTTATTAATACTTTTAAAAATTTTGTCTTTATCTTTATTATCTTTTTGAACTATTTTCATCAGTTTATGTACATCTTTACTATTACATTCGTATTAGCATGATTTGTTTTGTCGCTATTTCGATTAGACTCTCTCTCATATCATTTTATTTTGTTACTTATTTCATATTTCATACATATTTGATTCAATTTTCATTTTTCGCACTCACTTGTATTTTTATTTCCGCTTCATTGGTACTATTTTATCATTTCATGTATTCATATTATGTCATTTCATTTATTTCACACTTTATGTTTTCGTGTTCCACATTCTATTATTTCATGAATTTTCAAGAAGAAAACATTTTCACTTCATTAGGTGGAACTCTTTCATCACTTTGTAAGTTTCTGTTTAGAACGTTAGCATTTTTTAGAAATATCATCCAATTCGTTTTAGAGCATTAGTATTATTTCTTGAATTTGTATATTGAATTTTGTTGTAGTCAAGTTGGTTAGTACATCCACTAAGGAACCTAATTGTCTTCAGTTCGAATCATGACAAGAACATTAGTTAGTTTTTATTTTCGTTCAGCTTGCTTTTGATTATAAGCTTTAGTTTTTGCATTTATACACTAAGTTCTGTCTGAGCCTGGCTGGCTAGCATGTATGGTAAGGATCTAGGCAATCAGGGTTCGATTTTGGGAAAAAGCAAACAGAGCTTTTATTTTTCATGCTTCCTGCACGCCGGCCAAACGCGGCCTTGTCCTTAGCCCGACCCAAAACAGAGCCCATGAGTGGGTTTGTAATCTTCAGCCCATTCAGCAGATTTTTTATTCTCATACCCAAAACCCTAATATTTTATTATAAAGAGACATTGAAAAACCCTACTGTAACATTCGGGGAGCCTACCGCATTTATTTTCTCACAAGAACATTTCATTCCCTGATTATATTGAAAGGAACAGAGTCCATTCTGCATTCTAAGTCTCCCGATTTTTCCTTTGTTGTTGTCAGAAAATTCCACCCCGACTTCCTGATTACTGGTTTCGATCTCATTATCCCCTCGGTAGTGTAAGTATGCAACACCGCATCCCTTTTCATCTTCACACCTTCACTCCTTCGGTCGATGTCGATTTCATACTCCCACTTTCGTAGCTCTATCGAAGTTTTGACTCTGAAAGATGAGTTAGTTCCTTTTCTTTTTGTTTTCTGCATTCACATACATTCAGATATCTTAAGATTCTCGCTATGCATATCAATTGCTGGAGAGTATCAAAGCTGTGTTAGTTTCTGTTTGCCAGGAGATGTGCAGGATTTGAATTATGAGTTTAATTTCATTGTCGTTCCCTTACCCTTACAACGCCCAATGAACCCTCAAAAGGGAGGGCACAAACTTTCGGTTTCGCAAGTGTCAATTTTTGTGTATACCCTCTTTGAATCTTCTTTTCTCTTTTTTCTCACTAATCTCTCACTTATGCTTTCTTCACCCGATTTATGTCTCTATTTTCCTGCAAAAAATCCCAACATGGATTCATTTTTCGGTCTTTGTTCATATATTGCTGCTTTCGATTTCATGAGTTGTGTATATTCATGGACAGATTCCCAAGCTTTGAATTCGTAACGTTCATATACCTCATTACTGCTGCTTTATTGACACTTAATACATGATGGATTTGAAGTGTTCTTCTGATCATACACCGGTGACCTTGACTCTGTTTAAATATGTCCTCTACTAATGCCTCTTGTTGATGATCTTCATTCTTTTCTTATATTACTCATCTGCTTGGTGCTGGCCTAATGTCTGCTAGGCTCGGTTGTGGCCTCGTGTATTTAGACTGCTCTTATTATGAACTCACGTTTTCTTTGGTCCCGGTTCAAAGAGGTCACCATCATCTTTGTCTGAGAATCAGTAGTTCCCTCTATTAATTTGGAATGGATAGCTTCTGTCGGGTCTTACTTTATGTTCCCCCACCCCAAAGCTCCTCATGACATGTCTGTTTACATTTTCATGCAAAATTTGATTAGCTAAGTATTGACATGGGAGCCGATGATTTCCTCTCAGAGTATAAATTTGTCTGCCCTTTTGTTTAAATCTACACTGAAGCTAATTTGAGTTCTCAGGTCCTGATGGCAGGGAGCTACACATTTGGTTTTCTTACTCTATTCCTAGAATTAGCTTTCAATTTACACTCATACTACACTTTGGTCATGCGCTTTCATCTATTGACATTGCTTTGTTTTGTTTCACCTCTTAAATCTCTTTGTAGGAAACCTCAATGTTCTCCCCACGGTACCAAATCCTTAGCCATATAATCTTTGAACTTGCTGCTATCATCTGTCGATTGAAGTGTAGTGTATCTCTGCTCATGCTTTGTGTTAATGCTCGTATGTGTTTCAGTTTAAATTTTGGCTTTTGTTTACTTCCATTCATGTAATAGATTGGTAATCTGCTCAAGAAATGATGTCCGGCTTGTTTAGGATGATGGTGGTTATGGTTTTCCTGAGACTACCATAGGATTAGACACACGTTTGGCTTATCTGATAACTAGTAAGGGTTAGTGAATCAACACACGCAGGAAGGATTAGGGTTTGTCATATTTACTCTGTTACACCAGTTAGTATCATCCGGTTCAAACCATAACCTAGGTAGCAGCTGGATGACCTGACAACAAACAAAAAGATAATAAAAAAGAAATGAATTGCTAATCTAAGATCAAAACCCACATCTTACCTTTACTTTTAGTTGATAGATTCATGATGAAACAGTTGGGGTCTGTTAGGTTATCTTTGTACAATTGGGATTGATTAGCAGTTTAGGGTAAGACTAATTTAGGTTCAATCTCCAAAGAAAGAAAAGTGTAGGAGGAAGCATGTAAATAAATGGAATTGAAACGGTAACTTAGTTTAGGTCTGATTAATGTTTGAGTTTGGTGACTTTAGGCTTTATTTTCTCTGTTTCATTGAGAACCTCCATCGGTCCTGCTGTAACAATTAACCAATTTGTTTCATTGAGTTTGGTCAACGGTTATTACCAATTTTGACCTATTGTTTTTCACGTGGCCTTGCTTTATGAACTAATTCATGTAGTATAAACGTGTATAATGTGCAGCTGATTTTATCACAAGTTTTACTTCATTTCCATGTATTGTTTTTTTTATCATTATTAAGCCATAGTTATTACCTTCTAGAACCCCTTCATTGACAGAAAAGTTTCGGATGTATTATCGCTCCACACCTAACGGGTCTCTCATTCGTTTCATGGGGCAATAATCTCCTATAACTTCAGAAAATCCTCAAACCACCTTTATATGTATATAAGAACAAAAGCTTTAAAAAACAAGCCCTTAAGGCCGTCTTAGGAAGGCTTAGGATGCGAGACCACCCCATGTCTAGCGGGTCTCCGATTCGTTTTATGTGAGTGGTGTTGGAGAAATATGTGACTACTTCTTCAACCTAGGCAGTGTACCTAATCGTTTTGCGGAATAGTGGAAAGGTGGGTTGTCGTACTCTTGGGGACCTCGCTGTGGTTTAACTGATAGCAAAAATTAACTGAGATTCCTATTTAACAGATTTTATCTTTTTTAGAGAGAATGATTAAAAGCTAACTGATTAAGATAATAATAAAAACAATTAATTAAAACAGAAAAGAAATAGAAATTATAAATCTTTTTGGTTTTTAAAGAAGCATCCCGGGTTACTCTGCTTACCTATTTTATTTAATCATATTAATATAACTTTCCCATTTTAGCAAATAAACTCAAGAATCTTAATTAGTTTATTGACCGTTCCCTGTCTAATAAACCCTGATTAATTTAAACAACAAGCGCAATTCCTTGTTCAGGTTATTAATAAATTAATCGCATTATTAACGATCCCTATTGGAGATAGATTAACCTATACGGCGAGGACTATCGCTTCTAGTCGTTAACCCATTTGACTTCCTGTGTCTAGAACCTTGTCTCAGCACTGCATTTTGACAAAGAACTACAAATATCACTTTAATAGTTGCACAAGAGAATTAAAGCGCATTAAGGACAAGAATCAAAATACTGTTTAGATAAATTATACCGGAAAGCTTATATAACACAATTATATAAATAAGCTCGCTTCTAAACCCGGGAAGCTAGATTTATTAATCACACATAATTATAAAAACAACATAATAAATAAGATAGACAGACAGAACGAAGAAGAACGACGGTACGCGGATACAGATCAGGATATGGACTGGTTTTGTGCAGATCGTCTTCTTCGTTGGCTGTCTGGAAAATAACAGCGTAAGTTTAATGAACTTTGGATGGAAGATTGTGGTGCTGTGGTCTGTCGTGGTTTGAACGGTGGTGTTTGGATTTTGAGAAGGGAGTAATTATTTTTGAGCAGAAAGCTCGTAGATTTTATGAAGAAGGAGAAGGAGAGGAAGGAAGGAGAAGGTTGGAGCACGCGTGACCAAGTGGCCAAGTTGAGGAGTAGATGGATTGGGTTTGCAGAAGATTAGGGTTGCAGACGCGTGAGGACTGTCGGCTGCGCTGTCGGTAGACGCCGTGAAGAAAGAAGAAGAAAGCGCCGCGAAGAACGAAGAAGAAAAACTGTTCGCGTGTCTGAACTGGTCCCGTCCGCCTAGCAACCGCTCAAAAACCAGGCGGTCATCAATACTTGTGTCCGCCTCTCGACCGCGCACAAACCAGGCGGTTGTGCCTTGTGTCCACCTCCCATGTCCGCCCACAAACCATGCGGACTCCACATCCATGCGTACACTGCTGTCCGCCTCCCTAACCTCTTTTCTTTGGGCGGACGTGAGTTCTATCACGTGTGGTCGTGACAAATATTGATAACAATGAATATAGTTCCATGAATGAATATTGATGTGCTGTACGTACGTGTATATGAATATCGATGTGCTGTACGTACGTGTATAACAATGAATATATGTGTATATATATATATATGTGTATATATATATATATATACCGGTGTATTGTAATTTTCCTGCATTAGACACATAAAATGTATCAGTTCACATCAATACATAAATTCATGGAAAAACATATGATAAGTGGGAAATATGACATTAATTATTATGAAAATAGAAAGAATTAAAGCCCTAAAAATATATGTATTTCTCACTTATCAAACTCCCCCATACTTATCTTTTGCTTGTCCTCAAGCAAATCTTTCTGACATAATGTTTAAACAAGTTAAACAGACAATAATCAAGTAAGGAGAGCACAGAAAAGGTAATTACCAATCTTTTCAGATTTTAAAAAGGGTACTAATAACATTAAATTTATTTAGATATATTTCTCTATTTCTGAGAATAACTCTGAAATCCTACAAAAGAAAGGGAAGCAGTACCATGAGAATTCTGCTTTTAACCCTGAGCCAGTCCACCATTTTCTTTCACAATTCCTTGAACGACAAGGGGCATGAAGTAAAATCTTATTCCATTATACCTTTCAATGCCATATACTCATGATCCATAATGACGAAGTTTTTATCATTTTGGTACCAAATGCACAGATACTTCAATTTTGAAGTTCATTTTTCTTTCACCTCAGACTTTTCTCTCCACCCTTGTAGCGGTTTTGGGTCTACTATCCCAGATACCGAGTACCTTAGGTAGCCGGGTGATGAAGCACCCCAAAGAACTTAATAACCGAGTGGACGAGGCCCGTTTAGGATCAGAATATGCCCGTTTGGATCAGAGGAGTACCTTGCCTTGTTCTTTTTCCACCATTTCATTCCAATTCAAATCCAAGCTCAAAGTAAAAAAAAAAAATTCAAATGATAATTTCCTCAGATTTTTTTTAGTAAGGAGCAGAGTGTGAATAAAAATATTTTTTTTTTGTGTGTACCCTTTAAACCTGTTATTACCAGCATTACTCTCTCTATGGCTCCTTCTTTGATTATTAATCACTTAACAAATTTAAACACAGTGTCGAAAAAGAGACCAACTTAAGAGCAAGCTTTTGATTACTATCTCTCCCCCACACTTGAACCAAAGCAATGCCCTCATTGCATAGAAAATATTTAAATAACAGGGCATGCAAACTACCTGGGTAATGATCAAAAAGCATGGTAATAAGAGATATTTAAATTTAAAGAGCAAAGTATGGATAGTGTACTCCCTAGAGTTTGGCAGAGTATGTAGTGTAGCTCCCCCACACTTGAGTTCTGCTGTCGGAATGTGCAAGATGTTCCTGTAATAATTATTCTAAACAGCCAGTAGAACTCAAGTTAATTCTCCTCGTGCTCTCTCCTCTTTTTTTTATTTATAAAAACATATATATGAATAATATAAAAGACAAATCATAAAACAAAAATAGTAGGGAAATTAATTTAACCACTGGGTTGCCTCCCAGTAAGCTGCCCGTATTTATAGTCTTTGGCTAGACTCCCGCTTCGTTATCCTGGATCAAAAATAAAGGTAGACAACAACTTTGATAGGAAAACGAAGTTAGCAGTAATTAAAATCAAACCACCTGGGTCAAAACAGTATGTTAACTCGGCAAATAAAATAGGAAAATGAATACTCCACAAAACCTGGTGTTTGAGGAGGTACTGCCGGTAACGGAATTCCAATAGAAGACCAGGTGGTGATGATTTTTCTTCCTCAAATTGGAGGATGTAAACATCCTCCTCTTGTTGTTGAGGCTTATGGAGGCAGGGTGAGAGTTGATAAGAGACTGGTGGTAGCACTTTCTCCTCAGATTCGAGAATATAAATATTCTCTTCCGGTTGATGAGGCTCACACAAAATACCTTCAGCTTTTAATTGCTCCTCTTGTGCTGGGGATGGAGATGGAGGAGAATTGTAACTCTCAGACATTTGCTCCAACTCAGCGTCAGAGAAAAATGTCCTGATAAGTTTCTTTATCTCCTCATCAGAACTTGTAGCTTCATGAATATCTGGCTCGAATCGATCTTCATTTATTGGACTCACCACTGGAATTTCTTCTAGCGGCTTGGTCTGACTCGGGAAGAATTCGTCTAGCCCTTGTGTAGATTGCTGTTCATTCTGATTAAAGTAGCAGTATCCCAACTGAGCTTCTTGGTACTGTGTATTGGCCTGGTCGACTTCCCACCAATACGGCTCTCGATTTGACTGTTGAGGTGATTGATAATCCTTGACCAACCTTTGATATGAGGACATCTCCTCTTGCATGTGAGTCCATTCCAAATTGATCAACAACCTTCTTACCTCATCGTCGCCGCTCTCCATAATCAGTAACTATCCTACAAAAACAAAAATAAAAATACCAAGTAGAATAGAACTAAAAATAGAAAAGAAATACAAAAACAAAAATTAACTAAATAGAAAAACTAAATACGAAATAAAAAGAGATAAAAGAAAATAGCTAAAATAAAAGGTAAGTAAAATTAAAATTAAATAAAGTGAGAACAAAATAAAATAAAACAGATATAAACAAAATTAAACAGATACCTCAATCAAATTAAAAATTATCAATTAACCTTGCCGGAGGTCCCCGGCAACGGCGCCAAAAACTTGTTGGAGAAATATGTGACTACTTCTTCAACCTAGGCAGTGTACCTAATCGTTTTGCGGAATAGTGGAAAGGTGGGTTGTCGTACTCTTGGGGACCTCGCTGTGGTTTAACTGATAGCAAAAATTAACTGAGATTCCTATTTAACAGATTTTATCTTTTTTAGAGAGAATGATTAAAAGCTAACTGATTAAGATAATAATAAAAACAATTAATTAAAACAGAAAAGAAATAGAAATTATAAATCTTTTTGGTTTTTAAAGAAGCATCCCGGGTTACTCTGCTTACCTATTTTATTTAATCATATTAATATAACTTTCCCATTTTAGCAAATAAACTCAAGAATCTTAATTAGTTTATTGACCGTTCCCTGTCTAATAAACCCTGATTAATTTAAACAACAAGCGCAATTCCTTGTTCAGGTTATTAATAAATTAATCGCATTATTAACGATCCCTATTGGAGATAGATTAACCTATACGGCGAGGACTATCGCTTCTAGTCGTTAACCCATTTGACTTCCTGTGTCTAGAACCTTGTCTCAGCACTGCATTTTGACAAAGAACTACAAATATCACTTTAATAGTTGCACAAGAGAATTAAAGCGCATTAAGGACAAGAATCAAAATACTGTTTAGATAAATTATACCGGAAAGCTTATATAACACAATTATATAAAATAAGCTCGCTTCTAAACCCGGGAAGCTAGATTTATTAATCACACATAATTATAAAAACAACATAATAAATAAGATAGACAGACAGAACGAAGAAGAACGACGGTACGCGGATACAGATCAGGATATGACTGGTTTTGTGCAGATCGTCTTCTTCGTTGGCTGTCTGGAAAATAACAGCGTAAGAATGAACTTTGGATGGAAGATTGGTGTACTGTGGTCTGTCGTGGTTTGAACGGTGGTGTTTGGATTTTGAGGAAGGGAGTAAATTTTTTGAGCAGAAAGCTCGTAGATTTTATAGAAGAAGAAGGAAGGAGAGGAAGGAAGGAGAAGGTTGGAGCACGCGTGACCAAGTGGCCAAGTTGAGAGTAGATGGATTGGGTTTGCAGAAGATTGGGGTTGCAGACGCGTGAGGACTGTCGGCTGCGCTGTCGGTAGGCGCCGTGAAGAAGGAAGAAGAAAGCGCCGCGAAGAACGAAGAAGAAAAACTGTTCGCGTGTCTGAACTGGTCCCGTCCGCCTAGCAACCGCTCAAAAACCAGGCGGTCATCAATACTTGTGTCCGCCTCTCGACCGCGCACAAACCAGGCGGTTGTGCCTTGTGTCCGCCTCCCATGTCCGCCCACAAACCATGCGGACTCCACATCCATGCGTACACTGCTGTCCGCCTCCCTAACCTCTTTTCTTTGGGCGGACGTGAGTTCTATCACGTGTGGTCGTGACAAATATTGATAACAATGAATATAGTTCCATGAATGAATATTGATGTGCTGTACGTACGTGTATATGAATATCGATGTGCTGTACGTACGTGTATAACAATGAATATATATGTGTATATATATATATATATATATGTGTATATATATATATAATATATATATATACCGGTGTATTGTAATTTTCCTGCATTAGACACATAAAATGTATCAGTTCACATCAATACATAAATTCATGGAAAAACATATGATAAGTGGGAAATATGACATTAATTATTATGAAAATAGAAAGAATTAAAGCCCTAAAAATATATGTATTTCTCACTTATCAGGTGGAATCCCCCTTTTGCCTTCAACTCACCCATAATCAAGAGTTACTAAACCAATAAATCAATCTCTTTCACTTGTTATTATCTCACGAATCAAGCTCAAAAATTAGAAGGCCCAATTTTCAGCCCAATATTAAATAAAGCCCAACACCCAAAATAAAAAAGTCCAACGCCAAGATTAGGCCCAAAAATCACGTCAAGCCCACCCGGCCAAAATAAAAATTCAAAAATCAGCTCAAATAAAAAGCCCACCTAGCCCAAATAAAAATCCAAAAATCAGCTCAAATAAAAAGCCCACCTTGGCCCAAAATCAATGAGGCCCATTTCAGTCCATATGTAAAAAAAGGCCACTTCAATCCAAATAAAAAGCCCAAGGCCCAACTCATCCCATAGATCAATTTTGGCCCATTAAACCCAATCCGGCCCATCAAGCCCAATCTAGCCCACTTTGGCTCATTAAACCCAATCTAGCCCATCAAGCCCAATCTAGCCCACTTCGGCCCATTAAACCCAATCTACCCACTTCGGCCCACTAAACCCAATCCAGCCCACTTCGGCCCATTAAACCTAGTCCAACCCATCAAACCCGAGGCCCGAACCTGAAGCCCAAAAGCCTAAATTCTAATCGGTCAAAAAGCCCATTTCACCCCAAGGCCCAAATCACAATTGGCCCAAAAGTCCAATCCGATCCAACTTTGACCTCCAACTTTGACCCATCCCGACTTTGCCCCTGACTTTGACCTTTGACCTTTAACTTTGACCCCTGACTTTGACCTTTGACTTTGACCAACCACAACTTTGACCTAATCCAACTCTGACCCGGTATAACTTTGACCCGAATCATTTTCTAACCCAACCCAAATTCAATTCAACCCAATTCAAACCCAACTCATTTCAATTCAGTCCAATCCAATTCAATTCAATTCCATTCAATTCAGATTCAATTCATCTAATCCAAACTCAATGTGTAAATCCCATTCAAACTCCAAAAATCTCTTCTTTCAAATTTCAAACATTCATCTCATTCATATTTCATCAAGTTTTACTAGATTTCAAAGAAACTATTTTGTGGAATTTTAAAGGAAAAACTCTTCTCACATCACAGAAAACTCTTCTCAAATGCAGAAAGTTCTTCGCATATATACTAAAAGTTTTCTCCTAAAAACACTTCTCAAAATCAGTGTTTCTTCATCGAGAATTCCGAACAACTTTCAAAGTTTTCTAACTTAGTTTTCAAATCAAAATAAACAATTTTTGGGGAACAGGAAATGTCTAACCCCTTCAGAACATTTCCTTCCTGGTTAGACATCACTTGTCTCCCTTTCCAAAACAATCCGAAGCGGGGCACTGGGGTCGTAACCTCCCTTGTCGCAGTCTGGATTTCTTTAGGCAGGGCAATAGGGTGACAAACCTCCCCTAATTGCACCCTATATTTTTAGGAGGCGGGGTGCTAGGGATGTGACTGCCTTCCTAGTTGCAGCCAGGATTTTAGAATCGTCTAACTCCCTTTTACTCAATTTCAATGTTTTCGGCTTTCAACGTTTTAAAACCTGGGAGTTAGAGCCGTTATTAGGGTTTGACCGAGAACATCTCATTCATGGTGTTTCTCTAAACCCTAGTTTTCGACTTAAATACATTGCCCCATCTTTCGAGCCTCGGCACTTACCATTAATTAAGCGTCACGCTCGAGGGGGTACATAGGGTGTTCCCTCGGGATCACCCGCCCTTTCACAACAAATGATTTCCCTCAACCATTTTCAAACCTCAGACCTAAACCCGAGATCTCTCCCAAGTTCCAATTGTCTCACATACTCAAATCATCATCCAAAACTCCAAATCATTACAAACTCAAATCATCTCCCAAATTTTCTAAAGTCTCATAGGCCCGAGCGCCTCACAGACCCGAACATCTTAATCTCTTCACCATTTTAAGATTTAAACGTCTCATAGACTCGAGCGTGTAACACCCCTCTCCATAATCACGATATAATCCCTCACGTAGCAATAAATAAAAACGTCTCGCAGCGGAAAATAACTAACAATTACAAAACTCACTCGGGTGTCACCGGCCATTACTCGCCCATGCGAGCAACGCAGCCAAACTACATCCAACTTCCAAAATAAACAAACTGCTAACCGCAGTGATAACGAGAAACTCCTATACATCATACTAAGTCATAACCATAAACATCGACAAGTGAGCGTCTACCCAATCCTGAAAAATACATAACCTTACCATAAGACCATACACCATCTTCATTACTATACAACGTCCCAATTACCCTGTTCCTGCTCTTCAGCTCCGACAATGATCAACAACCTGAAATGGTGTAGTATCAGCGATAGACGCTGAGTATGCCGGGCCTGGACCCTAATGGTCACTTGTCATTTTAACCATCTTTTTATTAGATTGGTTTCATGCTTTTCAATTTTACAGTTATAACAATACTGTAGCATAAATGTATAATATACATAACCATCCAAATATTCATAGACACTAATCACCCATCCAAACCAAACAATCATTTAAATATCACAAACCACAATTATATATTGAACGTATCGAATAACAACAATATATTGTACAATGTACAATCGTCGTAGCGTACAGTTTTCATATTTGATTTACCTTAGCCTTGTAGGCTCCATCCAACCATCAACACACAATGTAATAACCACAAGTATAACCAATGAACAACAAAGCGAAACAACGAGAATAATAAACAAGTATTAAGTCTCGTCCATGGTATTGTTCGCCACTGTATAAGTCTGAATCGTTTTAGTTGTTCAGTTATACCTAGTGACAATGTCTTAAAATGACATGTCATAGTTACCCATATATTATGGCGGGTCACCCACGACAGTAGCCACTCCAACGGTAGAGTCTCCGACCAACGAGCCATTCTAGCTCACGGGAAATTTTCTTGATACTTACGGACCCGTACGCGGACATCCTGGTATCGTTTTTGTGATCACAGCGCGCACCAAGAGCCACATCCTCTTGGCTTTACTTCCATTCCATTAATTAATTAATTATACCATCGCATCACATTACCAAATTTCTAACACAGCAGACTAAGGTCATTAGTCCAATCCGGAGTCTGTAAACTCGGGATCCAATGTTAGATACGAGAGCGGCGTATAGAAAGGCCAATGCTCCGTATAAAGGTCTCAGATAATATGTATATCTTATTATCTTAGTGCTACAACGTTTTTCTGACGTTCCTTATATTTCATATAAGATAGCACCATAGCCGCTAGTTCGTTTTATATATATTGGTTCATATATACGAACCGGTACTGTTAACTCGACAATAGTAAATAATGAGCAGCTATAAATATACAATTCATGCATATTAATTATCACATTCAGACAACAATCCTATCACAGATCACACAGAAGTCTGAACTGAGGAAGCCCTCAGAGACAATCCGAGGCTCATAACAACATACAAGTTATATCAACCAAATCCGAGCCCAAGGAGCAACCTTAGGACAACTCGGATCAAACCCCTTTACATACCGTTCACCCTGACTGTATTACGGTGGAGTATGAATCAGCAAGATCCTACGCTCCGTGTAGTCCGTTAGCTCGTCAAGCATCCTTGTCAGAAGTATACCCTAAACGGTATTAAAAACTATAAGTCAGTCTCCATGACTAACTACATCCGGTATTTCCGAATAATAAGTAACCCCGACAGTTTAGCCCTGTTTTCTACAGTTGTTTGTTACAGGTTTCTTTAAAACAGTCGGCTTTGTTACTTAAAACGCGTACGTCAAAACATTCAACTGTTAAGTTTAATTTCCTTATATTTCTTTTAATCTTATCCACGTCTAGTTTAGGTACGTAACCTATAGTTGCATGTATGCATGCATTCTTATATTATATTGCATTCTAAAATTCATAGCTTATAGTTCGTAACTATATTTTTTTTAAAATAACCACCACCATTAAATCATATGGTTTTCAACCAATATTTATATCCACCTTATATACATTATTCTTGTGTATGTATATATTTTTACCACGTAGGTAATTCTCATGAGTTTCATAAACTCTTATATTTTATGTTACATTTTATCATTTTATTAGATGATTATTCCCATTAGTTGTATTATATTATACAACTTATATTAAGATTGTTATCCTAATATTATGTAACATTTTTATGTTGTACATTTACAACTCCTAAGGTTTATTCCACAAATACCTTAGTTTATAAATCCCATTTATTTATAGTTGTCACATTCTTTTATGTGAGTACCCTTCCTTATATTAATTCCATCTAAACCATATAATTGTTATATCATTTATAACATTATAGACCTTAGTCTAAAATTCATCTTTCAACTCTTATTAACTCAGTATAGCCCCTAACTTAATTTAAATTCCGTTTTGACCACATAACATTATGTAATGTTATACCATACACTAATATCATACTATGTGATATTTTTATTCCCTTTAACTTATAACTTATAGTTTTTATACAAAACTATTTATTATTGCCTCTTAGGCACCATAAGAAAATCTTATTCTTTCCATATAAACCATAGTTCCTTAATTTACAAAATCACCCTTTTCTTTTTACCATGTTATATATACCATTTAATATAACATTTCTAACTTATAAAAGAGTATAACCTATGGTTATTTTTTGTAACTTCCGAACAGCCCTTGTGCTATTCTATAATTGCCATTTGGCCCTATTTATAACATATAGTTTTTCCATATCATTAACACCATACATTATACACATATCTTAATAAATTCTCTTAATAATTCTAAAAAATCTCCAAATTCCACCAAAGGGTTATAAATATCCTTATTAACCCATATACTCTTGGTATTTACCATTCCACCATCTATTTTTCTCCAAAGTGTCATAATGACATAATAATATATATTATACATATATAGTTTATTTTAATTCCAAAAACAACCCATTAAATTCCTAAAAATTCCTAATAGCCCATGGTGTTTTAAAATACCATTGTACACCCTTTATTTTTGGTAATAACATATTTACCACATATGTTATAAAATATTACCATTAAATACCTAACTTATTATAAAACCTTAAATAAGTTTTCTAACTTATTTATTTTGGTCAAAACCTAGCATATGGTCAATGTTGACCTCCTTAATATTTCCTTGACCATTAATTCCTTATAATTACGGTTTTAAACCCTAAGTTTCCAAAATTCACCATTTAACCCCAAAACTTTATAAAATCTTATAAACTTTATTTTAACTCCTTTTTAACTCTAATTTTCGGCCTTATTATTCTAAAGCCCCCAAATTTAATTTAATTACACCTAATACCCCATTTATTTTCGGTAATGCATTTATACTACTTAAACTTAATTAAAAGCTTGTAAATGCATAAATAAAATGGCCTAAAATGCATGGCCTTATTACAAACATTGGCTTGCAAAATAAATTACACATAAATGTCCCAAAAACACTTATATATTTCGGCCTCACCACACACTTTCCATTTAATTACCAAACTTCCACATAATGTCTTAAATTTGACAATTATGCTTGTTTAATTAGTTATAAAATTTATTAAACCATTCCTTAAACATTTTAAGGTCAAACAAGACCTTGTTTTTCTCCTTCACTCACGGCAATTAATATACACACACTTAAACTTGTGTTAATGTATCAAGTTAAGGTTTTAAGTGATTTATACCTTGATTTAGCTTAGGTAAAGCCTTGTTTGAGTTCGCCACCTTAAGGAGAAATTCTCCACAGCTTGTTTTACATGTTTTCAACAGAAACCAAGGCCTAGTTAGTCTCCAAGAAAGATCTAACCATAAGGAGTAATTTAATGTAAGATTTAAGGCAAAAATCACCTTAAGAATGCAAGGAGAGTTCAAGATGGTTTCGACCTGAATCAAGCACACCAAAAGGTGTTAGATCTACCATATTGACATAGGAAATAGCAAGATCTCAACAAGCTACCTTGTTATTAGGTTTTACCTTGGAAAAATGCCTTAAAAGAGGGTATTTCCTTTGGATCTCGGCCACCTTTGCTCCAAATGGCTAACCAACAGATTCCACATGAAAAGGAGAAGAAGATGAGGCTATGACCAAAGTTTCACAGCCGAACTTGAAGGGAATCAAAAGTTATGAGCTTAAAGCACATTTTTACCTTAAATGGTCAAGACTTGAACTTTCCTCTTTAGATCTGGTTATGAACGAGATTGAACCTTCCTTTAACCTCCAAATTTCTCTACATAGATGTATAGAAGAGGTTGGAGTGTAGATCAATCGAAAAAGGAAAGAAAGATGAAGAAAATGGGCATTTTTATGCCTTAAGAGCTTACCTAGAGCTTGAGCTCTCTCCAATGGAGCTTGGGGACTTACCTACGGTGGAAGAGGAGCCAAAGAGAGTGTGTTTGGAGCTCCACGTTTGGAATGGAGCTAATGAGAGAAATGACCTAGTTTTGCCTTAAAGCACATTTTTTGAATATTTGTGACTTTAGTGAATTGATGACTCATCAAGTCTGATTGGGGTTGGATAATTGAAGCTCAATCAGTGGAGACAAGAGGAGGGGGCAGCCGTTGAAGATAAGAGAAAGGTAGGGCTTGATTGATTCAAATTTTGGTTGAAAATGGAGTAAATATGTTACTTTAATTCATTAATGAATGTGTGACTCATCTCTTGTCTTGTACCAGCTTGGAGCCACGAAATTCAAAGAGGAAGAGGAGCAAATGGAGGCTCCAAATCAGCTGGCTCACATGGGAAAGGTAAGTGGAGCCCACCTTTTTTGTTTATAAGGTAAAGTATGTCTTTTTTTGTTATTTTAAAGTAAAGGACTATATTTAATTGTCACATGGGACTTGTCTCTTGGTCTGTTAAGAGACTTATTTATCTGATTTTATGTAGTCCATTCGTGGTCAATGGTCAACATTGGTCAACTTAGTCAATGTTGACCCAAACGGGCCCCACTTTAGGGTTTTATTAATATTTAATATTAAATTTGTAAAAAATTCGTAAATTTCTGGAATTAATTCCTAATATCATATAATATGATATTTTTATTATTTAAAGGTATTTATACCTTTTAGCTCATTTAAAACCAATTTAAAAGACAATTTCACAAAAACGTGCTTTTAGGAGTTTTAGCGCACATTTTGTGTTGCCTGGTGTTTCTGAGCTCGTTTTCTTTGACAACGCTCTTGTTGTGTTCCTTACATGATATTGATCATGTATTCAATTTTATATCATTTAGAGGTCATTTGATTTTTAAGGTTTTCCTAGAGCACCTTTTTGCCCTTTTTGACCTTGAAGCATGTAAATGCTTTTTCTTTGTGTTGGAGTGTTGTCCAACGGTTATAATATGTTTAATATTTTGTTAATATACTTAGGACAAATTTTTAGGTCCTAAGAAGTTCATTTGGGTATTTATTTACCCTTAACAGTCAAAGGGTGCAACATCTTGTTTTGTGTTGACCACTGTTGTTCTCAGTTGACTATTAAGGCATGTTTAGGCCTTAATTAATGTGATTAAATATTTAATCCATGTTTTATTAATTTGGGGTATTTCAATCTACCCCCCTTAAAAAGACTTCGTCCCGAAGTCTCTTAATCAAATAGGTAAGTATATATAAATGTATAACTACCCATTGTTCCCATAATGTATATCTATGTGATATATCATTTACATACATCGTGTTGCGCTTATACTGCACATAGCCATCACGTTGTGGCGTTAGTTCAATCATATATGGATATAGGTGATCCATCAGCACCATCATTTCCTATCAGTTCTACCAACCCTGACAACCCTGAGGTGTCCATAACATTCCATTGTTCCACATTCCATATCTAATGATTCATTTCGTATCTAGGCGATACCATATGTAATCATTCTGTAAAGCAATATGAATACATATCATAAATAGCATAAGAAAAGTGTTACACCCCTGGTGTAAACACAACAGTCATACAGGTATCTCGTAAGATACATACATACAAGTGCACATCACACACAAACAAACCAAACAACGCACGCCCCGCGTACCAACCATAACCAACAAAACCAATTCACTGTATGCTATGACTAAATAATTCACATACTAACCAAGCAAACCTCGTATGCCCCGCACACCACCAATTCTCTTTTTTTTGTATGCAATGCATATCAAACAGCCAAAACTTAGTGCACACATGTGCACAGCCAAGAGGCTCTACCCCCCTTAAAAAGGGTTACGCCCCCGTACCCCACAAGTATACAACAGCCGCTCAACAAGGAGCGCTGGATACTTGGCTCTCAAAGAGTTTACCAACTCGTGGATTATCCTCATATCAGAGAGACGGGTGTGACTCTAGCCCTTCTGGGCTCCACAATTCGTAAGGGATGTGGCACTAAACAATTTGTGCTCTCTCCCAATTTCATTCTAATGGGCCCACTCGCTCTGTATGAGGTGCAGACCCATGAACACAGGCTCAATTTGCCTTTCTTTTTTTTTCCATTGCTGTGAATCCACTTGTTTGGATCACTAGCATACTTGCGTGTGTCTTTTCTCACTGATATTCAGTTGAGGTATACTATGACATTGGCCATTGTTAGTACTTAGTGCTTTTTGCACTTGTCTTTGTAATACTAAGACGTACCAGCCTACATGTCCACAAAGATGATGTTTGTCATCCATGTCTCCTGGTGTTTTGTTCCGGAGTAACACACTGTTATGGTTCTCTTTTTTTTTACACACTCTTGTTGATATCCACTTTATCTTTCTGCGTTCCCACTAGATTAATAACTGCACGAGTGCAATACCAAAACACTCAGTCATACAGAGTGCAGAGGCGTAAACGCTCAACAGCTAATATCTCATGAGTCAAACAGATAAGATGTGCGAATTATCCTGTGAGTGGTACATTCCAAATCCATTGTTCTTTGCTTAAGGTATCTGCTATCATATAGCTTTATCTTTTCTCCTCGCGTGGTCACGCGTTTATGTCCATATCATCTGGTAGATTTCCTCTGGATTGCAAGCATTTGCTTGATCCTTATGAGGGTTCTACATATTTTCGTCCATAATGGGTTTTCCTGTTTCTTTTTTTTTTGGGTTTTCCTGTCCCTAAACTGTTCCTTTGTCTTCTCTGTATACTGTCCACTGTTCTCTGTTGAAGGTTCCCCCTTTTTTTTTCTAGCCCGTTGTTCTAACTGCGGCTCTTCTCGTCCATCTTCGAGGTAATCCGTCTTACTGTCCGTAGAATGGAGTTGACTACTTCTCGTGTTCCTAACACTACTTGTCTACTTGCATGGGGTACCGTACTGATACATTACTACTTACCCGACTAACTCATAAATAAGTCTGTCAGGCCCACATGCTCCTAACGGAGTGCGGTCGTCCCATGACTCGTTTAGTAAACTGGTAATGTCTGTCACACGGTTGTTGTGAAGTATTCTGTTGTCAATCTCCCTTTGATGGATATCCTTTTTTTTTTCTTCTTATTGCTTCTGCTTTTTTGTCTTCTTTTTGCTTTGCTTTTTTTTTGTAATAGTTCGTGTTACGGTTATCCATAATAAGTGTTATTGCCTTTGTGGCATCCGTGGTAATTCGTATCATAGACTGGTATTATTCAACTCGGTGTAAATAAAATCCGTGCTATATTAGCAAACTCGTTTCTCCCTTTTTTTTACTGAGTACAATACATATTCCTTTTCTCCCTTTTTTTTCGGTCATATCTCATCCATAGTTCATATTGTTCCCTCACCCGTTTAATTGGATGTATTGCAGATTGCATAATAGCTTGAGCAACTTGGCTCTTTACTTCCCAACCATCCTCACTGACGGTGGTGCATCTACAAAGGGTATGCTTGTCCATAAGGACTAAACATGTATCACTAGTAGTGATTAGCATTAAATGCAAGTATACTCTGATGGTATTTGGCTAATAGCCCTGTCTGAAACTTCCTCGAACGTTTAAACTGGTGTGTTTCTTTTTTTTTTACAGTCATAGTGGCTGTATAATGTGTCCAGTTGCAGTGGTCGGACTAACGGTCCTTCCAAGGTTGCATAGGTTTCTAATCTCAAGGTTTGAATGAAAAAGTTTGATAAACAGTTTTTTTATAAAAGGTTAAAAGTAGTAGTTGTTGCAGTTGCATTTGCAGTAGTTGTTACTGTTGCTGTCGCTGCACTTGCTGTAGCAAGTGCGCAAGGCAGATGGAAATTTCAGTGGTTTTCTTGTCATAGCGCTTGCAATAGCAAGTGCGCCATGCAGGTGGAAATTCTGGTTCAGTAATTCCCGGTCTCATTGACTCTTCGTCATTTGAGTATTGCTACAAGATAATGTAAGCATTAACATCCGTTCATATATATTATCCGTCAAGGTTCAAAGCTTATTGGTACTAAGTGCACACAACTAATCCCAAAGTCTAACACAAAAGGCGAGTGGTCAATGACACACTCCCACATACTTATAACATAGCTCCTTCTAACATTCAAAGTAAGCACATAACATAGTAAGTAAAAGTCTTCCACCAGCGGTCTCATGGAGTATGGGTACTCATGCCCTATCTACTCCCTTGCCCTTCTAGGCTCCAGCATCAGTAGATGTCTGGCCATCCTGACCGCCTCGTCGTACTCCAGATCCTCTAGTTGAGGTCTTCTGAGTATTCTTTGGTGGCCTGTAATTACGGCTCTCTGGGTTCATCCAGCATTCGAATTCCCTATGGCCTTCTTTGTGGCAGCACCGTCATTCGACTTTGCGGCCTTCGCAATCGACCCCAGGATGGTCTTTCCAACAACGCTTACAGTAAAAATGGCGCTAGGGCTGTCTGGTGCCTAATGGTAGTAATTAAGTTTAAGTTAAAATCTGATGGTATAAAGGTTAAGATTATATTTGTATTTAAGAGGTAGGTGTTCTCACCCTTAGGAGGTGCAGATCTCAGAGGCTTAGCATCAATAGCTGGGCCGGTCAACTGAAGAACGGGCCCTTTCCCTTTTTTTCCCTTGTGACCCTGTTGCCCTTTCTTTTGGAAAAACTTACTGTTTAAATGTTTCGGGTCAGTATCTATAAGGTATTTAGTATGGTAAACAATTTAGAGTGGGATAAGTCCTTACTTTCCCTTTCTCTGGCCATCGCCTGAAGATGCTCCTCCACCCTCAGACTCTCCTTCAGGGTTCTTCCTTTTCTTTGCCCCTAGAGTCTCTTCCCGAGTCTGGAGCATTAGCTCAGTCCTCGAGGCAGCCTTATAACACTCCTGGAATCTCCTTGGTAAGTTCTCACAAAGTTATACGGTACTGTAGTAAGTAAAGAATTTATGGCTTTCTTGTTAATGCCTGGATGGTAGTGTAGAGGGTAGCACCCATCGTCATCTGAATGCGAAATAATAGTCCTCCCCGGAACTTCTCGACCTTCACGGTCTCTGAGTAATCCACACCGGGAATGAAGTCCAGCTGGCCAATGAATCGAGCGTAATACTCATCCACGGTCAGACCTCCTTAGGTCAATGTTTCAAACTCATGGCGCTTCTTCTGCCTGAGATGCGCCGGGTAGTATTTTCCTCTCAGTAATTCTACAAAGGCAGCCCACGAAAAGTCGGGCGTAGACAGGTGCTGGTCCTTGACCAACCTCCAACAGGTGCTGGCTGCATCCTTCAGATGGACAGTAGCAATGGCGACCTTTTGTCGTCTGGTACCTGTAAAGCTTCAAATGCTTTCATTTTCAACATTGTAACGCTCCAACGCTACGGGTCGGGTTCCCAGAATATGTAGGTGGTCAGGTCTCTAAACTGACTTCAGCCAGTTCGTTTCCCTGGGCTGTGGCGGGTGGGCTGGTGCTCTCCTATCTGAGTACCCAGCTGTGCAAGAACGGCTGCAACCGTCTCAGCAACTCCTGGAATGCCGGGGTCACCGCCTCCACCTCTTCCAGTACCACGCCCTCTAGTTCCACCAGACATCTGTAGTACAGTATGTCACATAATACTCGGTAAAATTACCGTACACAACCAATAGATATTAAGTTGCCTTAAGGCTAACCTGTCACGCAATTTGCGTTACTAGACACAATATCTTTTAAGACGAATCGTCTCGTACTTCCCAAATTTCCCAATGTTTCCCAAGTCCTAAGCTCACTGTCTTAACCTATTTCTCGTCATCAGAGCGGTACTCCGCTCTGATACCACTTTTGTAACACCCCTCTCCATAATCACGATATAATCCCTCACGTAGCAATAAATAAAAACGTCTCGCAGCGGAAAATAACTAACAATTACAAAACTCACTCGGGTGTCACCGGCCATTACTCGCCCATGCGAGCAACGTAGCCAAACTACATCCAACTTCCAAAAAACAAACTGCTAACCGCAGTGATAACGAGAAACTCCTATACATCATACTAAGTCATAACCATAAACATCGACAAGTGAGCGTCTACCCAATCCTGAAAAATACATAACCTTACCATAAGACCATACACCATCTTCATTACTATACAACGTCCAATTACCCTGTTCCTGCTCTTCAGCTCCGACAATGATCAACAACCTGAAATGGTGTAGTATCAGCGATAGACGCTGAGTATGCCGGGCCTGGACCCTAATGGTCACTTGTCATTTTAACCATCTTTTATTAGATTGGTTTCATGCTTTCCATTTTACAGTTATAACAATACTGTAGCATAAATGTATAATGTACATAACCATCCAAATATTCATAGACACTAATCATCCATCCAAACCAAACAATCATTTAATATCACAAACCACAAATATATATCGAACGTATCGAACAACAATATATTGTACAATGTACAATCGCCGTAGCGTACAGTTTTCATATTTGATTTACCTTAGCCTTGTAGGCTCCATCCAACCATCAACACACAATAATAACCACAAGTATAACCAATGAACAACAAAGCGAAACAACGAGAATAATAAACAAGTATTAAGTCTCGTCCATGGTATTGTTCGCCACTGTATAAGTCTCAATTGTTTTAGTTGTTCAGTTATACCTAGTGACAATGTCTCGTTAAAACGACATGTCTCTAGTTACCCATATATTATGGCGGGTCACCCACGGCAGTAGCCACTCCAACGGTAGAGTCTCCGACCAACGAGCCATTCTAGCTCACGGGAAATTTTCTTGATACTTACGGACCCGTACGCGGACATCCTGGTATCGTTTTTGTGATCACAGCGCGCACCAAGAGCCACATCCTCTTGGCTTTACTTCCATTCCATTAATTAATTAATTATACCATCGCATCGCATTACCAAATTTTCTAACACAGCAGACTAAGGTCATTAGTCCAATCCGGAGTCTGTAAACTCGGGATCCAGTGTTAGATACGAGAGCGGCGTATAGAAAGGCCAATGCTCCGTAAAAGTCTCAGATAATATGTATATTATTATCATAGTGCTACAACGTTTTACTACGTTCCTTATATTTCATATAAGATAGCACCATAGCCGCTAGTTCGTTTTATATATTAGGTTCATATATACGAACCAATACTGTTAACTCAACAACAGTAAATAATAAGCAGCTATAAATATACAATTCATGCATATTAATTATCACATTCAGACAAACAATCTTATCACAGATCACACAGAAGTCTGAACTGAGGAAGCCCTCAGAGACAATCCAGAGACACATAACAACATACAAGTTATATCAACCAAATCCGAGCCCAAGGAGCAACCTTAGGACAACTCGGCAAACCCCTTTACATACCGTTCACCCTGACTGTATTACGGTGGAGTATGAATCAGCAAGATCCTACGCTCCGTGTAGTCCGTTAGCTCGTCAAGCGTCCTTGTCAGAAGTATACTCTAAACGGTAATAAAAACTATAAGTCAGTCTCCATGACTAACTACATCCGGTATTTCCGAATAATAAGTAACCCCGACAGTTCACCCCTGTTTTCTACAGTGTTTGTTACGGGTTTCTCTAAAACAGTCGGCTTTGTTACTTAAAACGCGTACGTCAAAACTATTTCAACTGTTAAGTTTAATTCCTTATATTCTTTTAATCTTATCCACTCTAGTTTAGGTACGTAACCTATAGTTGCATGTATGCATGCATTCTTATATTATATTGCATTCTAAAATTCATAACTTATAGTTCGTAACTATATTTTTTTTAAAAACCACCACCATTAAATCATATGGTTTTCAACCAAAATATATATCCACCTTATATACATTATTCTTGTGTATGTATATATTTTACCACGTAGGTAATTCTCATGAGTTTCATAAACTCTTATATTTTATGTTATTTTATCATCTTTTATTAGATGATTATTCCCATTAGTTGTATTATATTATACAACTTATATTAAGATTTTATCCTAATATATGTAACATTTTATGTTGTAATTACAACTCCTAAGGTTTATTCCATAAATACCTTAGTTTATAAATCCCATTTATTTATAGTTTGTCACATTTTTTATGTGAGTACCCTTCCTTATATTAATTCCATCTAAACCATAAATTGTTAACATTTATAACATTATAGACCTTAGTCTAAAATTCATCTTTCAACTATTAACTCAGTATAGCCCTAACTTAATTTAAATTCCGTTTTGACCACATAACATTATGTAATGTTATACCACATAAATCATACTATGTGATATTTTTATTCCTTTAACTTATAACCTATAGTTTTTATACAAAACTATTTATTATTGCCTCTTAGGCACCATAAGAAAATCTTATTCTTTTCCTATAAACCATAGTTTCCTTATTTACAAAATCACCCCTTTCTTTTTACCATGTTATATTACCATTAATATAACATTTCTAACTTATAAAAGAGTATAACCTATGGTTATTTTTTGTAAATTCCGAACAGCCCTTGTGCTATTCTATAATTGCCATTTGGCCCTATTTATAACATATAGTTTTCCATATCATTAAAAAATACATTATACACATATCTTAATAAATTCTCTTAATAATTCTAAAAATCTCCAAATTCCACCAAAGGGTTATAAATATCCTTATTAACCCATATACTCTTGGTATTTACCATTCCACCATCTATTTTCTCCAAAGTGTCATAATGACATAATAACTAATATTATACATATATAGTTTATTTTAATTCCAAAAACACCAATAAATTCCTAAAAATTCCTAATAGCCCATGGGTGTTTAAAATACCATTGTACACCCTTATTTTTGGTAATAACATATTTACCACATATGTTATAAAAATATTACCATTAAATACTACTTATTATAAAACCTTAAATAAGTTATCTAACTTTTTATTTTGGTCAAAACCTAGCATATGGTCAAGGTTGACCCTTAATATTTCCTTGACCAATTCCTTATAATTACGGTTTTACCCAAACTTTCAAAATTCACCATTTAACCCCAAAACTTTATAAAATCTTATAAACTTTATTTTAACTCCTTTTTAACTCTAATTTTCGGCCTTATTATTCTAAAGCCCCCAAATTTAATTTAATTACACCTAATACCCCATTTATTTTCGGTAATGCATTTATACTACTTAAACTTAATTAAAAGCTTGTAAATGCATAAATAAAATGGCCTAAAATACATGGCCTTATTACAAACATTGGCTTGCAAAATAAATTACACATAAATGTCCCAAAAACACTATAATTTCGGCCTCACCATACACTTTCCATTTAATTACCAAACTTCCACATAATGTCTTAAATTTGACAATTATGCTTGTTTAATTAGTTATAAAATTTATTAAACCATTCCTTAAACATTTTAAGGTCAAACAAGACCTTTTTTTTCCTTCACTCACGGCAATTAATATACACACACTTAAACTTGTGTTAATGTATCAAGTTAAGGTTTTAAGTGATTTATACCTTGATTTAGCTTAGGTAAAGCCTTGTTTGAGTTCGCCACCTTAAGAGAAATTCTCCACAGCTTGTTTTACATGTTTTCAACAGAAAACAAGGCCTAGTTAGTCTCCAAGAAAGATCTAACCATAAGAAGTAATTTAATGTAAGATTTAAGGCAAAAATCACCTTAAGAATGCAAGGAGAGTTCAAGATGGTTTCGACCTGAATCAAACACACCACAAGGTGTTAGATCTACCATATTGACATAGGAAATAGCTAGATCTCAACAAGCTACCTTGTTATTAGGTTTTACCTTGGAAAAATGCCTTAAAAGAGGGTATTTCCTTTGGATCTCGGCCACCCTTGCTCCAAATGGCTAACCAACAGATTCCACATGAAAAGGAGAAGAAGATGAGGCTATGACCAAAGTTTCACAGCCGAACTTGAAGGGAATCAAAAGTTATGAGCTTAAAGCACATTTTTACCTTAAATGGTCAAGACTTGAACTTTCCTCCTTAGATCTGGTTATGAACGAGAAACCTTCCTTAACCTCCAAATCTCTACATAGATGTATAGAAAGGTTGGAGTGTAGATCAATCGAAAAAGGAAAGAAAGATGAAGAAAATGGGCATTTTTATGCCTTAAGAGCTTACCTAGAGCTTGCTCTCTCCAATGGAGCTTGGGACTTACCTACGGTGGAGGGAGCCAAAGAGAGTGTTGGCAATGAGCTCCACGTTTGGAATGGAGGAATGAGAGAAATGACCTAGTTTTGCCTTAAAGCACATTTTTTGAATATTTTGTGACTTTAGTGAATTGATGACTCATCAAGTCTGATTGGGGTTGGATAATTGAAGCTCAATCAGTGGAGACAAGAGGAGGGGGCAGCCGTTGAAGATAAGAGAAAGGTAGGGCTTGATTGATTCAAATTTTGGTTGAAAATGGAGTAAATATGTTACTTTAATTCATTTAATGAATGTGTGACTCATCTCTTGTCTTGTACCAGCTTGGAGCCACGAAATTCAAAGAGGAAGAGGAGCAAATGGAGGCTCCAAATCAGCTGGCTCACATGGGAAAGGTAAGTGGAGCCCACCTTTTTTGTTTTATAAGGTAAAGTATGTCTTTTTTTGTTATTTTATGCTAAAGTAAAGGACTATATTTAATTGTCACATGGGACTTGTCTCTTGGTCTGTTAAGAGACTTATTTATCTGATTTTATGTAGTCCATTTCGTGGTCAATGGTCAACATTGGTCAACTTAGTCAATGTTGACCCAAACGGGCCCCACTTTAGGGTTTTATTAATATTTTAATATTAAATTTGTAAAAATTCGTAAATTTCTGGAATTAAATTCCTAATATCATATAATATGATATTTTATTATATTTAAAGGTATTATAACCTTTTAGCTCATTTAAAACCAATTTAAAAGCAATTCACAAAAACGTGCTTTAGGAGTTTTAGCACATTTGTGTGCCTGGTGTTTCTGAGCTCTGTTTTCTTTGACAACGGTTGTTGTGTTCCTTACATGATATTTGATCATGTAATTCAATTTTATATCATTTAGAGGTCATTTGATTTTTAAGGTTTTCCTAGCACCTTTTTGCCCTTTTTGACCTTGAAGCATGTAAATGCTTTTTCTTTGTGTTGGAGTGTTGTCCAACGGTTATAATATGTTTAATATTATGTCAATATACTTAGGACAAATTTTTAGGTCCTAAGAAGTTCATTTGGGTATTTATTTACCCTTAACAGTCAAAGGGTGCAACATCTTGTTTTGTGTTGACCACTGTTGTTCTCAGTTGACTTTTAAGGCATGTTTAGGCCTTAATTTATGTGTGATTATATTAATCCAGTTTTTATAATTTGGGGTATTTCAGAGCGTTCCACAGACCTTGATATCACATACCTCCCACTAATGAACAACCCCAATGTCTCTAGAACCCGAGCGTCTCCAGACTAATCTCTCAAACACCCCAAAAACCCCTGAACTACGTAAGGTCTGATCTCAACAAGAAGTTGAGTACGTAGGCAGCCCATCCAGGGTGCGACCCCATTCCAATTAAAAAAACCCCTTTCCCACTCTAAGGTGTTCTTTATACCTTGAAAAACATTCAACCCTCTTCGGCTCCCACAACCTTCAAAGAACCAGACTCTAAGTGTTGTCCATTCACTCAACCTCAGGCTTTCCAAATCTTTTTTCTATACTCATTCGAATTCTTATTCCTCTTTGGCGGTAGCTTGCAGAAAAAGCTCGCCCCCATCCACTCGTTTTCTCTCCTCCTGTCCTAATCCTATCCTTGGCTTTTAAAATGAATCTCTCTATAAAGTTTGAAAGAAGCAATCCCTCACAATTGGCGACCGAGGTTTCCTCGGGCACCAACATCTGAATTGTGGTCATCGCCACTTCTAAGGGGTGTAACCCATGCGAACCCATAATAGAATCTCTGATCTGACCAGATAAGTCCTATCCATAGGCAACTATTCAGAGTCAACCAACGGTTCTTAGAACCCCTTTCCTTTCCTTCCTAGTATCTTAGGTCAAACTAGGTGGCGACTCTAGTCAATTCCGCCCTTAGGGAATAAGTCCGTGTGGAGCCCATTGAGAGCGGGGTGTAGTGCTCACTTGCACTCCCTCATGCTTTCGGGAGAGAGGACGATAAGAGTAGGTATTTGAGGGATGCCAGTAGCGGGTTTCACCACCCTCCACAGAATGGCATTTATAGGATCTAGACCTTTCAGTTAAGAACCATGTTTAGATAGACCCCCCTCATACCGAAAAATCACCCTCCATAAGTACAGCCAGAGGTATGCTGCCCGTTGAATAGAAGCAGGGTGTATACTGGTCGAAGTGTACGAGTGATTGAGTACAACTGGAGGTATGATGCTTGTTGAGCAGAAGTAGGGTGTATGCTGGTCGTAGGGTACGAGTACAGCTGGAGGTATGGTTCTCGTTGAACAAAAGCAGGGCGTATACTGGCAGTAGTGTACAAGTTGGTGGGGCGATTGACAATAAGTCCTCATTTCTATGTCAACGTTTTCCATAACAATTGGCGGGCGATGGCAATAAGTCCCTTGAGAAAACCAGAAGTTCATCTTGGCAACCCGGTTGGCAGGCGATGGCAATAAGTTCCCTTGGAAAATGAATATGGAGCACCCGGGATAGGTTTCGGTCCCTAGAAGCACCCTAAAGGATGGGTTTCGATCCCTAGAGGCATCCGAATCATATTACATATTTTGCATTTCATTCAAAACGGGGTTCGGTCCCTAAAGGCATCAGAGTCGTATCTCATTTTTTGCATTTCATTTAGAATGGGTTTCAGTCCCTAGAGGCATCCGAGTCATATCACACTTCTTGCAATTCATTCAGGACGAGTTTCAGTCCCCATAGGCATCCGAGTCATATCTCATTTTTTGCATTTCATTTAGAACAAGTTTTGGTCCTCATATGCATCTGAATTACATCACACATCTTGCATTTCATTTCGAACAAGTTTCGGTTCCTAAAAGCATCGAATCACATGACATATTTTGCATGTAGGATGGGTTTTGGTCCCTAGAAGCACCTGGATACACCATGCTTTGCTTGCGTTTTCTCACTCGGATAGGGCCAGGCCCATAGAAGTGCTTGGTACAAGGACATGCTTCTCATTTAGGTCGCCATCGCCTTCGAATAGCTCGGTAAGCTCAAGTTTCTTTTTTGAGGTCGCCAACACCTTTGAATAGAAAAAATGACAAGCAAGCTGAGACAAGGTTTTGTGAGCCTCGATTTTTGAACCACTATCCTGTGTTGAGTCAGGTTGATTAGAATCTGGTCGGGTTCTTGGTTCACTTATAACCTAAGCTTAATAACTATGTCATAAACATTAATTACTAAGTCCTAAGTTAGCTCACCGGAACCTAATTAGAGTCTCCACCTAATTTTAACCTATGGTAAATTAGGAAAGGAGAGTTTGGGTTCAGGGGCTTGGTACACTAGTAGAAAAAAAATACCTATTTCACCGGTTATTATGGACCTATTTCACTGGTTCATAACTGGTGAAATAAAAGCTGACGAAATAAATTTCTCCGGTTGTAGAACCGACGAAATAGACATATTTATTTCACTGGTTGTGCGGAACAACCGCCAAACTAGATATGTTTTAATAGGGGAAATAATGTCACCTATTTCGACGGTTTTTTTTTAGAACCGGTGAAATAGATATGTGTTATTTCACCGGTTGTTAGCACAATCGTCAAAATAGATGTGCGTCGAAAAAGAAAAAATGCCACCTATTTCGACAGTTTTTTTAGAACCGGTGAAATAACACATAACTATTTCACCGGTTGTTCTTTACAACCGCCAAATTAGATGTGCCTGAATTACATTTTACATTCATCTATTTTGGCAGTTTTGTTATATAACCGGTGAAATAGGTAATTTTTTAAAAAAACATTATGGTTTTTCCCATACTCATATTTTCAACTATCAAACCTACATATTCTATATAAGACATTCAAATGCACTTGTACTCATAATCATCAACCCAGATACACCTGATATTCTCAAACAAACGGTTTTCTATCGGTATTTACATATCCACTCACAGTAAATAAGTACTTGCAAGCATGTTTCCAACATGTTTCTACCAAAACTAATATCCACTTATAATACAAGATTATATCCGCTACATATACAAAGAAATTAACTTCAATAATACAGAACTCCGGAGATATACTTTGCCTACCTCTCAAGCACATAGTCAATATCGGATTTTGTGTACATCAATGAGTGATCAATAATCACACTTAATGCCTACAAAATTGACAAAAAGAAAACAAAATTGTAAGTAACCAATAGTTACAAGTGGTTATAGATGAATTAAATCTAGTTAAACAAAACTTAACACATACCATCTCTAATGTACAATCATCCACACATGCCATAATGACATTATATCAAACATATATCTAATGACATAATAACCGCACTTTGAGATCCAGGTTGTTTTGCACTCTACATATTGACAAATAAATATACTTAGTAGATTACATTAAAACATATCCTTGTCTAATTATAATTAAGTGTAAAATACTATTGTATGCCACTGAAGTGGTCTTGTTTTGACTTGAATTTGACATTCACTCAAAGCACGCGTGAATGCACTATGAGCATATAAAAACATACACATATTAAAATATATACACACATATCCGCTAAATTTGTTGTAACAAAAAAATACAAGTGTCAGAGATATAATTCCTTACTTTTTCAATATTGCACTGATCGACACTAATGTTTGTCTGGTGTTTGTCTCAATAGAATTGAGGTACAAAACTCATGGATTTTCCATGCAAAAGACAATCAATGACCAGTGTTTCCTACATAATAATTAAAAACATCACAAGATAATTCGAACATATATAAGAACCAAAAAAATACCCAAAAATTGCTATAATCGCCAAAGACAATATAAGTTTGAGTATTACCGGTTCCAGAATTCAACTTCAGCCCACTCTAGCTTCAATCTGGTGTGAGATATGAGAAGTTCTAGTGATCAATATCTGCAGTCTAGCGGTGTAGACACATATAATATAATAAAGAGAGGTGTAAACCATATATAATCTCTAGAGAGACGATAAGTTCGAGTATTACCGATTCTAAATTCCAGCCCCTACTTCATTCTGGTGGGCTACAGATGAGAAGTCCTGGTGATTTAATCTCTACAATGCAGTGGCGCAAACACAATGAAGAGAATGAAGAGAGGTGCAAAGCATGTATGTTCATCTTTAATAAGTTACAAGTTGGATGTTTAGTTTGAATAAATAAGTTGTTCATCTGCTGCAACATGATACTATAAGCATTTACAGTCCTTTGTTACTAGGTCTTGTTTGACAAAGCAATTGTAAACAATGCAATAGTTTCTAATCTTTCTCATAAATCAGTGAACAAATAAAATAAAACAAATGAACTAATAAATGATAAACAATGATTAGTAAAATTGAGAGTGTTCTAAGTCATTTTTCGAAGAGATCAACATGTGATTTACACGATAGAAAATCAAAAACATGATTGTACAGAAATGCAGGCGAACTACAACTTATATATTGTAAGTTGTCATATACCTTTGATCAAGCACCAAATAGATGCAATTTTATGTAGAAAAATCCATATCATATGGCAACGGTAAACAAAGACATCATTTAATAACAATTAAGGAAACATTTAAACAGATTTGACCATACGTGTTTTTCCCTCCCAAGTGTAGCAGCAAAAACTATGCTAGACCAAGAATGCTTTGCGACCTAAGAAGGGACAGACTTCAAGTCCCGAGTCCGTTGATAGGCTAAATATTTGGTGAACAGATGACAAGAGAAAAGTTTCTATAGCAGGTTTTGGTCATGCTAAGTAGCAAAACTCATTGTCCAGGGAATGTGATTATAAAGTAACTTGACCATTTCTGATAATAACAAGAACACAACTAGACACAATCAGGTTCTCAATACCAAAAAATTTCAAACGGACAATACAGTATGTAGCTTGCTTTTTCTAGTCTTCGCTATTGATTACTTATAAACAAAAAACCAAGGTTTGGCTATTAAAAATAAGCATACTATTGGTAACTATCAGAGTTCAGTAATATTCTTCATAAATTTGTGGTAAAATTTTGTAACTAGAATTCGTAGGGATGCTTAGGCATCTTATGAAATTTAAATTTAACTCCTTGATTGGAAACCGCTGTCAAGATGAGTTACAAGAACTGAAGTAATAAAGCTCCTAATTTTCAAATATTTCTGAATCCAGAGAAAGGGAAAATGATTAAGTGGGAAACAAAAACTTCCTCGAAGGATGAATTTAATATGTTTTGAGGCTAACAGGTAACAAGATGTAACACCCCAACTCATAAAGCCACACTTATCTCATAAATCTCCATTCACTTATATTAACTTTGCAGCGGATTTCTTACAATAATTGGTGTCACCGCCGTTAGTCACCCACGTGGCCAACTAGGCATACTAAAATCTCTAAGATCTAGCTACAGTCTGATGGACCCGAATATACCGAACATTAGTACTTACAAGCCTTAACCAATTACATAACAATCTAACAATTTCCTTACGACCTATACAACTTACTAACACTGGTTACCATACGAGAGTACATGCACAACTCATTGGTCATACTTAAACCCGTAATACGTCTACTCCATCTTACTCTCAAGACGGTCGCCTTCTGATATTCACCTGCAAGATATAAACAACAGCCCCCAAGGGGGTCAACACCTTTGCTGGTACGATTCTCTTATGGCCCCCATGCTAACGGGCTACGTCGACTAATTGTCGATAGCATGGAGATTGATTAGATACACAACATAAATAAGAAGTTCAATAAACAACAAATATATGAACAATCAAAGTTCAAACACAATGAACGACTTAAAAGTGTTCCTTAGTAAATGAGTTAGTATTTTAACTCCTTAAATTATGATACCTCTTAATCTCAATCCATTCTTACCTTACCTCAATCTTAGTCCTTATCTCAGTCTCAGTGTATCAACCGTTCTTTAATTAGAATCGGTTGTACTCTATCTCAAACCTTATCTCAAATCTTATCTTAGTCCTTATCTTAATTAAGACAACCGTTCTTTAATTAGAATGGTTGTTCCTTAATTCATTGTTTATCTTGTCGGGTCGAGTAACCCTAACCAATGAGTTATCAGCTCCATTGGTTTACATAAACAATATTTGTTAGAATTAGTTGGGATTTAGGTAGATCCCACCACACCTCCTTAGTAATGCCTCCCACCTCCAACAGAAATCGAGGTGACCGAGTCTTTATGTCGACTCTAGGCGACGAGTCCGAAGACAAGTCATATTTGGAAGTCGGGACCTGATAAGGATACCGACCTCCCCTAATACACATGTGCCGGAACGATTCCGGATTCCTCACTCCCCCCAAGTTCCAGTTAATGGAAGCCTCAAAGTCAATGTTTGTTAGTTAGCCTCTTTCAGTTACTAATAAAACAATGTTAGGGAGCGTTCCTTACTCTCACACCATTATTTACAAAACATTAGTTAGTAAGTTCTCAAGGTAAGTCGTGTTAGTGCATCACAATCACACAACAAATATAATATTCCGGTTGCATGCTTTATCTTGTTTAGTCGGCACACATAAACAAATAGCACACAATCCGAGGGACATCTCGTTAGCAAGCAGGTCACAAGAAAACCATACCGTACACCGTCGGTTGTTCGGTTGCTTATTCTCCTCCGGAGTCCAAATACTCAAACTCTAAAACATTCATACAATTAAGGTTGTTAATTAATTCCAATTTACTTAACTTACTTAGCCACTAATGATCCCCATCTAAAACCACTTAAGTTCTTATAAACGTAACCTTAAACACTTAAATCCTTTACTTAACTTAATCCCTTAAGTCCTTATATCCTTGCCTTTCTAATCATCATTATCCTCTTAATGCAATACCCCTAATACCACTTAACACCCTTAAATTTAATTTTTTTTATATAAGGGCTGACCGACCCTACCCATGGTCGGTCCATTCCAGAGACATTCTGGTTGAAAAATTCCTACTGGACCGACCTTGCCAAGGTCGGTCCTAAGGTCGGTCCATTCCAGTAACATTTTACCGTTTGAAAATTTTGCCCCGACCGACCTTGCAAAGTTCGGTCCCAAGGTCGGTCCATTCCAGAAACATTTTGTTCATTGTTTTTCAGCCCGACCGACCTTGTCCATGGTCGGTCCTAAGGTCGGTCGATTCTAGAGAGTTTCCTGCGTGTGTATTTTGAGCCTGACCGACCTTGAAAGGTCGGTCCTAAGGTAGGTCGGCTCCAGAAACTTATTTATAAGTTTTAAATTCACTCCAAACCTCACCACAAGTGTTCCAATGTGTTCCAACATCATTTAGGCACTTAAACTCACCTTAAAACATCCACCAAACTCATTAATTCACCCGCCAAAGATCTTCTTAACCATTTACTCAATCCTTACCAAAAACTCCTAACACTTAACAATTAATTCCTTACATTCCAAGCATGTGATTTACCTAGAACTTCAACTAACCAAAGTGTTCCCTCCTTAACAATTTTCTACTCACCCTTTTCAAGTTTGCACATACCTAAGCTTTTCTAGCCATACTCTTAATACCTTACACCTCTTCTCATTCATCTTGACCATGCTAAACCCTTCTTAAACAACATTCATCTCTTCCACCCAAATCCACTCGTTACCATCAAGGTTATATAAACTAGACCATACCTAAATTTTCACAAGACTTTTGAACACCATTTCCCATAGAATTTTGTACGAGTCTTAGTATTCCTATTACCATGATTTTGGTCTGTTTAATACACCCACCTAACCTCTAATTGCTCCTAGACAACTCTAAGTCATTCTAATCCTCAAGAACACCTTTGTTAACTCATTTCCACTCAAATTTCCTTTAATGACTCCTAGTAAATCCTAGGTCATATTAATTCACAACAACCACTTAATCACTTTGTTTTCTACTCAAATTTCACCAAAGCTCCTCTAGTATATTATCATGCCCATATGCATAGTTTTCCTCATTCAATCATCTCACACACATCAAATTGTTTTCTCATCATATTTCTCACCCAAATCAACTCATTCATAATAACTCAATATAGTGCAATAATCTTAAATTGCATAGCACTAAGGCTCTTAAATGACATGGCTCTTAGGCCCTTAAATGACTTAAACTTAAACACTGAATTTCCACATTAATAGCTTTCAACATGCAAATACTGCTCCCATAGCAATATAAGTGTTCTCATAATTCACCTTATACTTATCTTACTAACTCATTTCCATTGGCTCCTTAGTCACAAGTTCACAAGCTTGTTCAAATCCTTTTTCTTAGGTTATATAACCATTACTTAATGTAAGCTTTGAGCTACATATAGTACTTATCTAATTTCCACCCCTTAGACAACAAACCACCTTAAGGTAAAACATTTACCTTGTTTTTCCAAGTTTTCTCTTAACTTCCTCCTTAGGTTTCCTTGGATGATTCTCGGCCAAGGACTTCAATCCTCTTGCCAATGTTCTAATCCATATTCAAATAATGTAATAAGTGCTAAATATTGCACCTTAACTTAAGGAATCATTTCCTAGGTGAAATACCCCGACCTTAAATATGGCAATTAAATATCCTAATATGTAATTAAGAGCCTAATAATGCTTAAATAATATTGGAAGGAAAAAATAAATCCAAAAGAAATGAAGAATGCTTAAAAAGCGAAAAACGCTAAATAAGCGTTAATAACCATAGGAGGTATGAGACCTCGGTTAGCGTATTAAAGGATTCTAAAGCTTAATTAAGTCTAAATAAATACTAGGGAACAATCCCGAAGAAAACGGATCCTTAAAATGGATTAAAATCACTAACGAACCTTAAAGCACGTTTTTCGAGGTAACCGGGAAAACGTGTCTTTGAGCGGGTCAAATAGACTCGTAACAGTTTTGGTCAACTAAATAATCATTAATAAATGTTGGTGAAATGTAGGATCAATAAAATCACTAAAACGAGAGATTAGTAAAACTGTCAAAACGGTAAGTTGTGGGGTAGAAATATAAATAACACAAACTTATGTGTCCAATATTGTAAATAATTTCAAAACCCCCATGCTTCTCTGTGGTGTCCGATTTTGCTTCCCCCTCTCACACACACTCACTTACTCACTTTTATACACAAAAACAACAAACAACTAAAAGTAAATAAAGTAACTCCCTCACTCACAACTCTCTCTCTTCGATCTCATTTCCACTCACGTGGAACCCCCATCCCTCACTCTCTCATTTCTTCCTCTCCTTCTTCCAGCGACAGCCATGGAGGAATGAAAAACCACACAAACCTCTCTTCTCTCCTTGTACCCATCAAACCTCCTCCAAAAATTGTAAAAATTACATCATTGAAATCCTCTCCTCAAGAGCAACATTTCTATCTTTCCAAAAATCGAAAACAACAACTTTCGTTTTCATGGGTATGTCCCATTTGGAGTTTCAAGACCACCATTAGAAGGCCCTCCTTCTCCTTGTTCTTTGAGGTAAAAATTTCTCAAAGCTCCATTGTTTTCCTAGCCTTAAGGGCAAAACGAATTTTAGACTAAACCCTTGTTTGGTCCCTTGGTTCTAGCCGATTTTGCTTGTTTGAAGGAGTTGGAATCCTGTCTTGAACCACTCCAAGCTTCATTTGCACTCTTGAAAGGTAATATAAATTCTAAACCCTAAAACCTATATTAGAACTTACCTAAGGGTTAGGGTTAAATGTATATTAGAATGGTGTATTGAAATGTGTATATCAATGGGTTGTAGTGTAGAATTGGTTCACAAACGGTGAGAAGGAAGAAGGAAGAGGAAAGGAAGGAGAAAGAGAAGAAGCTGGTGAAATAACAAGGAAATATACTTGTTCTTGTATATCTTGGTAAATGAGTATGTAACAGATTTTTAGAAGTAAAAACATGTATTGCAAAGTTGTAATGCGTTAGTAGTATAATGTGTAAGAGAGTATAAGCACTGGGAAGCTTAAAAAGACATTTTAACAAACTGTCAAAACAGAATGGGGATTGAGTGTTTAAGTGCAGGAATTTAAGTGATTGTTTAGTGTTGGTATAATGTATGGGAGCTCGTATATTGATGTCTATTGCAACAGGTGGAATAAAGCATGCAATGTGAATTAGAATGTGTGGTGAGAGTGTAAAATTTAGGGGAGGTTATGGCAAATTTCCTAGGAATGGAACACTTTAGTGTGTTAGAAACTAGGTGATTAAGGTGTGTAAGGGTAACAGATTTTGATTAAGGAACATAGAGGGTAAGTTGAGAGAGATGGGTAATGTATTCTAAATGCATTAGGAATGTAGAAATGTCGATAGAAGGGGGAGATATAGAAGGGGAGTGTAAATGACAAAATCTGTAGCGAAAGTATTTAAGTGCATTGTGGAAACTAGGAGGAATGGGGTGTACAAGATTTGGTGAAATGGAGAGTGGACTTGGGTATAAGATTGTGTTGCTTGGAAATGAATTGGAATGGTAAGATGGCATTAGGAGAGGGAACTATGCATGGAGGAAATAAGAACCCAAAATATGTAGCAAAAATACTTGGAGAAACTATTGAAGTGTTGAAGGAGTAAGGAATTGGTAAGTTGTTTGATGGATTTAGTAATGGATTTGGTGAATGAACTAAGGAGTTAGGAGGTTTATTAGTGCAAACATGTGGGATTAAGGTAGGAACAATGGGGAAGTAGTGGGTAAAAAGAGAGAACTGAAAACAGAAATTAAAATGCAAAACTGGGCCGGACCGAAACTTCGACCGGACTTGCAGTTCGGTCGAGCCCAGATGTTACAAAGGACGGGTGAGCTACTGGAATCGACGGACTTGCGACCGGACATGCAAGTTCGGTCGGACAGAAATTTTCCCCGTCCGTACCTACTGGAATCGACCGGACTTGCGACCGGACATGCAAGTTCGGTCGGCCAGAAAAATTTCCATCGTGTAAGCTACTGGAATCGACCGGACTTGCGACCGGACATGCAAGTTCGGTCGGTCCAGAAAAATTTCCCGAGGATAGCTACTGGAATCGACCGAACTTGCGACCGGACTTGCAAGTTCGGTCGGGCCAGAAATTTTCGGTACTGGTAGCTACTGGAATGGACCGGACTTGCAAGGTCGGTCGCAAGTCCGGTCCTGACAAAAAAAAAAAAAAAAAAATTTTAATAATGATGATATATATATATGTATTGTGTATATATGTATATGTATGTATATCCACATATACATGTACATGTAAGAAAGTAAACCTAAGTTAAGTAAGAAAGTAAAACTTAAGGTAAAGAAAAGTAAATAAGTAAAGTGTAAGTATAAGAAGTGCGAGGACACAGTAAGTACGAATTAAGTAAAATAGTTAGATTAATTATTTGAATGTATATATCGGTTTGAATTGTGAATACCGGAGGAACATTGGGATACAAGTACAACGGTGAAAGGTATGATTTCTTCATGCCCTGTATCCTAATCTGGTTACCCCGATTTGTGTGCTTATTTGACCACCTAATAAGATAAATGCACGAACCGGATTAATTGCACTTACTTGTGCTTGTTAATTGTTCTTGATATTGTCTTGAACAATAGTTTGTATAATTCATGAAACATATGGATGATGGATGTGTATTGTATTTTGTATGTATGTATGTTGCATTGTATTTCGTATGGAAGTGTATATGAACTTGTACGTAATTGTGGCTTGAATGTTGACTTGTGCTAATTCCTAACTATCTAACTCCTAACTTAAGTGAGTAAATTGGAATGAGTACAAGTCCGATATAGCTTCGGCCACGCGTGAGGATGAGGTGACACAAGAGGTTGGATCCGATTCCTGGTTCGTAAGCTGGTCCACGGCCCAAATCCCTTAAGTGGGTAGCATCCTGGATTGGTGAACCAAGTAAATCCCGGGGTGGGACGGAGTAGTCCCCGGGCCGGAGGTCCCGACGACTTAACATGAGTAAGAGTAAGAGTAAGTAAGTAAGTATGAGTATGAGAATGAGTAGTGTTGTATGGAGTAAATGAGTAAAAGAGTAATCTCCACCCGATTAACCCGGGGGACCAATATGGGCTAACAAGTTATTGGATTGTGTATGATTTGCGTATGTATTGTATATTGTATTGGGTATCACGGAATTCAGAAAGGTAAGTATGTATCGTTGGGCTATGTGGATTACTATGTATGAACTGAAGTGTATGCATTGAAGTGTATGTATGATTCTTGCGTAGAGCATCGTAGTATATGTATGAAAGCATGTATGCATGTATGTATGAATAAAATGAACCGCATGTATTCGACCAAGTGGTCGGCGTACCCTCACTAGTACGCGGGGTATGCGGTTATCATGCTCGGCGAAAGCTGACCCCTTCGGGGACATTTTTTTAGTGTGCAGGTACCCGAAGCGAATATGGTCAAGGAAGAGACCGGAGGCACCCTGTATTAGAAGTAAGAGCGTGTGAGGAACGGGTAGTAAGTAGTCTCTTAGTGAGTATGATGAACTTGAAGAGATAGTACATTGTATAAGGATCTTAGTAAACTCGGTATGTAGATTATATTGTATGGTACTTGGAGTATTGAATGAATGGAAGATGTAGTGTTGGTGTATGAAATGTATTGTAGATAGTAATACTCGGGATTCCGGTCCATCAGACCGATGCTGTATGTAGAATCAGTAGCCTTGTTAGTCACGTGGGTGACTAACGGCATTGTATCACCCATTGTATGTAAGTATATCCGCTGCGAGTATCTGATGAGTAAGGAGATTGGACGTTAATGACTGTATTATAGTAGGGGTGTTACAAAAAGTGGTATCAGAGCGAAGTATCGCTCTGATGACTGGAAATACCGAGTCTAGGAATACCGAGTTAGGAATTAGAACTTAGGGCTAAGGGCTGAGTGTTAGCATTAGAGATATGCTAGTTAGGAACTACCGGTGAGTACCGGATGCCTACAATACCAGTCCCGCCCGCCGCAAACCCCATTGTATAACTTGGGAAAGGACGCCAGAGAGAAGGAAAGTCCTCTCATACTCGGGAAACCCGATCTGGCAGTAATGTAGTTATTCCTACAAGAGGAAAGAACCTGACATACAGTAGATTCCAAGAACTGGAGTCCCGGGATGGACCCCGGTTGAACCACAACACCGCACGTAATGGCGGTAGAATGAGCACTCCAACCACGAGGAGGCTATAAACTTGCAACAGCATGGGGCGACCTGCTTAGCAGTCGCGAAACCTAGCTAGTCAACCAACAGCAGGACAAAAGCACTAACCGTGCAACGGAATGAAAAAGGGAGCAGTAACGGAACCCGAGACACAAGTCTACGGGACAGTAATACTTGAATAATACCACCAACGGTATGCTAGCCGACTGAGGACATAGTCGGAAGCGGTTGACTCCAAAACAACGAACCACAAGGAGCGACATAAACAAGTAGAACGGGAACCTCCAAGAAGTGGAGAGTACCCAGATCTACGACCACCATGTCTAGACAATCAAGAAGCTATCTAAAGGAGCGAGTATATCAGTTATAGATCAATAAGATCGAGGGAAGCGCCAACAAGACTAACAAACACAAATGGGAACCCTACCAAGATGGTATAAGATTACCAAAAACCACCAGTACCACGCACTTGCCACGGCAAGTGCAGTAAGACAGAGATATGTAAGGGAACACTAACACGTCACAAGTACATAGTAATGTACGGTGACAGTAACGAAGCAACCACAGGATCAAAACATCCTAAAACTGAAGGAATGGAACCTTGGAAAGGCCTAACAGCCCGACCACTGTACTTAGAGCATACCAGTCAGCGGGAGGCTAGACTTGGTCAGACCTCAAACATGGCTATGCCATGAGAGACTTCTTTAACACCGGACCGCAATTTTAAAACTCAAATTTTTCTTTCAAAACCACAAACCTTCTTTTAAAACCTTGGATTTTAAAACCAGACCAACAGCATTACGGTGAGTATCAAAGAATGATACAAGAGGAGTTGGCAACAGAATACTTCACCTAGGCGTGTGACGAACACTACGAGTGTACCCGTTACGGGATGTGGGACAACCGCACTCCGAAGGAGCTTGCGGGCCCGACATATAGTTGGGTAAGTGGCAACGTATCAACATGGTACCCCACGTATGTGCACATGTAGTGTACGACACACGGGAAGTAGTCAGCTCCGTTCTACGGACCATCAGTGAGTTCAAACCAGAACAACTGGACACCTCAGACAATTCAGCATAAAGGAACTCAGGAGACCCATCTGAAGATAAGGAGTAAGAACTAGGAAGTGCAAAAGGCACAGACTAAACAGTATAGACATTGGATATGCCTCAAATAATCTAAGCAATTACCTGACAGCTGGATGGAATGCCCAGCCTAAACACATGAAGGCGAATGACTAATGTGAACCTAACAATGCTCAACAAACGGGACAAAACTCCCAAGAGCAACCCCAAGATTACCACAAGTACACTCCATCATTGAGGGGGATATCAAACCTAGTCCTAAGCACTAGGAGCAAGTATAAACAGTCTACCCAAGAACGGGAGACGTTGCAACCCAAAAGGGGACGACTCAAACACAACACCACAAGAAGACACAGTCGAACGACAGCGACATGATAAAAGCACGAGAGTTAAAATGAACACTCGGTTAGGACACCGAAGGGATTTCACTTACAGGAAATGCCCTAAAATACTGAGAGGCACCTATTAACACCTGATTGCATAAAGGGTCTCCTATGAACGGAAGCGTGATGCCACGACTTACCATGGAGCCCAATAATACCTCCAACCTATGACGGTATACGTGGAGTGGAAACATGTATAAGCGCTTGCAAAGAGCATAGCTTGCAGCAATACGGCTCAGAATAAACCGATACGTAAACTTAAACGGTTGCAAAAACCCACTAACAAGACCTAAGAGATATTGCCTCATACGACAAGAAATCAACAACTGGACCATAAATCCAACCCAACATCCTGAGTGGCTTGTAGTAATGGCCACCTCAGTGTCACTGTCACTAGAGCACCAGTCTAGTATACAGTTGACGGAGTTAAATACCCCTCATGCCTTCTGTAGCAATTGTACACAGAGGCATAAGAATCATGATAATGCCAACAATGGCCTAGTCCACACTTGGACACTACGAGAACCCAAGGGAAAGTACCCCTCGTTAACCGAAGACCACCAAGGTGGTGAAGATGTGAATCCTTAGAAAGGTTTCCATCTATTATAACAGTAAAGCCTACGCATATAGATATTGCCAAGAGGCGATGGAATCAGGAAATGAGATTTCCAAACCATTACGACTTAAGGGAGTAAGTATACTCCTCATGCACCCAAGCATGTGGTGAACCATTACATAAATACTCACATGGTAAACCTTGTCATGAGACCTATGAGTGGCAACAACCTCTCAACCAGAACTTCATTTACCAATGATAGAACGGGACCAGGAAACCCTTGAGTTTCACGGGATGTCCTGGTAAAATACATACAAGCAAAACTACACAGCCAGAGCCTAAACCAATGCTCAGCACCGAAAGGCAATAATTAACAGCAGTTAATGTGAACGCACACTGAACACCATGAATGATTAACGCTCAAGAGAGCTTATGACCCGATGAGTTATCTCATCCTTGGTCAACCAAGATACTTGGTGAATTGTATCACAATAATGAAAATGATGTGAGGTAAGCCAACCTACACATGAAACCTAAACTGAAATAAAACATCCCCACTATGGGAAGATAGTAGTGCGGTATGCTACGACAACCGTCATACACACGAACATGGGAAACCCCAGGGTATTCATACCATAAGGGAATGGTGCCAATGACAATGGCAATGAGTAAAGAGAAACTATCACAGTAACGGAAACAGTAAAAACAATGTTGTATAATGAGGAATGCGGTGCGCAACAAGCGACCAATATGAGGAAGTAACAGATAATGACACGGAGTATAAGTACGAAATAACAGGCAGAAATATTCTTTCCCATCACATAAGTGACTTACTGTCAAGCGTTTACGCCTCTGCACTCTGTATGACTGAGTGTTTTGGTATTGCACTTGTGCAGCTAATGATCTAATGGATGGCTAGGGATATGGAGAATGTAAACCGTAGTAAACCTTTCTTTTCACCAACAAACATGGCACTAGCCAGTCAGCAAGCTTAGCAACAAACCGTGGCCTAAGGCCAAAGAAGCACGAAGAGTGTACAATACACTAACAATCACAAAGTGTGAATTCCAATGGAAAGAGTGAAAGAGACTTAAGAAAGTCACTAGGACCGACGCATAGAAATGCAAGGTCATACAAGTAAAGACACTTGTACTGAACCAGAAACTGGTAGATTCAGAAGCTATTGACACCAGAGGAAGCACTACAACTAAGTAGTGACTTAACCTCGCCCGACAATAAGTCGGAGGACTTAATGAAAAATCGTGGAAGCACGAATAGCATGTGCAGTAGACTACCAGAGAGCTGGTTACAATCTAAAACTAATTATAGTTCAAACACGGTAAAAGAATACCGCGATTGTTTAGTAAACCTTATTCCTATAATGACGGATAAAAAGGTGATGTATAGCACATTAAGGATAACACGAAGGGTAAGTAACCCGAGTTATCAGGGTCGCGCAGCAGAAGCTAGTGGGCCCTAGCTAGGAGACAAGATACCTAGTAAGTATAATAGAATGGCTATTAATGCCTTGAAGCCTAATAGGCTGGAACCAAATTAATTATGAGTTAAATAAACTCATATAGGAATCCTTGGTGCAAAGACTAAACCGTTGGTATGGTTAAGACCCTTTGACCGGAGCATATTCTATAGTATACCGTAGTGAAGCTAAACGCTTCAGTTTGCCCAAATTGATTAAACCAATGTTTAATAATAATAACATATGGTAGATTACGTGGGCGTAATCCCTTTTAAGGGGGGTAGAGCGAAAACCGCTTAATGCAAGTTTTATAAATAAAACACATAAAACTATAATGTGCATAGCACAAATGAGAAATTATTCGATGAGTGGTACCTACGTTATATAAACATACGTATTCATTCATATTGAATTGTGGTAACTAAGCATTAGACATGCAAATACCATAGGGTGAATGTACCCATCTTGTAACACCAGTGTAAGAGTATTGGTAAAGAAAAGTAATGAGTAGTGGACGGAGCTCCACAAGTATTGTAACCATTGAAGAAGTAGTACGAAATGAATGAGGATAGTAGATGAATGAAGTTTATGAGTAGTGGGATCGTAAGTAAAATATGTGAAAACAATTGAAACCAACTAAATCTTATAAGTGTAGTATTCCGTAGTTAGAATATAGGAGATGATGGTGAGTAATGGATGAAGGTTGATGAAATGAGCATTAGGACTGAACCATGGAGTAAAGCATTTGGGAAGTAGAGTGAGGATGATTGATGGACTGATTCCATCCTTTGGAGATGTATGAATGACTAGGAAGAGTAAAAAGATAAAACATGAAAATAATTGAATTATTTGCTTGTTTGAAACTGATGTGGGAAGTCGAACTTGATCCTGATCAGATCAAGGGAAACCGAACACAAATTGGGGTGGAAAGATAGTTCAACACTGATGCTGATCACATCAGGGTCGAATGATTCTTGAAGCTCCCCTTAAGTGGTCACAAGAATCACTTAGGATAGAAGTAATGAATATAAATTGGAATTTGGAGTCGTATGTTTTAGAAAAATTTAATTGGTAGTAGTGAGAGAATTCCCTTTAGTATGGAGAATGAGGATCTACTAGAAATAGGTACCGGAGAAGATAGTAAGGTAGCATGTGGTATTATTCCAAGGGCAGCGGGACATAGAGGAGTCCCGTGTCGAGATGACCTGAATGCCTGCGGAATTGTATTGTGTATTGCATTGCTTTGGGAATAGCTTGCATTGTAGGAGTATAAAGGGTTGTAATGAGGAACCGGACGGTTGATAGTAATATGGATGGGAGTAAGTATTGTACATAGGTATGACAGGGAAAGGAGAAACCTTGAGTAATGGATTTAGGAATTAGTAAGGAAGAAGCATGTATGACCGCGGTATTAGACACGTAAGAATGAGTAAGCGTGTAAACCCATAACCTCGAACAACTTTGAGGACAAAGTTCTTAAGGGGGGTAGATTGAAATACCCCGACCTTAAATATGGCAATTAAATTATCCTAATATGTAATTAAGAGCCTAATAATGCTTAAATAATATTGGTAAGGAAAAATAAATCCAAAAGAAATGAAGAAATGCTTAAAAAGCGAAAAACGCTAAATAAGCGTTAAATAACCATAGGAGGTATGAGACCTCGGTTAGCGTATTATAAGGATTCTAAAGGCTTAATTAAGTCTAAATAAATACTAGGGAACAAATCCCGAAGAAAACGGATCCTTAAAATGGATTAAAATCACTAACGAACCTTAAAGCACGTTTTTCGAGGTAACCGGGAAAACGTGTCTTTGAGCGGGTCAAATAGACTCGTAACAGTTTTGGTCAACTAAATAATCAAATAAATGTTGGTGAAACTGTAGGATCAATAAAATCACTAAAACGAGAGATTAGTAAAAACTGTCAAAAACGGTAAGTTGTGGGGGTAGAAATATAAATAACACAAACTTATGTGTCCAATATTGTAAATAAATTTCAAAACCCCCATGCTCTCTCTGTGTGTGTCCGATTTTGCTTCCCCCTCTCACACACACTCACTTACTCACTTTTATACACAAAACAACAAAACAACTAAAAGTAATAAAGTAACTCCCTCACTCACATACTCTCTCTCTTCTATCTCATTTCCCCTCACTCACGTGGAACCCCCATCCCTCACTCTCTCATTTCTTCTTCTCCTTCTTCCCAGCGACAGCCATGGAGGAATGAACAAACCCACACAAAACCTCTCTTCTCTCCTCTTGTTACTCCATCAAACCTCCTCCAAAAATTGTAAAAATTACATCATTGAAATCCTCTCCTCAAGAGCAACATTTCTATCTTTCCAAAAATCGAAAACAACAACTTTCGTTTTCATGGGTATGTCCCATTTGGAGTTTCAAGACCACCATTAGAAGGCCCTCCTTCTCCTTGTTCTTTTGAGGTAAAAATATTCTCAAAACTCCATTGTTTTCCTAGCCTTAAGGGCAAAACGAATTTTAGACTAAACCCTTGTTTGGTCTCTTGTGTTCTAGCCGATTTTGGCTTGTTGAAGGAGTTGGAAATCCTGTTCTTGAACCACTCCAAGCTTCATTTGCACTCTTGGAAGGTAATATAAATTCTAAACCCTAAAACCTATATTAGAACTTACTAAGGGTTAGGGTTAAATTGTATATTAGAATGGTGTATTGAAATGTGTATATCAATGGGTTGTAGTGTAAGAATTGGTTCACAAACCGGTGAGAAGGAAGAAGGAAAGAGGAAGGAGAAAGAAAGAAGAAGCTTGTGAAATAACAAGGTAAATATACTTGTTCTTGTATATTGGTTTGGTAATGAGTATGTAACAGATTTTTAGAAGTAAAAACATGTATTGTAAAGTTGTAATGCGTTAGTATAATGTGTAAGAGAGTATAAGCATTGGGAAGCCTTAAAAAGACATTTTAAAACTGTCAAAACAGAATGGGAATTGAGTGTTTAAGTGCAGGAATTTTAAGTGATTGTTTAGTGTTGGTATAATGTATGGGAGCTGTATATTGATGTCTATTGCAACAGGTGGAATAAGCATTGCAATGTGAATTAGAATGTGTGGTGAGAGTGTAAAATTATAGGGAGGTTATGGCAAAATTTACCTAGGAATGGAACACTTAGTGTGTTAGAAACTAGGTGATTAAGGTGTGTATGTGTAACAGATTTTGATTAAGGAAAATAGAGGGTAAGTTGAGAGAGATGGGTAATGTATTCTAAATGCATTAGGAATGTTAGAAATGTCGATAGAAGAGGGAGATATAGAAGAGGAGTGTAAATGACAAAATCTGTAGCGAAAAGTATTTAAGTGCATTGTGGAAACTAGGAGGAATGAGTGTACAAGATTTGGTGAAATGGAGAGTTGGACTTGGGTATAGATTTGTGTTGCTTGGAAATGAATTGGAATGGTAAGATGGCATTAGGAGAGGGAACTATGCATGGAGGAAATAAGAACCCAAAATCTGTAGCAAAAACTACTTGGAGAAACTATTGCAAGTGTTGAAAGGAAGTAAGGAATTGTGTAAGTTGTTTGATGGATTTAGTAATGGATTTGGTGAATGAACTAAGGAGTATTAGGAGGTTTAATTAGTGCAATAACATGTGGGATTAAGTGTAGGAACAATGGGGAAGTAGTGGGTAAAAGAGAGGACTGAAAACAGAAATTAAAATGCAAATACTGGGCCGGACCGAACTTGCGACCGGACTTGCAAGTTCGGTCGAGCCCAGATTTACAAAGACGGGTGAGCTACTGGAATCGACCGGACTTGCGACCGGACTTGCAAGTTCGGTCGGACCAGAAATTTTCCCCGTCTGTAACCTACTGGAATCGACCGGACTTGCGACCGGACATGCAAGTTCGGTCGGCCAGAAAAAAATTTCCATCGTGTAAGCTACTGGAATCGACCGGACTTGCGACCGGACATGCAAGTTCGGTCGGTCCAGAAAAATTTCCCGAGGATAGCTACTGGAATCGACCGAACTTGCGACCGGACTTGCAAGTTCGGTCGGGCCAGAAATTTTCGGTACTGGTAGCTACTGGAATGGACCGGACTTGCAAGGTCGGTCGCAAGTCCGGTCCTGACAAAAAAAAAAAAAAAAAAAAAAAATTTAATAATATTATATATATATATAATTATGTATATGTGTGTATATTGTATATGTATGTATATCCACATATACATGTACATGTAAGAAAGTAAACCTAAGTAAGTAAGAAAGTAAAACTTAAGGTAAAAGAAAAGTAAATAAGTAAAGTGTAAGTATAAGAAGTGCGAGGACATAGTAAGTACGAATTAAGTGAAAATAGTTAGATAATTATTTGAATGTATGTATATCATAGGATTTGTATTGTGAATACCGGAGGAACATTGGGATACAAGTACAACGGTGAAAGGTATGATTTCTTCATGCCCTGTATCCTAATCTGGTTACCCCGATTTGTGTGCTTATTTGACCACCTAATAAGATAAATGCACGAACCGGATTACATTGCACTTACTTGTGCTTGTTCACATTGTTCTTGATATTTGTCTTGAACAATAGTTTGTATAATTCATGAAACATATGGATGATGACGATGTGTATTGTATTTTGTAGTGTACTTGTATGTTGCACTGTATTTCATATGGAAGTGTATATGAACTTCGTACCGTACTATTGTGGCTGGAATGTTGACTTGTGCTAATTCCTAACTATCTAACTCCTAACTTAAGTGAGTAAATTGGAATGAGTACAAGTCCGATATAGCTTCGGCCACGCGTGAGGATGAGGTGACACAAGAGGTTGGATCCGATTCCTGGTTCGTAAGCTGGTCCCGGCCCAAATCCCTTAAGTGGGTAGCATCCTGGATTGGTGAACCAAGTAAATCCCGGTGGTGGGACGGAGTAGTCCCCGGGCCGGAGGTCCCGACGACTTAATGAGTAAGAGTAAGAGTAAGCAAGTAAGTATGAGTATGAGAATGAGTAAGTATGTGTATGTATGGAGTAAATGAGTAAAAGAGTAATCTCCACCCGATTAACCCGGGTGGACCAATATGGGCTAACAAGTTATTGGATTGTGTATGATTGCGTATGTATTGTATATTGTATTGGGTATCACGGAATTCAGAAAGGTAAGTATGTATCGTTGGGCTATGTGGATTACTATGTATGAACTGAAGTGTATGCATTGAAGTGTATGTATGTATTCTTTGCGTAGAGCATCGTAGTATATGTATGAAAGCATGTATGCATGTATGTATGAATAAAATGAACCGCATGTATTCGACCAAGTGGTCGGCGTACCCTCACTAGTACGCGGGGTATGCGGTTATCATGCTCGGCGAAAGCTGACCCCTTCGGGGGACATTTTTTTAGTGTGCAGGTACCCGAAGCGAATATGGTCAAGGAAGAGACCGGAGGCACACCCTGGTATTTAGAAGTAAGCAGCGTGTGAGGAACGGGTAGTAAGTAGTCTCTTAGTGAGTATGCATGAACTTTGAAGAGATAGTACATTGTATAAGGATCTTAATAAACTCGGTATGTAGATTATATTGTATGGTATTTGAAGTATTGAATCGAATGGAAGAATGTAGCGTGTATTGGTGTATGAAATGTATATGGTAGATATACTCGGGATTCCGGTCCATCAGACCGATGCTGTATGTAGAATCAGTAGCCTGTTGTCACGTGGGTGACTAACGGCATTGTATCACCCATTGTATGTAAGTATATGTCCGCTGCGAGTATCTGATGAGAAGGAGATTGGACGTTAATGACTGTATTAATAGTAGGGTGTTACACTAGGTTTACAAGAATTGCTTATGCACTAAATGGATGTTTACCTTTGAATTTTGGTATGGTTTTGATAATGAAGCAGGCAAGACCTCCCAAAGTCTTTTGGACAATGAATCATGGCTAGAACAAGAAGTAAACAAGCCACCTTAAGAGGTAAATTTTCGGCAATAGAGAAGAAGTGATGGAAACATGATTTTCTTACATTTTCCTTACCTTGAATTAATGGAGAAGCTAATGAACCCTTCAAGCTAATTTTCCCTCCTCTTATAGTTATTTCCCATGGCTCCAAAATGAAGTTTTTCAATTTTGAAAAGATAGGAAGCAAGGTCTTGGTGTAACTAAGAGTTATCTAAGCTTATTTTTGGATTTGGAGGTAAAATGAAGATTTTGTGAGCAAATGAAGGTGGGGCAAGAATGGTACTGTACTCACAGTTTTCTAGAGAGGAAGAGGAAGAAGAATTCAGTGGAAGAAGAAGAAATGAAGAAGAGAGGAGAGAGAGAAGGCTAGTTTAAGATATTTGTCATTTTAAGGCAAATAGTGCATTTACTCACTTTCCCACCTCTTTCCTGACTTTTCTGGGCCTTATGGTGACTCACCACACTTAAAACCGTTCCCCCCTTAATAGATAAGATATTTATGGTCTTGGTTGACCAACTTATTGACTTATGTTGATTAGAGCTTAATCTAGGTACCATTTGGCACTATTCACAAATTAGTTCACAAATTTGTGAAATTTTTGATTTCCCATTGATTTAGGCTTCCTAATGTGATAATAATTATTACAATGTGATTAGGTGTATTCATGGGCATTTAGCCACTCAAAACCCATTTCTAAGACAATTTCTCAAAAAGGTGTTTTAAGGAGTCTTAAAAGCACATTTTGTGTTTTAACTCGTTTTTGAGCTTGGTTTTCTTTGGTAATTGATTTAACATGTCCATTAGCATGTTAATAAGGCCTTATAATGATATTTGGGTGCTAAAAAAGTCACTCCAAGCTTAGAGCACATTTTTGCTTAAATTGCCCTTATGGCATTTTCTTTTGTTTTCCTTGGTTTAAATTGTCTACCAATGTTCCTAAGGCATGTTTTAGCCTTATTACATCATAACTTGATTTTACTTAGCATACTTAGGTTTGGGTATTTCAATCTACCCCCCTTAAATGAACTTTGTCCCCAAAGTTCCCATGCATCTTATTTTATAAGATTACACGGTTTATCTCATTCCATAGATCATATAGATCATGCTTATATGTACTTAAACTTATTGACTCATTAGGTCTGTGATAGACTTATACTCAAATATCACACAACATGCTTAAGCATGTATAGCACTCAAAATTCCCTTTGTTCCCTTCGAAGATTAAAACAATCACTTAATTTTCATCGTATTCTCCCATGTCACCGGTCTGTAGACAAAGGCACATTCGTCCTTGCCTTCATGGGGTAGAATACAAAACTACTCTGTTCTTCCCATGTCACCGGTCCGAAGACAAAGGCTCATGCGTCCTCGACTTCATGGGCGATACTTAGTAAAAAGGAAATCCTTTTTACGAGGTCAAGTGAGGGATAATTCCCTCTATTTGAAAATACAATCAACTCCAGTTTTGTTTTATCCTAATGCCTCTATCCTTAGCGTGATTTAATTGTGACCACTGGTAGGGAGTTTCAGGAATCATCCAACACTGATGTGATCAGCATCAGTGTTGAACTATCCTTCCACCCCAATTTGTGTTCGGTTTCCCTTGATCCCTAGAAAATCAAGTTCCACCTCCCACGTCATTTTCAAACATCGAATAATTCACTCATTTCCAATTTTCTATCTTTTTAGTCTTTCCAGTCGTAATCAATACATCTTCAAGGTGTGGACTCAGTCCATCAATCATTCCCAGTTCATCTCTTAGTAATTACCTCAGGAATCTCATTCCTACTAAGTTCTATATCAGTCTCATACCAATTCTCACCATCTTATACCTCATAGCATTACTATTTCCTACCTCATACTCATATCGAATAATATCTCATAGTGTTATCTTATTCTTATCTCACACATAGTTTCATATCGATTCATATCTCATATATTCCTTAAGTCCCCTTTATCCTCTTCACAATTCTCTTAACTTGTACTCACACAGAAGTTAAAGATAGGTACTTAATACGTATGGTATTTGCATCTTCTGTGTGCAATAACCATAATTAATCTCAAAATGTTTATGTAAAAAAATTTCACAAATTCTTTTGTGCTGTGTACACCGTAGTTTACGTACTCAGTACATAAACATACGCTAAGCGGTTTTCGCTCTACCCCCCTTAAAAGGATTACGCCCACATAATCAACATTTATTATCCTTGAACATAGGTTCCAGATGCCTAATTCTCACCAAGCCTTCTAGCTTCCATGACATCTATCTCACTTATAATTCGATCAGAAGGTCTCAACCATGTTACTGGCTTAGTCTCTGTATCGAGGACCCTTAACGGTATTTATACCCTTTTCTTAACTTTGTTTGGTCTAACCCTCACAGGTTCTAAAGCATTCAGTTGCTAAGTCTTATATTTCTTCCATTGGAAGCTGTGTGGTACATCATTCTTTCCATGTTCATTAGGTATATGAAACCTTTAGGTACCGGTCTGCTAGCTTCTACTGCGTGACTCTAATAATCTTAGGCTTAACTGCCTTTCTTATCCTCTTAATGTATTGTATATCCTTGTGCCTCCTTACGGTTTAGAAATATTGGTCTCCAATGGATGCGTGTTGCCTTTAATTATACACGGCCTTAATGAGTTGTAACTCATATATCCAGTCTCTCTGGAGATCTAACGTTCATATTTAGCGTTCTCTAAAGTGTCTAAATCGTCCTTTCCAACTGACCTTTGGTCTGAGGATGATTTAATCTGAAACTACTGTTTAGTGCTTATTGCGCTTACAGTTTAATCTCTAACGTCTTAAGACATGTCCAATGTCTGTACTTAATAATCCGTTCTCTTCGCACTTCATAGTTCTTGATTATTTGTTCTTGATTCCTTTTGTCGTTGGTTTAACTAAGTTCCTTCTCTTCAACTGCGTGTGGGTAGTCAATGCTCTCGTCTGATCTTGCGTCGTTGACCGTGGTACGGAGTCGACTACTTCTCGTGTTCCTTACACCACTCGTCTACATGCATGGGGTACCTTACTGATATATTAACTACCACGACTAACTCATAAATGAGTCTGTCAGGCCTGCAAGCCCCTGTGGAGTGCAGTCGTCCCACATCTCGTTTAGTAAACTCATAGTGTCAGTCACACGTTTAACCATTGCTAACTATGAAGTATTCTGTTGTCGATCCTCTTTCATCATTCCATAATAACACTTATTGTTCTCTTGAACTTAATCAAGGGAAATTCATTTATGGTGTCTTGGGTATGGTATGTTCTAGCTCCTGTCTGCATTTTGTACTGACTCGATCTCTAAGTAAACTGAGGTCTCTTCCATAGAGCCTCTTATCTTGTTTCTCATATTTGATCTACTAGGAATGCATCCTTTTTTTAAGGAATGGACAGCGGCTTCCTGTGAATCTTTCATCATCTGGTCTAAATTACTGGTATTAATGCTCAGTTTGTCTACCATCTTATTTCCTTACTTATGTCAGTCTTAGCTCTTAAATCTAATTGCCTTAGTGTCAATATTTGACGGCTTATACATAATGGTCGCGTACTGCGCACATGACTTAATCCACTTATAGGTATTGTTCTACGGCTTCTGCTACTTGGTAGTTCACCTTATTCTGTTGCCTTTTGGTACAACTTCCTAATCATTTATTTTAATGTCTATCTCTCAATCCCCTCTTTGTGTAAACATAGTGGGAGTTCTCTAATTTCGATGTATGGCAGTGTCGTACATGTTGTAATGTTGCTATCTTAATATGAAGGTGTTTGCTTCAATCTCAGGTTCGTAAGTACGCTAATTTCTCTCACATTTTCCATCCTTATGATGTTATTTCCATGTAATTTAACCGTTATGAAGAAGTCATCCGTTGAATCACAAGCTCTTCTGAGCGTTGGTCACTTGACGTGCCTACTGTGGCATCACAACGTTTATCTCTGCGATATTGATTTTAAATCCGCGTTTGGTATAGGTCTGTCTATGTGCATCCTCCTTTTACTCAAGTGTATTGGTACATCTAAGGTATCTCAAGGTTTACGGTTTCCATTCTCTAATAGAAGCGATTCTATCTCTAATAAGTGAAAGCCCTTATTGGGGTTTATCCCACTCATGGCCTCAAACAAGGAGAGGTCCCCACCCTAAAAGGAATGGTTTGTTCTTCGCCCCTATCAACTATATCTCAATTTTCTCATTGGTGCCTTCCTGGCAATATTTCCACATCTAAGTTATAGGTTTTATAACCGTTCATATTAGGAATTGTAGTCCTCATGGCTTAAACGAGCTCTCTTACAACTTACTTCGCCTCAGCTCTGATGTGGTTAACATCCTTGGCTTGTAGGCTCTTAGTGCTTAATGTCATTGGGTGAGAGTCGGTGCTCGGTTCACTCCTTGTACTCTTACTCATCCATGGGCTATCTCCATACGTTTCGGGTTCTTTGAACACTATCCACCATTAGGTTACATATTAAATGTAGTACCGGGTCTCATGGTAAGTTGTTGCATCCTGCTTCCCGCTATGGAAGTTCGCTCAGGTGATCTGGCGTTAACCAGTGTCTATTACAATTCTGTCGTTTTCATATACTTGCACCTTTTAACAATTACGGATCTGTTCGTATTAGGCATCTGCCTTACGGTGTCTAAGTTGGATATTTATCTAGGTTATCATGTAATTCCATCTCAACGCTTTGTTCAACTCTCGTTGACTACACCACCCGTTGATGATTAATCATACTTTGGTGTTAATGAGTTAGGCAAACAATACTAACTGTCATTAATCAGTTTGCTCGGCTCGACTATGCCCGTTCTGTGGGGGTAGTCCTCTGAGCTTTCCTCTGTCGGGATTGTATGTCTTTAATCCTTAGTAGGTTATAACTTAAGTTCACTTCCTCTGTCCCTGTTTTCGGGGTTTACTAACATCTTCATTGAAGAATGTTTGTTGCTGGTATTCTTAGTGGTCATCCTGGGAGTCTTATCCCGTTCTTGCTGGAAGACGTTGTGTCAACAGTCTCAATGGTATCTTATAATACATTCCTTGTATGCTATTGCTTACATAGTGTTTTGCTCGGATAACTGAGCGATCTCTTAGGTTTTCCTCTTTGAGGTTCGGGATTGGTGTCCTTACCGTACTGTCAGTTGTCACTGTAGTAGGTTGTATCATTGCTAATATTTATATCGTTTAGTATTTCGTCCAAGTTCAGTTCCCGGCTGTCTGGTGTGTCGCCTCATCTCATCATGGTCAGGCCGTCAGGCCTTCCCAAGGTCTCATTCTCCCGTTCTTATGGATTTACAATCCAGTCTTGGTGTGTATTACGACTGTAGCGTTCTACTATCTCGCCATGATGGCTTCCCGTGTAGCTTAACCGTGGTAGCACTTGCTATGGCAAGTGCGCCATGCAAGATGGGCTACCGGTACTGTGCGCGTCGGTAGTGGTACTTCCACCTAATTTCTAATCTTTGGTAGTCCTCGGGACTCCTTCGATGTTCTCTTATTTTGGATAACTAGCCATCTGGCAGTTTCCTAGTTGGTTAGACAGTACTGTCATTTGTCAGGGTGTTCCTCTTTCTGAGGTGACCCCTCGTTACTTACTTATGTCTTAATCCTCGCTCCCGTTCCACACATTTTGTCGTGGTTACTAAATAATGATTCTCCTTCAGGCACTACGTTGTAGTCCTAACTCGGTATACAATTTGTATGAGTTTTTACCGTCGTCTGCGCTATGTCGGCCAGGTTTGTAATCTTCCTCTTTTAATGGGGTTTGGAGTTCCCATTTCTAACTGGACTTTCCAGTAATCTTAACTCTCATGCTTTGTATTATCCCACTGTTATGCTCATTTGGACCACTGTCTGGTACTCATGTCGCTTATCTTTTCCTATCCATTGCACTCTTAGTGCTTTCCTTATCATCGGTATGGTGGGGTAACTCGACTGCGTAGCATGTCGACCCATGTTGCCGGTAATTACTGTTCTCTTACTGGTAGGATTCCGTTGGCAGCGCCTGTTGCGCTCCAATTAGGACCTTCAAGTTCTCGTAAATTGTTGTATACCGATGTGTTTCTCGTATTGCTTAATGTTATCTAACTACCAGATCGGGTTTCCCCGAGTAAGAGAAGGCTTTCTTCTCTCTGGCGTTTGTTCCCTGTAATTCAAGCAAGGGATGTGGAGGGCGGGTTTAGGTACTATGGATATCCGGTAAACATCGGGAAGTCCTAACTAACGCACCTCTCGCTCTATCTCTCAACCCTTAACCCATAACTCAAACTCAAAGTATTCTCCTAAGTTCGGTAATTCCTGTCATCAAAGCGTAACTACGCTCTGATACCACTTTTGTAACACCCCAACTCATAAAGCCACACTTATCTCATAAACCTCCATTCACTTATATTAACTTTGCAGCGGATTTCTTACAACATTTGGTGTTACTGCCGTTAGTCACCCACGTGACCAACTAGGCATACTAAAATCTCCAAGATCTAGCTACGGTCTGATGGACCCGAATATACCGAACATTAGTACTTACAAGGCTTAACCAATTACATAACAATCTTACAATTTTCTTACAACCTATACAACTTACTAACATTGGTTACCATACGAGAGTACATGCATAACTCGTAGGTCATACTTAAACCCGTAATACGTCTACCCCATCTTACTCTCAGGACGGTCGCCTTCAAGCATTCACCTGCAAGATATAAACAACAGCCCCCGAGGGGGTCAGCACCTTGGCTGGTATGATTCCCTTATGGCCCCCAAGCTAACGGGGCTATGACGACTAATTGTCAATAGTATGGAGATTGATTAGATACACAACATAAATAAGAAGTGCAATAAACAACAACCATATATGAACAATCAAAGTTCAAACACAATGAACGACTTACAAGCGTTCCCTTAGTAAATGAGTTAGTTTTTAACTCCTTAAATTATGATACCTCTTAATCTCAATCCATTCTTACCTTACCTCAATCTTAGTCCTTATCTCAGTCTCAATGTATCAACCGTTCTTTAATTAGAGTCGGTTGTACTTTATCTCAAACCTTATCTCAAATCTTATCTTAGTCCTTATCTTAATTAACAACTGTTCTTTAATTAGAATGGTTGTTCCTTAATTCATTGTTTATCTTGTCGGGTAGAGTAACCCTAACCAATGAGTTATCAACTCATTGGTTTACATAAACAATATTTGTTAGAATTATTTGGGATTTAGGTAGATCCCACCACACCTCCTTAGTAATGCCTCCCACCTCGAACAGAAGTCGAGGTGACCGAGTCTTTATGTCGACTCTAGGCGACGAGTCCGAAGACAAGTCATATTTGGAAGTCGAGACCTGATAAGGATACCGACCTCCCCTAATACACATGTGCCGGAACGATTCTGGATTCCTCACTCCCCCCAAGTTCCAGTTAATGGAAGCCTCAAAGTCAATGTTTGTTAGTTAGCCTCTTTCGGTTACTAATAAAACAATGTTAGGGAGCGTTCCTTACTCTCACACCATTGTTTACTAAACATTAGTTAGTAAGTTCTCAATGTAAGTCGTGTTAGTGCACCACAATCACACAACAAACATAATATTCCGGTTGCATGCTTTATCTTGTTTAGTCGACACACATAAACAAATAGCACACAAGCCGAGGGACACCTCGTTAGCCAGCAGGTCACAAGAAAACCATACCGTACACCATCGGTTGTTCGGTTGCTTATTCTTCTCTAGAGTCCAAATACTCAAACCCTAAAACATTCATCCAATTAAGGTTGTTAATTACTTCCGATTTACTTAACTTTCTTAGCCACTAATGATCCCCATCTAAAACCACTTTAGTTCTTATAAACTTAACCTTAAACACTTAAATCCTTTACTTAACTTAATCCCTTAAGTCCTTATATCCTTGTCTTTCTAATCATCATTACCCTCTTAATGGCATACCCCTAATACCACTTAACATCCTTAAAATTTTAATTTTTTTTAAAAGGGCCGACCGACCCTACCCAGGGTCGGTCCATTCTAGAGACATTCTGGTTGAAAAATTCCTACTGGACCGACCTTGCCAAGGTCGGTCCATTCCAATAATATTTTACCGTTTGAAAATTTTGCCCCGACTGACCTTGCTAAGTTCGGTCCCAAGGTCGGTCCATTCCAGAAACATTTTGTTCATTGTTTTTCAGCCCGACCGACCTTGTCCATGGTCGGTCCTAAGGTCGGTCGATTCCAGAGAGTTTCCTGCGTGTGTATTTTGAGCCTGACCGACCTTGCCAAGGTCGGTCCTAAGGTAGGTCGGCTCCAGAAACTTATTTATAAGTGTTAAATTCACTCCAAACCTCACCACAAAAGTTCTAATGTGTTCCAAACATCATTTAGGCACTTAAACTCACCTTAAAACATCCACCAAACTCATTAATTCACCCACCAAAGATCTTCTTAACCATTTACTCAATCCTTACCAAAAACTCCTAACACTTAACATTTAATTCCTTACATTCCTAGCATGTGATATACTTAGAACTTGAACTAACCATAGTGTTCCCTCCTTAACAAGTTTCTACTCACCCTTTTCAAGCTAGCACATACCTAAGCTTTTCTAGCCATACTCTTAACACCTTACACCTCTTCTCATTCATCTTGACCATGCTAAACCCTTCTTAAACAACTTTCATCTCTTCCACCCAAATCCACTCGTTACCATCAAGGTTATATAAACTAGACCATACCTAAATTTTCACAAGACTTTTGAACACCATTTCCCACATATTTTTGTACGAGTCTTAGTATTCCTATTACCATGATTTTGGTGTGTTTAATACACCCACCTAACCTCTAATTCCTCCTAGACAACTCTAAGTCATTCTAATCCTCAAGAACACCTTTGTTAACTCATTTCCACTCAAATTTCCTTTAATGACTCCTAGTAAATCCTTGGCCATATTAATTCACAATAACCACTTAAACACTTTGTTTTCTACTCAAATTTCGCCATAGCTCCTCGAGTATATTATAATGCCCATATGCATAGTTTTCCTCATTCAATCATCTCACACACTTCAAATCGTTTTCTCATCATATTTCTCACCCAAATCAACTCATTCATAATAAACTCAATATAGTGCAATAATCTTAAATTGCATAGCACTAAGGCTCTTAAATGACACGGCTCTTAGGCCCTTAAATGACTTAAACTTAAACACTGAATTTCCACATTAATAGCTTTCAACATGCAAATACACACAACAATGCTCCCATAACAATATAAGTGTTCTCATAATTCACCTTATACTTATCTTACTAACTCATTTCCATTGGCTCCTTAGTCACAAGTTCACAAGCTTGTTCAAATCCTTTTTCTTAGGTTATATAACCATTACTTAATGTAAGCTTTGAGCTACATATAGTACTTATCTAATTACCACCCCTTAGACAACAAACCCCCTTAAGGTAAAACATTTACCTTGTTTTTCCAAGTTTTCTCTTAACTTCCTCCTTAGGTTTCCTTGGATGATTCTCGGCCAAGGACTTCAATCCTCTTGCCAATGTTCTAATCCACATTCAAATAATGTTATAAGTGCTAAATATTGCACCTTAACTTAAGGAAACATTTCCTAGGTTTACAAGAATTGCTTAATGCACTAAATGGATGTTTACCTTTGAATTTGGAATGACTTTGATAATGAAGTAAGACAAGACCTCCCCAAGTCTATTGAACAATGAATCAAGGCTAGAACAAGAAGTAGACAAGCCACCTTAAGAGGTAAATTTTCGGCAATGGAGAAGAAGTGATGGAAACATGATTTTTCTTACATTTTCCTTACCATGAATGAATGGAGAAGCTAATGAACCCTTCAAGCTAATTTTCCCTCCTCTAATGGCAATTTCCCATGGCTCCAAAATGAAGCTTTTCCAATTTTGAAAAGATAGGAAGCAAGGCCTTGGTCTAACTAAGAGTTATCTAAGCTTATTTTTGGATTTGGAGCTAAAATGAAAATTTTGTTAGTAAATGAAGGTGGGGCAAGAATGGGGCTGTACTCACGGTTTTCTTGAGAGGAAGAGGAAGAAGAATTCAGTGGAAGAAGAAGAAATGTAGAAGAGAGAAGAGAGATAAGGCTAGTTTAAGATATTTGTCATTTTAAGGCAAATAGTGAATTTACTCACTTTCCCACCTCTTTCCTTACTTTTCTGGCCCTTATGGTGACTCACCACACTTAAAACTGTTCCCCCCTTAATAGATAAGATATTTTTGGTCTTGTTTGACCAACTTATTGACTTATGTTGACTAGAGCTTAAACTAGGTACTATTTGGCACTATTCATAAATTAGTGCACAAATTTGTGAAATTTTTGATTTCCCATTGATTTAGGCTTCTTAATGTGATACTAATTAGTACACATGTTGATTAAGGTGTATTCAAGGGCATTTAGCCACTCAAAACCCATTTCTATGACAATTTCTCAAAAAGGTGCTTTTTGGAGTCTTAAAGCACATTTTGTGTTTTAACACGTTTTTGAGCTTGGTTTTCTTTTGTAATTGATTTAAAATGTCCATTAGCATGTTAATAAGGTCTTATAATGATATTTGGGTGCTAATCGAAGTCACTCCAAGCTTAGAGCACATTTTTGCTTAAATTGCCCTTATGGAGTTTTCTTGTGTTATCCTTGGTTTAAATTGTCTACCAATGTTCCTAAGGCATGTTTTAGTCTTTTTACATTATAACTTGATGTTTACTTAGCATACTTAGGTATGGGGTATTTCACAAGAACATCTAATAACGTATAATCCAAATTCGGATATTAAAAACATACTATTTCGATATATAATAATTGTCTTAGATCACCCTTAAAAATGATAAAAATCAAGAGTAAATATCATTGAGCTTTTCGGACAGTACTCATCCGCAAGCTATGAAAACGAAGTTGTTTAAAATAAACTAAGGTATTATTGCCGTCCAAAACTACCAAAACAGTGCGTTGTAATACTTGAAATTATGAGGTATCTATGGAACTCAGTATGTTTGTCATCAATACCATCAAATTTAGATCGCAAGTTGTCCATAACAGTAGCAGCATAGGTAGCAATAAACACAGATCAAGTCACCAATATTATGTTTTATTCCTACTCCAGCAATCAGCAGACAACTTTATACTTGTTACTAAAACATAGATTAAATAGATTGACCATATCGATAGCGTATCTTCAAGATTATAAACCGCTGAAAAGGTTTGTAATGTGGTTTATGATAGTTTAAAATCAAACCTTGAATTATGAGCAGCAACGTAGAAGAAACTTTTAACGGCAATCGACTAGAAGTGACCCATGGTTTTAAATAAAATTTAGGGGAAATTGCTTGAGACCTGGTCACATAGCAGTGATGAGCAGAGACATAACTTGGAAGGAATTCTTAGTAAAGGTAAAAACTATTAGTAATACCAGAAGTGAAACTTGATCATAACTTTAATTCTAATTGAGGATAAATAATTATACCTGATCTTGATTAAGCAGGAAATTGAAGATAGATAGATAAATTTCAGCAAAAGTAATATATACACGAAAAATTAAAGCCATCTTCAGTGTTCAAATTACTTTTATTACCCCTTTTTTCGTTTTCCTCAATGCTAGATGAGAAATTGTAGGAAAACTATATACATAAAAAGAATAAAAAATAACTAAACCTACAACTCTACTACGGGTAGCAAAATAAAACCCGGTCGGAGTATAGTGTAATATATTACGACCGAGAGTATCGAACCCAAGGGACTTATAGAAAATTAGTCCTAATCCGGTAATAACCTATTCTAAGACAAGGGGGGAAATTGAAATGTTTTCTAATCCTAATCAAAACTAACTAAACTAAGTGGTAATTACAATGAAATTATCCTTGATCCAGGGTGTGAAACTATCTAAGCATCAATATGAACTCTAAACATAAACACAAGCCTTCGAATTAACCAACAACTGAACACGTCGGGTGTCCTGCCGGATACCACTTGCACGGCATATTCAAAGACATTGAATCTGCCGGACATTGGCCACCCGGCAGTGCGTCCGGCATAGTCATAATGCATATTCTTTCTCCAGTTTCCGGGTAGAAAACAGAAGACTCACTACCTATTAACAAATCGAGCATATATCATGCCGCGAAATGAACAAGGAAATGGGGGAAAATGGATTAATTCTCACTTTTACCACTAACCCTTAATTCATAAGAAGAGAGTAGGAAGACCATTAAGAGAGTCTAACCTATCTTACTTGGGACTTGTCTTCCACAAGTAAGAATTGCATGAAGAGAAAAAGAGATCAACCTATTCTCTTTCAATAAGAACCTTACTCTTAATAAACTTGAAAATTATAAAGAAATCATATTGTTTACAAGAAGAGTTTCATCCCAACCAAGAACAGAAGGAACTACTACTCAATCACCCATGAATTGAAGAAGGAAATACAAGAAGAAGGGAGAGTTTTGACATAGCCTTCACCCTCTAAATCTTCCTCCAAATCTTCTTCTTTTTCTCTTGAATGGTTTTGTAGCAGTTCTTCAGTCGAAAATACGTCTATTTTGTGGAGTAAGTGTGTGGAATTATGGTGGAAATGAACACCCAAAATGTTCAGCCTCTTGCGCCTTTTATAGACAAAAGTTCTTCGGCTGCCGGGTCTCATGCCGGGTCTAAGTCATCCGGCATCGGGATTAAACACGTGCTATTTCCGTAACGGTCGAAACCACCCTGGCGCGAGAAGTCACTTATGCCGGACATATTCCATCCGGCAGCATACCCGGCATCTAATGTTTGGATAACGGTAAATAACCGACATCTATTGGTAGACAGGCGCGTCTTTTGCTTATGCCGGATACAACATACCCGGCACCATGTCCGGCGACGTCCCATTTCTGCTGTGTACTTGCGCCGTGCATGAGAGATCCGGCTTCATATCCGGCAAGGTCCGGTTTTTGATGAAAAACTTGCTCCTTGCATAAAAAACACCAAGAGCATTAGTCTGAACATATAAAATGACTTCTTATATAAATTAATGCAAATACTAACTATTCTTATCTTATTTTAACTAATAACACTACAAATCTAGCTTATAAAATATGATAAGTCTACGGCTTATCAAGGCCCTACACTTACCTTTTGCTAGTCCTCGAGCAAAACAAGATTAGAAAGGACTAATTACTTATGCACAAAACAGATAAACTCTAGAATGAAATGTAGATAAATATTTCCAACTATATGACTCTAATTCATAAGTATCACTTACTCTACCTTATTCTATCAAAACATACTAATGGGTATAAAAAGATCTTCAAAATCGATCAAAAACTTTTGGGCTATTTTGCATAAGGGATTTTTGTAATCTCTCCTTTTTCCGGTTTCCATCATTCAGCTCTATTTTTCAAGAGTTTCTGAATGTGGCCAAGACTCTCATCAATGGTTTTATGAATCAGCCCTATTTTTGCGAGAGTTTCTGAATCAACCATGATTTTTTTGCATTGAAGAACGGGGAATTTAGGAGAAAAATAAAAGGAAAAACTCTCGTTTCTTGCTTTTATTCTGAGGCATTTTTTATACAACCTCTAGGAATATATTGCTTTTCCTTTGGAAGAAGATTTTTTTTCTTTCTTTTTTTCTTCTTCTTTCTTTTTTCACAAAAACCCTATTTAAGATTTTTACCCAAAAGATTTTTCACAATTTGGAAAGAAAAGAACAACACCCAGAAGTATAATAAGGAAAGAATTAGGAGAAAGGTCATGTACTCATGTTAATAAAGAGAATCAAAAAGTTAAAAACAGGAATCTATAAGTCATTAGAAAGCTTACCTCTTGAGAGAACAAGCTTTTAGTCATTCCTAATCTTATCTCAATCAAAAACATGCAAAAAGTTCAGTAAAACATTGAATAAAACGCAAAACTTATGCATATTATAAAAAAACTTATTTTTTTAAGGGGGGTCCCTGCCCTACACTTGGCAGGAACACTGTCCCCAGTGTTCGAAAGAAAACGAATAAGTAAAACTCTTTTTTTTTTTTTTTTTTTTGTTTTTTTTTGTTGTTTTTTTAAAACTTGAAACAACCATAATGAAAGCAATTTAAAAACAATAACATAAAATTAAAGGAGAAAAATTAAATTGGAAGAAAGGCTCCCCTGGTTGATTAGTGAAGGCGTGAGGAGGAACCGCCCTACACTTAGCCTTTTAGGCTATTTGGCATCGTTTGAGATCCTTGGCAGGATAGTGACCGAATTCGCATGCTCCCGTGGATTTGTTTGCGTTTGGGACGGGAGTTGACCTTGCTGTCTTGGTTGCGTCAGAAGTTGCTGTAATTGCAACTGCAACGATTTGTGCTCCTTGCGAATGGTCGAGATCTCGTTGTGAGTATCGTGGGTCTTGTTCATCAGGGCTGACATCATGTCACGAAGTTCAGCCATTTCAGCCTCTGATGATGATGCAGGATGGGATGGTCTGAATTGTCTTGGACCTCCCTGGTAGCCGGCTTGACTCTGAAAGTGTTGAGGGGGTTGGTTCCCCTGTTGCCATGGCTGCCGATACCCTTGGTTACTCACATAATTGACTTCCTCAACATTCTGAAAGTTGGGCATGTCAGGGCTTGGAGCGTGTGGTCGTGCACTAACCACGTTCGCGTGTTAAGGAAGTTGATTCATCGCTATTTGCTCCACCACTTTCTGTAGAGCACTAACCTTCGTGGACGTTTGAGCATTGCTCTCCAACAACTGCTCATGACTTTGCAATAATTTGGCCAATTTGGAGTCACCCTCATCCACCTGATATAGACCAGCGGTACTGCCCCTTGTTCCACCGGTGGCCCATTCCCTAATCTCTTCGCAAAGAGATTCAACCCCACTAAGGAATTGATCTCCAGGCTTCTTTAATATATCTGCACCAAGGGAGGATAAGATCATCGTCTTGCTTTGATTGACCAATCCTTTGTAAAACAACTGAGATAGTTGCTCCTTGGTGAGGCCGTGGTGTGGACATGTACGAAGCAACCCTTTGAATCTGTCCCAAGTCTCACAGATGTTCTCCGAGCTAGGTTGTCTGAAGTTGTAAATGTCAGCGATCATCTCCAGGGTGCGACTAGGGGGCATGAATTTGTCATAAAATTTGGTTGCCATGTCCTCCCATGTGGTGATGGTACTGGTACTGGGGGTTAGACTGTGGTACCACTTGCTGGCGTTCCCCGTAAGGCTATGGGGGAAGAGAGCAAGTCTGGCGTATTGGAGGACATTATTTGTGGAGGTTAGGCTGTTTGTGTGTTGCAAGAATTTGGTGATGTGGAGCAAGGCATCGTCCGGGTTTGTACCATCAAACATACCCAATTCCTTTATGCATCGTATTTGATGATATGGCTTAAGTTTTTGCCATTCATCGTATTCGTTTTGTGGAAGGGGAGGGAGGTCGATTGCGGGCTTTTGGCCTTGGTTAGAAGGCCGGTTTATGTTACGGACGGTAGGTGCTGCCATTGGTGTAGGATCTGCTTTTTGTAGGGTTCGTTGTTGCCTTAAAGTTTGAAGCAGGGTTCTCTCGATCTCCGGATCAAAGTTGGCTAAATTTTTAGGAGTACTTGTTGACCGACGAAGCATTCACCTTTTAAATATATGAGGAGCAAGACATAACGTTATAATATTAATAAAAAAAATAATATAATGACGTAATTAGACTTATGAAAATACAAGAAGAAATAATTTTTTTTTTTGGTTATGCCGGACGTCGTGCCGGGTGCGTTTTACCCGGCAGTGGACTTCCTCCACTAATGCCGGGTGTATACAAACCGGCATGTTGCCCGGCGTGACCAAAATTCGAACATAACTTAATTAAAAGACATTGAAAGGTAAAGGATAATAAAAAATAAATGTAAGAGTAAATAAGAGATTGTAGGAGATTACTCCTAATTGTCCCTACAATTTGCGACAAAAATATTGAGAGAAATTGAGCATGGGGTGACATGACATGCGGATCAAACCCGTCCGGCATAGGACTTCCTCCGAAATGCCGGATATAGAAAACCCGGCACAATACACGACAAGTTCAAACTCGAAATTTAAATTAAAGAATCATAGTATAAGGACTCTTAGGAGAGAGGGAGTAAGCAAGAACAAATTTAAATTGCCAAGAACTCAATACTGTAAGGAATTTTGAAAAACTTTGAACACGCCGGACGCAATGCCGGGTAAAACGTATCCGGCATCAGACTTCCTCCGAGTTTGCCGGGTGACAGACGCCCAGCACCCCGCACGGCATATTCAAGTCTGCAAAACTAAGGGTGAAAATAAATTAAAGAATCAAAGAATCAAACAAATAAAGAATAGGGCGTTTTACCGAATTTAAGGACTTGGACTAATTCCAAGTCCCCGGCAACAGCGCCAATTTGCTAACTGAGAAATTGTAGGAAAACTATATACATAAAAAGAATAAAATAATAACTAAACCTACAACTCTACTACAGGTAGCAAAATAAAACCCGGTCGGAGTATAGTGTAAATATATTACGACCGAGAGTATCAAACCCAAGGGACTTATAGAAAATTAGTCCTAATCCGGTAATAACCTATTCTAAGACAAGGGGGGAAATTGAAATGTTTTCTAATCCTAATCAAAACTAACTAAACTAAGTGGTAATTACAATGAAATTATCCTTGATCCAGGGTGTGAAACTATCTAAGCATCAATATGAACTCTAAACATAAACACAAGCCTTCGAATTAACCAACAACTGAACACGCCGGGTGTCCTGGCGGATACCACTTGCACGGCATATTCTAAGACATTGAATCTGCCAGACATTGGCCACCCGGCAGTGCGTCCGGCATAGTCATAATGCATATTCTTTCTCCAGTTTCCGGGTAGAAAACAGAAGACTCACTACCTATTAACAAATCGAGCATATATCATGCCGCGAAATGAACAAGGAAATGGGGGAAAATGGATTAATTCTCACTCTTACCACTAACCCTTAATTCATAAGAAGAGAGTAGGAAGACCATTAAGAGAGTCTAACCTATCTTACTTGGGACTTGTCTTCCACAAGTAAGAATTGCATGAAGAGAAAAAGAGATCAACCTATTCTCTTTCAATAAGAACCTTACTCTTAATAAACTTGAAAATTATATTAAAGAAATCATATTGTTTACAAGAAGAGTTTCATCCCAACCAAGAACAGAAGGAACTACTACTCAATCACCCATGAATTGAAGAAGGAAATACAAGAAGAAGGGAGAGTTTTGACATAGCCTTCACCCTCTAAATCTTCCTCCAAATCTTCTTCTTTTCTCTTGAATGGTTGTGTAGCAGTTCTTCAGTCGAAAATACGTCTATTTGTGGAGTAAGTGTGTGGAATTATGGTGGAAATGAACACCCAAAATGTTCAGCCTCTTGCGCCTTTTATAGACAAAAGTTCTTCGGCTGCCGGGTCTCATGCCGGGTCTAAGTCATCCGGCATCGGGATTAAACACGTGCTATTTCCGTAACGGTCGAAACCGCCCTGGCGCGAAAAGTCACTTATGCCGGACATATTCCATCCGGCAGCATACCCGGCATCTAATGTTTGGATAACGGTAAATAACCGACATCTATTGGTAGACAGGCGCGTCTTTTGCTTATGCCGGATACAACATACCCGGCACCATGTCCGGCGACGTCCCATTTCTGCTGTGTACTTGCGCCGTGCATGAGAGATCCGGCTTCATATCCGGCAAGGTCCGGTTTTTGATGAAAAACTTGCTCCTTGCATAAAAAACACCAAGAGCATTAGTCTGAACATATAAAATGACTTCTTATATAAATTAATGCAAATACTAACTATTCTTATCTTATTTTAACTAATAACACTACAAATCTAGCTTATAAAATATGATAAGTCTACGGCTTATCACTCAACTTAGATTATTTACGCCTTATTACGAGGTCATTTTAACCTAAGTGTGCAAGCTTCCGATTTGTGTGTTTTTAGCATATTTTGACAGAAAAATTAAAGTGGAAATTGAAATTACCTAAACTTGGGTTTTAAAAGTCAAATTAGGTCAAATTTTAGTTTCGTCTATGGCCACAAATCTTATGACCTAAAAACATTTGAAAAATTAATTCCTTTTGCCGTCTGAGGCTGTCTGTGGCCACGGACAGGCCGTCTGAAGTCCCGAACAGGCCGTCCAAGGGCCCGGACTAGCCACGGATAGTGGCGTTTGTGCGTTTCCCGGTGGTATTTTTGGCTAAAAAATTATGGATGTGTAGCCTGAAAGATTTCCAATATGTTAGTGATTAAAAGATTTCAGTTTGAATTCGAATTAGTGATGAAACTTAGCAAACAAGTTATTAGGCAGAAACAGAAACAAACATCAACTTGGTAGCTGTAAAAATTCGGCTCGATCTCGAATTTCAATAGAGGGTTAGTAAAGTTAAAAGGAGTTAGAAAATTGAAATTCTAACTTGTTTTACCTTTGGATTGGAGATGTTCCTTCACATTGGGATTCTTCAAAGGCCTCGTCGATGCCGGTTCCGGATTGAGTTCGACCCGAGCTTCTGACTCTTTGTTGTTCTTGGTGTTTTCACATTTTGATTTTGAAAATGTGTTTCAATGATGATTTCGGTGGAATTTCAGTGTTTGATTGAAGCTTGGGAGTTTAAAACGTGGGAAGAAGGAGAAGGTTGGGTGTTTGGATGTTCTAGGGTTCTTGGAGCTATCTCTTATCAAGAGATAAGGTCCCTTATATAGGCATCACTAAAGATAGAGAAAACTCGGTAAAAATTGAAGTTTACCGAGATTTGGACAAGTGATTCTGGAGTGAGTTTGGCTACAAAATTTTAACCATGTGTAGAGGAAGATATATTTGATTTTTCTAAGTAGAAATTAGAATTTTCGTATAATGGAATATTTTGAAATTCAATTTCTTGTCGGATTCAATCAAAAATTACTAGAAAGTATTGGAAATTCAAAAATTCAAAATTCCAAAACCATTATGTTCTAAATGTCATCCTTTATTACATGTTAAAATTTCAAAGCACTCCTAGTTGATTTGAGTTATTTTCAAAGGAGAGAGAAAGCTTATGAGATGGCTTAGAAGTCTTAGAAATTATGAAAATGCCCCTCGTGATGACTAAGTTGTCACCAATGTCTTCAAATCTGCTAATCAACCTAGGATTTTGTGTCACTTTCCCCAACTACCCTTTGTAGTGTTTGCGCCTCAAAGACTCTCTTCTAGGGGTTGAAATTTTGGGTATAACAGATTGCCCCCCGTTAACTAGACTTTGTAATGGGAATGAAAGACCAATTGATGCTTTAGTGATACCTTAACATTTTGTCTGGTCCTTAGGAATAAACTCCTCGTCTTGAATTTCTACCAAAAATCCGGTTCTTAAGCTGAGCTATTATGAGGCGCTAGCTACCTAAAAGAGAGGTCTAAAGAGAACTCTTGAATTTGTTGGGCTATTCGGAGGCGCCAACTACCTACCATATGAAAGGTGGACAAAACCAAGAATGAATAAACTAGACCGAGGATGAAGGTGTCAGGAACCTAAAGGTGAATGATAAGAGCTGTGATATGATAGATTGATGCAATGTGTGTGGTTGGGCTTATGTGTGCCTAGATGAATGCAAGTTAGGATGGATGCAGGGTAAGATAGGTGCAGGGTAGATCTTATGCCTGCCTAGGATGTTTTTGTGGTGGTAGGACTTATGTGTGCCAAAGGTGAGTGAATGTAAGGTAGAACTTATGGGTGCCTGTAGTGAATGAATGTAAGGTAGGACTTATGGATGCCTAAGGTGAATGAATGTAAGGTAGGACTTATGGGTGCCTGAGGTGAATGAATGTAAGGTATGACTTATGGGTGCCCGAGGTGAATGAACGTAAGGTTGGACTTATGGGTGCTTGAGGTGAATGGATGTAAGGTAGTACTTATGGGTGCCTGAAGTGAATAAACTACGCCAAGCAGGAAGGTGTCGGGAACCTGTAGTGCAAATATGGATGATATACAAGTGCTAACAAGATGTTTGTAGTGAAGATTATATACAAAAATGAATAAAATAATAAAATAATCCTACAACTCTACTACGGGTAGCAAAAATCCCGGTCGGAATAAAGTGTAAGTAAATTACGACCAAGAGTATCGAACCCAAGTGACTTAATAGAAATTAGTCCTAATTCTAGTAATTGCCTATTTCTAAGAAGGGGGAATGAATAATAATTTCAACTAGGAAAACTAAATAAAAATCTATCGAAATGGAGTATTTACAATGATTTGTCCTAGGTTCGGGATTACAATCAACCTAAGTACCAATATGATCACAAATTTAATTACAAGACTCGAATTTAACCAAACAAGTGAATACGCCGAATGTCCTGCCGGACATCAGATGCTAGGCACATTCAAAGAATTTGAATGTGCTGGGCACCAGACACCCGACAATACACCCGACATGTTCAAGTTGTCAATTGTATTTCCAGTTTCGGGTTTGACAACAGGAAACTCACTACCCGTTGTTGAATCAAGCATATTTCATGTCGCGAAACTGACAAGATAGAGGGGAAAATGGGTTAAATGCAAAATCTTAAGTGTTACTCCCGCTAATGCGCAGAGAACAACGGTAAAGATTCACTAAGATTTCCTCTTTCCAATTTTACTCTTGTCTGATAAAACTCAAGTAGAACCTTGAATGAGAAGAATAAGCGATCAACATATTCAACTTGCAACTGACCGAAATCTTAATTAATGCTTGTACTTATATTGAATGATCATAATTATTTACAAGGAAGAAATCATCCCTAACCAAGAACCACAAGGCATTCTACTTCACCATCCACACAAATAAAGGAAGGAATACAAAGAGGAGAAGGGAATTAGTCATAGCCTTAACCCGACAAGGATCTTCTTCTCTTCGCGTGGATGGATGCGTAGAACTTCCTTGGTAGAAGTGACCGATTTTATGAAGTTTGAGTGGGTATATTGACTTCTCAAGTGTGTTTGAAGCCTTAGACCCTCGGCCTATTTATAGGCTTCAATTCCTCATGTGTGCCGGAAGTCATGCCGGGTGAGGAGTACCCGGCACCACGTGCAAAAATGTTTTCTTCTAACAGTTAATTTTACCGCCAAATCCAAGCGAAACAATGCTTGTGCCGGATAAGGGATGCCTGACACTACACCCGGCATCAGCAAGATTGCTAACAGTCATCAACTGCTAACTTCTGGTGAACCGGGGCGACTTTTCAGTACATCCGGCACACCTCCTGCTTTACATCCGGCACACCTCCTGTTTTCGTTCAAACTCATGTCGTGAACTGGACATCCGACGTCGTGTCCGACGAGACTTTATCATTTGCTTAGAAATGTATTCCTTGCATTAAAAACATAACAAACATAAGTCTAAACTCATATAATAGACTTTATATATAAAATAATATATATACTAGCTATTATATCCTTATTTTCATAAATAATGTTATAATTCTAACTACTAAAATATGATAAGTCTGAGGCTCATCAATATGCAAGTGATATGAAGATGAAGATGATATGAGGATGATTTGAAAATGATGTTCGGTGCATCTGGGGACCAAAACTTGTTCCAATGCTCCTGGCTGGTATACTATGGGGACTTACTGCCTCTACCCAACAACCGGGTGTTAGGATAACTTCTAGATTACCAAGGGGACTTATTGCCACTGCCCACTAGTTGTTTCTCCCTAAAAAGTTGACATGAAGATGGGGACTTATTGCCACTGCCCCGCCAACTTGGATCACGCACTGTCTCGTACTTGTCACACACTGGGGATAATACTTGGTCTCGTACTAGTCTCGCACTGAAAATGATACTTGGTCTCGTACTGGTCTCGCATTGAAGAAGAAAATGCTGGGTCTCACACTGATGATGAAAATGTTGGATCTCTTACCAAAGACAGAAATACTAGGTCTCATGCTGATGATGGAAATGTTGGGTCTTGTGCTAGAGGTGGAAATGTTAGGTCTCATGCTGAAGATGGAAATGCTAGGTCTCGTGCGGAAGATGGAAATGCTGGCTCTCGTTGGGTCTCATGCTGAAGATGGAAATGTTAGGCCTCGTGTACAAGATGGAAATGTTGGGTCTCATGCTGATGTTGAATTGGATCTAGTACAAAAGTTGGGTTGGATTCTCGCATATGAGGTGATACAATGATAATGGTCTCGTGCAAATGATTGTGATGAAAACCGATTGTGAAAATGCCAAACGTGACTATGATTAGGTGCATGCAGAAAGTGTAAAATGAAATCAAAGTGCTAGTAAGGATAAAAAATTGTCCAAAGTAAGAAATTTGTTGAAGAATGTGCCAAACGTGTCAATGTTTGAGAATTTGTCTATTGAAAAGGAAAGTAAAATTATCATTTCCTGACTAAAGATTTCAGATTTGTGATTTGCTTCTTAGAAGATGAACATGCCGCTGGTGGGAGTATTTGTTGTTTGTTGTGGGGGTTTAAGGCTTTTGAGTGGTGGTTAGGAATTATGACTAGCCTGTGGTGTATGATATGGAGATAAGGGCTTATGTGGGCCTGTGTGGTGGTGGTATTGGTGGTGCTTAAACTTTGGGTTTCAATTAGTGTTGCCATAGGAATTGTTGGAACCAACAATTGCCCCCAGTATTTTTCTTTAAGACAATTTGAGCTAGAGTTCACGACAATCAATTGGAACGATCGATTGCCCCCAGTATTTTTTGTGATTAAACGTGCGAATGAGTCTCATCCTCACAGAGTCAAGGCTTATGTTTTGATGTGGTACTACACTCGACGTGTTTGGTGTTTGCACTCGTTTCTTACTTCCGGTCACAACTTCTAGACCATTGAATTTGATATTTGACGAATTTATGCATTCACTCTATTACTTTCACATGATTAGATACACAACTACCAAGTCGGAAGTCCTTAAAGCTTATAAACATGGCCATGAGGTGCGACGAAAGACGACAGTACCGTGGAGGGATACTTGGAGTATGTGGAGCTTAAAGGGGTGACCAAAGCTGTAACTTGCACCTTCTCTCAAACTTATTTTTCCTCTAAGCCTTAGTATTTAACTTTTGGGATCAAACACGTGCAGCAAGAAATCAAGCAAAATGGCAATCAAAAGAATCAAATTGCTCTTAGCCATCAATTTTCGCAAACAGTGAAAGATGATAGTTTTGTTAAAGGCATGGAGAAGTTTAATTGTAAAAATCAAACACAGTATAGCTCAGGACCTTCCACTAGTTTCATTCCTTTTTCCTTTTTCTTTTGGATGACAAGGGGTGTGAAGTAATGTCTTGTTCCGCAATACCTTTCAACACCACGTACTCATGATCAAAAATTGCAATTAACCTTTTTTGTTTGCAAAAACTTTTCTTCCTTTAGGAATTTCATAACAAATGATTTTATGGTAAATTTCATGATTGTTCTATTACTCAGACTTTTCTCTTTATCCCTATAGCGGTGTTAGGCCAACTATCCAAGATCCCGAGATCTTAGGTAGATAGGTGATAAAGCACCCCCAAGGACTTAATATCTGTATAAACGAGGCCTATTTTGTCTCAAAAAGTTCATGATCAGAGGAGTTGCCTTATCCATTCATTTCAAACATTCATATCATTCCCAAAGTCGCCGGGCTAAACTAGTTAGTTTCCACAGTTAGCTAAACCATCGAGTTTTAGTCAAAATAGATTTGATTTGAAGAAAACGATACAATCGGACAACTTTAAGCAAAAAGATTCCTGAGGTTGTCACCAGGCTTGGTGTAGTAGAAATATGTTACTATCTCTGCCTAGGCAGTGTACCTATTGTTTTGCGGAAGAGTGAATTGAGTGGGGGTGGTCGATCTCAGGGACCTCCTTCAATTAATTGACAATTTGTTAACTAACTAAGAAACTAAACTAAGAAAACAGGAAATGTCACTTTTTCAGATATACTTAATTTAATAAAAAGAATGACTCAACAAACTAACATAAAATAATAAAATAATAAAACGGTAAAAATAAACTAATTAAAGAAATAAAGATTGAAACTCTTAAATCTAAAGAAACACCTAGGATTGTTCTGCAAACCTTCACTTACAAATCTATTAATGAACTCTTCCCCAATTCTGCAATAAACCCATAAACTATAAATAATTCATCAACGGTTAAGTCTAACGAACCCTAACCAGTTGCTAGATCTAGCAGCAGACTAATGCTCTAATCCGGACACAACCAATCGCATAAAAAATAGTTTCTATTGGAGACCGATTAACCTATAGACGGGATTACGCTTCTAGTCACAAATCAGGTTTAACTTCCTATGTCTTGTTATCTATCTCAGCTCTCGCTTGTTAATTAGAAAACTACAAATATTGTTTTAATAATTGATCAGAAGATTAATGCACATGAAGAACAAGAATTAAACTACTGCGTTAATGAATTATTGAAATGATTATGAAATAAATATTAAGATCTTGTTTGCTACCCCAATCCGAGAGCTAAACTAACTACGCTAACATGACTCTAAAAATAATAAAAACAACAAAGAAAGAAAACATATACATATTTGATAAAAAGGAAAGAATAAACTCTATTAAGAAGATTTCCCACTCTGGTTTCTATCGTCACGTATCTCTGCATTCATTCCCTATCAGGAATGTGGAGTGCTAATATTGGTGGATTTGTGTGTGTGGAAGAGAGGCAGAGCCTCTCACGTGGAGGAGCCGCGGCGCTGGCGTGGTTGAGCATATATCGAACCCTAGTCTCTGTTTTAAAGCTGCCAGAATGTTATCTTTGTCGTTTCTTCTCTGTAAGTGCTGATGTGTACACGGTCCTCACTTATGAATATCTTGTGCAGCAATATCAATATGATAATCGTGAATCATATGCAGCCACTAGGTAGTAGTAATGGTGGCCACGAATCCGGTTCCACCGGTTCCGGTTCCGGAAAATGTGTATTCGGATTCGGAACCGGTTCCAGGCGGTTTCGGGGCGGTTCCGGTTCCGGACTCTGTATTCGCTTCGGATTCGCTCAAATCAACGGTTCCGACCGGTTCCATAGCGGTTCCGGTTCCAGTTGTGATAGGTTGCGATCGGTTCCGGGGCGGTTCCGACCGGTTCCGGAAAGATTCGATCGGCTCTAGTTTCTTCGTTTTAACTCCGATTTTAGATCCGTTTACGCGCACACGTTGCTCTTTTCATCCACTTTACTCCTAGCTAGGTTATTCCTCAAGTTTATAATCTTAAATGTGTAAGAACCTGTGAGCCTCGATTTTAAACCCCCTATCCTATGTTGATTAAAGTTGATTAGGATCTAATCGGGTTTTAGGTCCACTTATAACCTAAGTTTAATAACTAAGTCATATAACCATAATTATTAAAACCTAAGCTAGCCCACTGGAACCTATTATGAGTCGCCACCTAATTTTAACCTATATCAAATTAGGAAAGGAGAGTTCGGGTTCGGGGGCTTGATATTCGACTTATTTAGGGTTCAAATTACTTTCATTACCCCTCCTAGGTCGTTTTTCCTCTACTTGGTTCGTTTACGGCTTTCTACAGGGTTGTTTTTAACCTAGGTGCGCGCTTCTGTTTTTTTTTATTTTTTAACGTTTTTTGACAGAAAATTAAAGTGAAATTGAAAGTTACCTAAACTAGGGTTTCGGAGGCAGAATTAGGTCAAATCTTTATTCCGTCCGTGGCCACGGACCTAATGTCCGAACCCACGGACCCCAGTTAACCTAATTACACAAAAAAGTCAAATTTAAACAGAAACGAGATTTTGAAAAGTCCGAGGCCACGGACAGGACGTCCGTGGGCCCGGACATGTTTTATAAAACCCTAACTTTTGAAAATAAAAATATCCCGCCACCGTCCGGGGGCGTCCGGCCTTCGGACAGAGCGTCCGGGACCCCGGACATAGCGTCCTTGGGTGCAGACCGACCTCGGACGGCGGTGTTAAGGCTGTTCCCGGCGGTGTTTTTGGCTCAAAATTTATGGGTACGTAGCCTGAAAGATTCTAAACATGTTAGTGATCAAAAGTTTTCAATTTGACTACGAATTAAGGACAAAACTTATTGAACAAGTTAGTGGACAGAAACGCAAACAAACATTAATTCAGAAGCAAAGAAAAGTCAGTTCGAATAGGAATTTCAACCAGAAGCGTATTGTGATCTGTGGAATTAAAGAATTCGAATTCTAACCTGTTTTGGCTTCGGGATTTGGTTGTTCTTTCACGTCGGGAAACTTCGAACGCGTCGTTGGTAGCCGATCCGGTTCAGCTTCGACCCGAGTTTCTGATTTCTTCTTCCTTGTATGATTAAGGACGGTTTGCTTATGTTTTTGTGATGTTTTGGTGCTTGGAAGTTCAATAGGAGAAGAAAGGATGAGTTTTTGGTGATTTTGGGGTGATTTCTGCAGTGTTTCGGTATTGATTTGAGGCTTGGAAGTGTAAAAACGTGGGAAGAAGGTTTTGGCTGTGTTCTCTGACTTTGGAGGTGTTCTACCCTGCCCTAGTTCGTTTTTTGGGGGTCCTTTTATAGAAAGAGCATGGTCAAATTGATAGAGCAAGATCTTTATCTAAATCGCTGATTTCGTGCTCTAAGGGAATCTGATTTTGTAAAATATGTTTCAGGCCGAGATAAATTATTAAATTTTAACTGAAGATAAAGGATGATTTTTAAGAATTTTGAGAGTTGGAATCGGGTTATTTTGATAAGTAACCGATTAGATAAAAATCTTGCAATCTGGAATCTCCCATAATTCATAACTTATTATTGGAATGTCTAAATAACGAAATTCCAACGGCATTAGTCTCTAATAAACATCCTCTATATTGTGTTAAAATTTTATGACGTTTTGCTTTAATTTCGGTATTTTCCATAGGAGAGAGAAAATTGCAAAAATGATTGAATTTCTCTTTTAAATTTTGGGCTAAGGTACCGAATAAAATAATTTCAGGTTTATGACTGTATGTAGTCATGCTAACCATGTGACAATTTTATTTTAATTTTGGAAACCTTTTATTATTTCTATTTTGAGGTTATTTCATGTGTTAATTAAAGAAACTAGCTTATAATATGAATTAAAAGCTAAATTTCCAGAATAAATATTATCAGAAAATCATGAAATACCTTTCATAATGACTATAATATTTGGAAGTGTTTGGAGATAATAAACAAGTCATATGAAAAATAGAAAATCCCGATAATGTCCTTGGAAAATCCCGCCTGGGTGCTTTTTGACCCCTTTTGCCCTTTGTAACACGTATGCCTTAGAGACTACTCCGGGGGGTTGAAATTTTGGGTATAACAGATTGCCCCCGTCAACTAGGCTTTGTAATGAAGATGAAAAGACTAGTTGATGCCTGAGTGACACCCCAAAATTTTGGGATCTTAAAAGACCCTGTATGTGGATTGTGTCGAGCTATTCTAAGGCGCTGACTACCTAAAAACGAAATGACGAAGTAAATGTCAAGCGATTCTACGGCGTTGACAACCTAAAAGACGAAGTAATGTCAAGTGATTCTAAGGCGTTGACAACCTAAAAGACGAAGTAATGTCAAGCGATTTTAAGGCGTTGACAACCTAAAAGACGAAGTAATGTCAAGCGATTCTAAGGCGTTGACAACCTAAAAGACGAAGTAATGTGTAGATGCAAGAATGTTGATGATGCTCGGATGCTTCTGGGGACCGAAACCCGTGCCAATGCTCCTGGCTGGACCCAATGTGGACTTATTGCCATCGCCCCCCAAGCCGGTGTGCAGGGGTAACTCCTGGTAAAAACCCTGGGGACTTATTGCCATCGCCCACCATTCGTTGATCCCAAAATAAGTTGACATCACACAGGAGGATTTATTGCCATCACCTCGCCAACTTTTCTGTCGCCAGGTCTTGTGACGCGCCTGGATAATGCAGATGGATGATATGAAGATGACACAAATGAAAGTGATACAAATGTAGATGATGAAAATGATGCAAATGATATGGATGATATGAAAATGACGCAAATGAAAGTGATGCAAATGTAGATGATGAAAATGATGCAAATGATATGGATGATATGAAAATGATGTTCGGATGCTTCTGGGGACCGAAACCCGTTCCAATGCTCTTGTTGGTATACTATGGGGACTTATTGCCTCTGCCCACCAACTGGGGTGCTGGGATAACTTCTAGATTACCAAGGGACTTATTGCCACTGCCCACTAGTTGTTTTCCCAAGAAGTTGACATGAAGATGGGGACTTATTGCCTCTGCCCCGCCAACTTAGATCGCTCTCTGTCTCGTACCTGTCTTGCACTGAAGATGATACTAGGTCTCGTACTAGTCTCGCACTAGATGATGACGCTCGGTCTCGCACTGATGAAGATGATGGGTCTCACACTGACGAATATGATGGTCTCGCACTGATGAAGATGCATGGTCTCGCACTGAAGAAAATGATGGGTCTTGCACTGAAGTCTCATACTAAATGGATGAAGAAAAATCCGGATTTCGCATTGATTCTGGGTCTCGCGCTGAATGAAGAGGCTGGGTCTCGTACTAAAGTCTTGAAAATGATGGGTCTCGAACTAAGAATGAATCGGAAAGATAATGGTCTCGTGCAAATGATGAAAACTGATTACTGGAGTGCCAAACATGGCAATGATGATAAGATGTATGCAATCAAAATATATGAAGGATACTCGTTCAAAACAGGAAACTGTTGGAAAAGGTGCCAAACTTGGCGATGTTGAGGTGTTATGCAAAAGTTGTAAAATGCAACTAAAGTGTTTGTTGGAAGCTTGCCAAAACAAGGAACTGTTGAAAAATGGGCCAAACATGGCAATGCTTGAGAAAACTCTACTGAAAAAAAGAAAGTGAAATGATCATTTCCTGACTTAAAATTTCATATCTACAATTTGTTTCTTAAGAAAATGAACATGCCGCTGGTGGAAGTGTGTGGTGTTTGTTGTGGTGTTAAAGGCTTTTCCGGTGTTCAGGATTTGCGATAGACCTGGGATCAGGCTATGATTTTGGATGGTTGGTCTGGGTTATGACGGGCCTGATGTTTTTGTGGAGGTAAGGCCAATGACAGGCTTGAGGTGGAATGGTGGTGGTGATGTTTGAGCTCTGGGTTCGAATTGGTGTTGTCATAGCAATTGTTGGAACCAACAATTGCCCCCAGTACTTTTCCCTTAAGACAAACTGAGCTAGAGTTCATGGCAATCGATCGGAACGATCGATTGCCCCCAGTATTTTCTTTTATTAAACGTGCGAACGAGTCTCGTCCTTACAGGGTCAAGGCTTATGTTTTTATGTGGTGCTTCCTAACCTACACTCGGCGTGTTTTGATGCTTGCACTCGTTCCTTACCTACGGTCACAACTTCTAGACCATTGAATTCGATATTTGACGGATTTACGCATTTGATCTGTTACTTTCACGTGATTGGACACACAACTATCAAGTTGGAAGTCTTTAAAGCTTATAACGTGGCCATGGGGTGTGATGAAGGACAACGGGACCATGGAGGGATATTTGAGGTATGTGGTGCTTAAGTGGGTAACCAAAGCTGCAACTTGCGTCTTCTCTCGGATTCATCTTCCTTGTCTTGAAGTCGTCTAGCTGCTTTGTGCTGACGTTGTTTTCGAGCTTCTGGACTTGGACTTTTGCCCTTCACACCATTTCTCTTTTCTTTGTCATTTGAATTTCTTCGAGGCACTTCGGGATTTCCTTTTTGTTTTATCCTTTCTTGACTTTGCCTTCGGGGTTCTTGTGTTTCCCGGCTTTGGGCTTCGAGAGCTATTTTGATGTGAGCTCTTTTGATCCTGTGTCACTCTGGGACCATTTGCGGATCGCTTCATCATGCTGATAGTAGCATTGCTTCTTTGGACTGATGAGAATGTTATCTGAGAGTCGGGCTCCTCGTTTCCTTTGGTCACTGGGTCGGACATTCATCATTGGCTGGATTATTTTGTGGAGCTCATAATATTGAAAAAGGGGTATACGAAAGGCTCAACGGGGGTGCCTAGGGTTTAATGATAGGGTTTGCAAGCTTTTGGCTATGTGGTGCTGTACCTAGGTGCTTCGTCATCCTTGATAGTTGTGTATATGTTCTTTGTTACTTTTTGCAGATCTAAGAGTAAATTTACAAATTATCTCCTTCGGTCGGAGTTATGCCGTTTACCTCACCTTTGAACGTGGTCTCACCGGAGTCGTGTAAAAATGACACGCTCGTTCACTCATGGTTTTTCCGCTCAAGACACTCTCGCGAATTTCACTCAGAGACTAGTTCACACGTTTAAACAAAAGATTCGAAGACAATGATTCTAAACTCAGATTGCCCCCAGTATTGATTTGGGGTTTGTGACAACAGTTTGATAGATGTGGTCCTTGAACCTCATTGTGGATTGTTTGGATATTATGTGGTGAGTTGTGGGTTTGGTTAGGCATGTTCAAATTTTTAGAAACAAGAGACAAGCCGTTCCATCGCATAGTCAGAAAATGATTACTTCGTGAGTGCTCTTTTTTTTAAGTTTTTTCGAATAAACGAATGATGCTTTGTACAAAAATTATGAAAACGGAACTATGTTTTATTCAACATAAAGAATAATGTTGGAAGTTACAAACTCAGGAAAACTACCGAAAATGATTCAAGGGAACTAACTACTACAAAAGTTGAAAGACAACTAATCAAGAAAAGAAATGCATTTAATGAGAAAAACACTAAAAAAACATTATTTGTGATGATGCCTGGGCACGCGTGCTCTGCGCTCTCCACCATGTTCTTAGAATTGGAAACCTTGGTCAATCAGATCCTGGATTCTGGGTTGTAGGGCTCTACAGTGGTCAGTGTCGTGACCGGGCAGCTGATGAAAGTGACAAAATTGATTAAGATCCTTCCCCAAATGAGTAGTTCCTGGCCTCAGGGCGAGCGGTTGCATCGGATATCTTCCTCGAAGCTCTTTAAGTGCTTGTCTTGGTGTTCGGCCGATGTCTGTAAACTCTCTCTGTCGAGAACTCCGTCGGGATGGTTCTACTGTCCCAACGCTCCAACCAGGTCCTCTTGACTGTCGATCACTCTCTTCCTCATGTTGTCTGGTTCTCTTACAGGTGCAGCTTTGGATGCAAGTTGCTGCTCCTGGTTGTCTGATCACTTTCCTGAGTTCTGTAGCAATTTCTTTGACATTCCCCTCCGATCCTCGGACCCTAATGGAGCCAACTTCAATGCATTCATAAAGGGTGTTGAGAAGCCTGTCCACTAACTCATCCCGAGCTTGACGTTCGAACTCGAGGGAAAGAGCCTTTGCTTTCAACTCTTCGATAACAGCAACGTAGTTAGGTTCCACGGCGTCCATGGCAGCACTATGCCTCTGCTCCATGGCTTCAATGGTGGCCATGTGCCTTTGTTCCAAAATTGCGAGCTGGGCTTCCATGTCGATTGGACCGTACTTAGGACTTGAGTACCTGTGTCCAAGGTGTCCATTATTAGCTAACAAAAGGAAGTGGGCTGAAACATGATGCTTCACAAGATAGATCGAAACAGACTTAGGCTGAAAGTAAGTGGGCCAGGATACCCAGAGAATGAGGTGTTTGGGCTGGAGTATCTTATGAACTGGAACTTGGGCTGAAATCTAGACAGATGGCTTTGATTGGGCCTGAGAGGTGAACCTAGATCTAGGGTTTGGGGCTAGGGCCCAAATAAGAAGTTTACCTAGTCTAGAATGAGCCCTTGGGCCGGAATGTGTTTGGGCCTGGAGTAAAGCACATGGGCTGGAATGGTCCCTAAACCACAAATGGGCCTAACTTTCCTTGGGCCAGAGAAGATGGTTGCTAAGCAGAAAAAGATTTTATTTTTCAGAACTTGTGGGTTATTTCAAGTCCAGGTGGATTTCCTTTTTTTTGGGCCTAGAACTAATTGGATAATTCAAATTGGGCCAGAAGAGAAATCACCTAAGTCTAAGCTTTTGGGCCGAAGCCCGAACGACTCACATGTTAAACCAAACAGGGCCTCTGGGCCGCAAACAAGTAGAGCCGCCAATTCGGTTGGGCTAGGTTAATGTAGGAGAAGTTCCTATCAATCTCTAGGCTAGGTAATGGGCCGATCATACAAGCAAACAAGGCCCACACAAATTCAACATGTCCTCACTTGACGGTTAAATCAATTTGGGTATGGATCGATCCGGAGAGGTGCTTGGGGCTTGGGCCCAGGTCGCCACAAAATAGGGCTTGCACGCTATTCTCTTTGGGTTTCCCCACTTTTTTCACATCACCTAAAGGTGTGCGTCTACGATCGGGTCTTTGACTGACCAAACAATGGGCTAGGTAAGGACACTGCCAGGAAAACGCTTGGGGCTAAGGCCCAGGTATTAAGGGGATGTGGTTAGACGACATCCTCCTCTTTTCCCCCGCTTATTCACATCACCTAAAAGGTGTGAGTCCCTGACAGGGGACCCTAGATGGGTCCCGGGGTGAAACTGGTTTGTGTGGACCCTCGCTCTCACATGATGCAAAGGTGCAGAAATTAAAGTGCGCACAGAAGTAAATAAACAAAGTATTAAAGCCATAAATAAACAATTTTCGAGTTAAGCCCTCTTTCTTAAAATTAAACAAGTTAAAATTAAGAAGTTGTCCCCAGCAGAGTCGCCAGTCTGTGAGCCTCGATTTTAAACCCCCTATCCTATGTTGATTAAAGTTGATTAGGATCTAATCGGGTTTTAGGTCCACTTATAACCTAAGTTTAATAACTAAGTCATATAACCATAATTATTAAAACCTAAGCTAGCCCACTGGAACCTATTATGAGTCGCCACCTAATTTTAACCTATATCAAATTAGGAAAGGAGAGTTTCGGGTTCGGGGGCTTGATATTCGACTTATTTAGGGTTCAAATTACTTTCATTACCCCTCCTAGGTCGTTTTTCCTCTACTTGGTTCGTTTACGGCTTTCTACAGTTGTTTTTAACCTAGGTGCGTGCTTCTGTTTTTTTTATTTTTTAACGTTTTTTGACAGAAAATTAAAGTGAAATTGAAAGTTACCTAAACTAGGGTTTCGGAGGCAGAATTAGGTCAAATCTTTATTCCGTCCGTGGCCACGGACCTAATGTCCGAACCCACGGACCCCAGTTAACCTAATTACACAAAAAGTCAAATTTAAACAGAAACGAGATTTTGAAAAGTCCGAGGCCACGGACAGGACGTCCGTGGGCCCGGACATGTTTTATAAAACCCTAACTTTTGAAAATAAAAATATCCCGCCACCGTCCGGGGGCGTCCGGCCTTCGGACAGAGCGTCCGGGACCCCGACATAGCGTCCGTGGGTGCGGACCGACCTCGGACGGCGGCGTTAAGGCTGTTCCCGGTGGTGTTTTTGGCTCAAAATTTATGGTACGTAGCCTGAAAGATTCTAAACATGTTAGTGATCAAAAGTTTTCAATTTGACTACGAATTAAGGACGAAACTTATTGAACAAGTTAGTGGACAGAAACGCAAACAAACCTTAATTCAGAAGCAAAGAAAAGTCAGTTCGAATAGGAATTTCAACCAGAAGCGTATTGTGATCAGTGGAGTTAAAGAATTCGAATTCTAACCTGTTTTGGCTTCGGGATTTGGTTGTTCCTTCACGTCGGGAAACTTCGAACGCGTCGTTGGTAGCCGATCCGGTTCAGCTTCGACCCGAGTTTCTGATTTCTTCTTCCTTGTATGATTAAGGAGGGTTTGCTTCTGTTTTTGTGATGTTTTGGTGCTTGGAAGTTCAATAGGAGAAGAAAGGATGAGTTTTTGGTGATTTTGGGGTGATTTCTGCAGTGTTTCGGTATTGATTTGAGGCTTGGAAGTGTAAAAACGTGGGAAGAAGGTTTGTGGCTGTGTTCTCTGACTTTGGAGGTGTTCTTCCCTGCCCTAAGGGCTGATTTCGTGCTCTAAGGGAATCTGATTTTGTAAAATATGTTTCAGGCCGAGATAAATTATGAAATTTTAACTGAAGATAAAGGATAATTTTTAAGAATTTTGAGTGTTAGAATCGGGTTATTTTGATAAATAACCGATTAGATAAAAATCTTGCAATCTGGAATCTCCCATAATTCATAACTTATTATTGGAAAGTCTAAATAACGAAATTCCAACGGCATTAGTCTCTAATAAACATCCTCTATCTTGTGTTAAAATTTCATGACGTTTTGTTTTAATTTCGGTTTTTTCCATAGGAGAGAGAAAATTGCAAAAATGATTGAATTTCTCTTTTAAATTTTGGGCTAAGGTACCGAAGAAAATAATTTCAGGTTTATGACTGTATGTAGTCATGCTAACCATGTGACAATTTTTTTAATTTTGGAAACCTTTTATTATTTCTATTTTGAGGTTATTTCATGTGTTAATTAAAGAAACTAGCTTATAATATGAATTAAAAGCTAAATTTCCAGAATAAATATTATCAGAAAATCATGAAATACCTTTCATAATGACTATGATATTTGGAAGTGTTTGGAGATAATAAACAAGTCATATGAAAAATAGAAAATCCCGATAATGTCCTTGGAAAATCCCGCCTGGGTGCTTTTTGACCCCTTTTGCCCTTTGTAACACGTATGCCTTAGAGACTACTCCTGGGGGGTTGAAATTTTGGGTATAACAGAACCAAAGACTTAAATTTTTGTATTGAATTTGCAAAAATTAAAGAGCAAAGCGGATTTTATTATATGATTCACTGCCTCGTTAAAACCTTATTAGGTAAAAACCCATTGGGAAAACCCTAATAAGGAAAAAGAGTACAGCTACTAATAGGTTACATGATTTCAATTTGGAAGTCTTAAAAGATTACATGGAAAGAAAGTAATGCTAATACATTCTAAAAGATTATAATACAAAATAGAAGTCCTAAGTGGTGTTGTCCCCATTCATCTCGTACCAATCATCATGTTGCCCCTCGTATTGCAATGCGTGTGCTTGGCATCTCAGCTCGGATAAGTCCCAATCATACTTCTCAACACAAACCTTGATTGAGTCCGGTGCAAGGCTTGATCTCTTTTCATCCAACACTCGTTTGCCCGCACTAAACACCGACTCTGAAGCAACGGTTGATGCTGGAATTGCTAGTATATTTCGGGCTATCTATGCAAGGATGGGGAACTTGCCTTCATGTGCTTGCCACCACTTAAGAACATCTATATCACCATCATCATCATCAAAACTAAAAGTGAAGTTAATGTAATCATCATAAGTACAAAATCCCGAACCCGATTGAGCTGATCTTGGTCTTTTCAAAATACTAGAAATCAAAGTACTTCTTTTGCTACTGGCGCGTGGTGGTTTAGAAGAGGAACCACTACCACTAGCAGAAGAAAGCTCATCCGGACGGTACTTTGAAGTGTACTCATCATGTAGCTTTTTCAAGGCTGCATTAACTTTTTCTACATATTGTTGAACATAACCATCATTGGGTGGACCTCCTGGAAAAATACTATAATAATAATCAAGCAATTTTGTTAGACCATCCAATTTTATTTGAGGATCAAGAACAGTTGCCATACAATAAATCAAAGGAAATTCATTGAAATAGTTAAACCATTTAGACATCATATCATAAATAACACACCACAACCTCAGCAACATTCTTGTTCTCATGCAAGACATGGAAAATACTAATGCATTCATTTATGACAAGATGCACATTAGATTCATAAACTAATGAAAACACCTTAGTTGCACTGTTAAAACATTTTAAAACATTATGTATGGCATTAGCCTTTACCCAAAAGTCCGCACCCATTAATTCTTGATTTTGTTGAACAACCATAGTGTTATACAAACTAGTTAAAATGGATTGGTGTTTCTTAGTCTTAACTAACAATTCATATGTGGAGTTCCATCTAGTGGGGGTGTCGGGAGCAAAATGACGAGGACGTAAACCGGATTCCTCACACTTTTTTTTGTACTCATTTTTAACAAGACCCGATTTTCTAATTTTTCTCATGACATGCCTAAGTGGCTCTAGTGTGGAAGTCAAGTTAGATAAACCATCTTGTACACACAAATTCACAACATGAGCACAACATCGAACATGCAAGTAATCACCATCATGCAAGAGTATGAGATTCGAATTAGCTTTTAGATAATCTACACACTTAACATTGTTCGAAGCATTATCTAAAGAAATTGAAAATACCTTGTCTAACAAATTCCACTCAGATAATACTTCAATAATTTTCTCAGAAATATTAAAACCGGTATGTGCATCATCAAAAATATCAAAAGCAATAATACGCTTCTGAAGCGTCCAAGAACTATCAATCCAATGAAGTGTAACACAAATAAATGCCTCATTAGTAGTAGATGTCCACATATCACTAGTTAATGAAACACGACCATCAAATGCTTTCATCATTTCCATAAGTTGGTTTCTAGTTTTACTATGTTGTGCAAAAGCTCTACGTTTAAGCGTATTCCTAGGCACTCTACTATATTGTGGTTGTAATGTGGTGCAAACAAAGTTTTCAAAGTAAGGACTTTCACCAAAATTAAATGGTAATTGTTCAGCAATCATAAACCTAGCCATGCCATCTATCATTCTTTCTATATCATAATGAAAAAAACCTGAACCGGGTTGTCGTTGGTTAAACCCGGTGAGCATAGTTTGACCACTCGTACCGCCCGCCATTGCCGCCGTATCCTTGTAGATCTTGTGCGTTTTCATATGTTTTGCAAAGGTTCCGGTTCCGGTGCCCAACACCCATGCAAGTCCTTTGTGGCAAATATTGCAATGTTGCTTGTATGTCCCGGGCATCTGCGGATCTTCTTTCTTTGTGAAGTATGCCCACACCCAAGAAGCTTGTCTCGATTTTGTTGGAGCGGTGGCGTTGTCGGCATCATCATCTTCTTGATCATTATCTTGACCAAGATTGTGAGCATCGGATGGGGTAGAGGATGTACCTTTAATTGTAAAAAAATTTGATTTAGACTATAATTAAGATAAGAATGTAATTAAAATTAAAGTTTGTATAAAATAAGTTGTAACTAATATTAAAACTTACCAAATGGTGGTGATATTCCCGGTTGTGTTGCCCCCATGATTGTAGATCCGTGCTGAGAAATTGTATAGCTTCCACCTTGCGGGAGTGATGAAGGTGAATAATGTGGATGTTGTTGATGTTGATGATACCCGAATTTCATCTCGTCGATTTGGTCTTGCTCATCAACTTGAAAATTTGGATCGATTCGGAGGTTGGAAGAAGGCATCACTTCCTTTCCGGATCTCCTCGGCATTTTGCTAGAATGTGGGAAATGGAAAATTGAGAGCTAATGTGGGAATTGAGACTTTAGTAGCTAGAATGCTTAATAACACTTAATTGCACAAGAAAATACTAATAATAAGAGAGAGGAAGAGTAGGATGAGTTGTGTGGTGAGAATGATGATAACATGGTGTATTTATAGGGGTTTTGGGGCAATATAGCCGTTTGGCTTTGCTTGGAGCCGTTACACACATAAAAAAAAAAGAGTTGTTGGGAATCTGGGCGGTTCCGGTTCCCAACGGCTAGTTTGACCAACGGTAAATTTGACCGGTTCCGGGGCGGTTCCGGTTCCACCGGTTCCGGTTCTGGTTCCACGGTTCCGAATCCAACGCGAATCCAGGTGGTTTCGGGCGGTTCTGGTTCGGTCCCGAATCTCAAAACTTGTATTCGGATTCGATTCGCAAAGGGGCGGTTCCGGTTCCGAATCGGTTCCGGCCCGGTTCCGGTTCCAATCGGTTCTGGGTAGATTCGTCGGTTCCGGGTAGATTCGGATTCGGTGGCCACCATTAGGTAGTAGCGTGTGAGTGTAATTCATCGAGAATGAGTGAATTAACCCCTCCAGGTGTGTATGCATGGTGAATGATCAATGGTGTGTCACCATGATCAATTAAATAATTCGTGCAATAAGTTGGTGACGATGAGAAAATATCATTGTGTAGCAGCAATGATTTTCATGAGTGATGTTAGTACATATATACGATGCATATATATATATCACCGTTTGTTATGTTGCAAAGTTTGAGATGTCAAGAATGCAATTCCTTGAATTTTACCTGCATTTGACACATAAAATGCATCAACTTTCATATAATCACAAATTTTAGAAAAATCATATGATAAGTGATAAATATGTCACAATTCATTGTAAATATAGCATGAAATATAGCCCTGAAAATAGATATATTTTTCACTTATCACTTGGTTTTCTAAATATTCACAAGAACTATCACCCAAAAATATAACATTTATTGGCATTTGTGGTATCACTGTTTGAGACTCGGGCTCCTTGCCTCCTTTGGTCATCGGGTCGGTTGTTCATCACGGCCTGGATTTTTGTGGAGCTTTGTCATAATAGAATGATATATATATATATATATGAAAGGCACAACCGGGGTGCCTAGGGTGTAATGTCAGGTTTCACAAGCTTTTTGGCTATGTGGTGCTGAACTTAAGTGATTCGTCATATCTGATAGTTGTGTATCCATTCTTTGTTTCTATTAGCAGGTCTAAGAGTATATTTGCAAATTATCTCCTTCGACAGGAGTTATGTCGTTTACCTCACCTTTGAATGTGGTCTCACCGAAGTCGTGTAAGGATGACACGCTCAATCATTCTTGGTTTTACCACTCGAGACACTCTCACATAATTTTCACTAAGAGACTTGTTCATATATTTAAATGAAAGAATTAAATGTCGCCGATTCTAGACTCAGAGTGCCCCCAGTATTGATTTGAGGTTTATGATAACACTTAAATATATGTGGACTTTGAACTGCCTTGTGGGTTGTTTTCGATGTTTTGTGATAGTGTTTGGATGGACATGTTCACCCTTTTGGAAGCAAAAAGATAAGTCGTTTTGTTCTACTGCAAGAAAATGAATATCTCGCGATCCTTTTTCTTGAAAAACATGGATGGTCATCATTTTGTTGTACCCAATATTTTGACCCCCCAGAGTAGTCTCTAAAACATAAGTGTTGTAAAGGATATTTTGGTCAAATGATGAGGAATCCCGGTTCGATCGGCGCGTTCCGGAGTGTTGGTGACAGCTTAGCCATTACGAGGGGCATTTTCATAATTTTAAGGGCTCCTAAGTCACCCGTAAGCTTTCTCTCTCTTCGAAAAATGACTTAAATCAACTTGGAATGCTTTGAAATTTTAATACATGATAGAGGATGACATTTAGAGCACAATGGCTTTGGAATTTTGATGTTTTGAATTCCTAATGATTTTCTAGTAATTTTTTGTTAAATCTAACGAGAAATTGAATTTTAAAATATTCCATTATTTAAAAAAATCTAATTTCTCCTTAGAAAAATCAGAAATATCCTCCTCTAGACATGGTTAAAATTTCATAGCCAAACTCACTCTAGAAGTCACTTGTCCAAATCTCGGTAAACGTTATTTTTTACCGAGTTTACTTTATCTTTAGTGATGCCTATATAAGAGACCTTAACCTGTGATCAAACGACAGCTCCAAGAACCCTAACCAGTCAGAGAACACAACCGTCTCAACTTCCCCACGTTTTTCAACTCTCGAAAATCGAAATCTCACCGAAATTCACCCAAATCACCACATAAACACGTTTTTCAACTCCCACCACATCAACAATCATCAAACCACAATCCAACCACCCTAAAAACGTGAAGAACAACCTCAATTCACAAGGGTCAGAAGCTAGGTTCGAGCTCAATCCGGGATCACCTCCGACGAGGTTCCCGAAGATTTCCGGTGTAAAGGATTACATCAATCCCGAAGGTAAAACAGGTTTGAGTCCTGGTTTTCTGACTCTCCTTGACTTCATTCACTCTCAATTGAAATTCGGGATTGAACCGACTTTTTACGGCTCTCGAATTGGCTTTTGTTTTTGTTTATGTCTAATAACTTGTTTGCTCAGTTTCATCATTAACTCGAAGTCAAATTGACAACTTTCGATCACTAATGTGTTAAGAATCTTTCAGGCTATCTGCCCATAAAATTTGAGCTGAAAACACTGTCAGGAAACACACCGACGCCACCGTCCGTGGCTAGTTCACCGCGGACGGTGGCGGGAATTAATTTTTCAAATGTTTCAGGTATTCAAATTCATGTCCGGGCCCATGGACGCCATGTCTGTGGCACCGGACTTTTCGAAGTTTTATTTTCTTTCTAATCAGACTTTTCTATATGACTAGATCAACTAGGGTCCGTGGTTTCGGAATTCAGGTCCGTGGCCATAAGCGGAACAAAGATTTGACCTAATTCGACTTCCGAAACACTAGTGTAGGTAATTTTAGTTTTCACTTTAATATTCAGTAAAAAAATGCCAAAAATCACAAAAAAATCATAAGCTTGAGCACTTAGGTTAAAACGACCTCGTAATAAGCCGTAAATAATCTAAGTAGAGGAAAAACGACATAGAGGGGTAATGAAAGTAATTTGAATCCTGATAAGTTGAATACCAAGCCCCCGAACCCGAACTCTCCTTTCCTAATTTACCCTAGGTTAAAATTAGGTGGTGACTCTTAATAGGTTCCAATGAGCTAACTTAGAATTTAATAATTGATGTTATTTGACTTATTTATTAAACTTAGGTTATAAGTGGACCTAGAACCTGATCAGATCCTAATCAGCCAGAATCAGCCTAGGATAATGGTTCAAAAATCGAGGCTCACAATTGGTCCATGATTTGAGAATCTTTACAATAGCTCTAATAGACAATGAGAGAATGAGGTTATGTTTATGAGTTTAATTGGAATTTTAGGTGATTCCTCACTATCCTAGGGTACTTCTTCATCCATTCCATCTAAACCGCTTTAGATTACTTGTTTTCTGTTTTCACCGTGTCAACTGAACAATTAAGATTGCTTCCGGCTAAACCCCCCTTGTTCTTTTGTTACACTTACTAGATACCAAAGCTATGGATTGAGAAACCAATTTCCTTGTGGGTACGACACTTATTGAATTATAGTGATTTAAGGTGCACTTGTCCTTTTGTTTTCTTAGGTAAATACCGTTATAGTATTTTCCCAACAACCGCTCTATCATCCCACAATTAGGCGAGGAAATTCTAGCCCTGCACAAAAAGAAACAAAAAAAATAAATTGAGAGACTATCAAAGCCAAAGAATAGTGGACCGGATGAAAAACAAACTTACCAGCAAGCGCCTCCACCCGTGCATGCACCTCGTAGGAGAAATACTTTGAGAACGTAACCTCCTTTTACCTGCACCTGGCCTCGAATAGACGGAGTGACTTGAAGAGATCCCCCAGCAATGTGTGCTTGAAATGTTCGGTCACCTTCTTGTAGTGGTACGGGTTAGGATTTTCCTAGGCTCCCATCACCCTCCCCATCAGCATTTTGACCACAAAACAGTTGCGCCTCCACCTTTCAGCCTTGATTTCAAGACTAACCAATGGCCAGGCTAGCTTTGACCTCATTGAAAAGCTACATAAGTTCTTTGAGTACGACGACAAGAACAAGTAGAGGAATGACGAGCCACATGACTTATAGTCGGCAACCTAGACCTAGTCAATGAACATGGTCATAGCCCAAAAAGTGTGGGGATGCATCTTCAACAAGCTCACTCCACCCAGTTCATAAAATCGAGAATGAATGAGGTGGACAGGGAAGGTCAATTCATCTTTCACCTCGTCCAATAATGATGAACCTGTTAGTGAAACACTAATCATAGAATGCGCCGGCCTCCGGTAACACATACCATGTCCCTTATGGTCTTTCACTTTCCCGTTATACCTAAAATTTTGACCCCTTGGTGTAGGGTTTCTGAAGCTTTAGTGTTGTAAGGGACACTTCAGTAAAATGATGAGGAATCCCGGTTCGATTGACGCGTTCCTGAGTGTTAGTGACAGCTTAGCCATCTTCGGGGGCATTTTCGTAATTTTTAAGCCTCCTAGGATCTTTTGTAAGCTTTCTCTCCTCCAAAACAACTCAAATCAACCCGGAATGCTTTAAAACTTTAACACATGATAAAGGATGACATTTTGAGCATAATGGATTTCGAATTTTGATTTTTCGAATTTTCACTAATTTTCTAACAATTTCTTATTGAATCTGACAAGAAATTGCAAAAAAATATTCCATTATCTAAACAATTAGATTCCACCTTGAAAAATCAGAAATATCTTCCTTTGCATATGGCTAAAATTTCATAGTCAAATTCCTTCTGGAAATCCCTTGAGCTGAGACATCAGTAAATCTCGGTTTTTACCGGATTTTTTCTGAAATACCCCAAACTTGATATGTTGTTTAAATTTAAACTATGGTATTTTAAGGCTAAAAAGTTCCTTAGAAACATTAATGAACAATTTAAACCATAGAAAACACAATAAGATACCATAAAGACAATTTGAGCAAAAACGTGCTCTAAGCTTGGGATAACCTTGGTTAAGACTCAAAGAGCTTACCAAGACTTACTTACATGGTAATGGACATGTTAAACCAATTACTAAAGAAAACCAAGCTTGAAAACAAGTTAAAACACAAAATGTGCTTTAAAGAGTCTTAAAGCACATTTTTGAAAAATTATCTTAGAAATGGGGTTTGAGTGGCTAAATGCCCATCATTACTCTTTAAACAACATGTGTACTACTTAGTATCACATTAGGAAGTCTAAATAAATGGGAAATCAAAATTTTCACTATTATGTGCACTAATTTGTGAATAGTGCTCAAATAGTGCTAGTTTAAGACATAAGTCAACATAAGTGATTAAATGGTCAACAAAGCCATAAAATACCCCAAGGTGGATAATGGTGCAGGTTTTTAAGTGTGACTCATCACACTTAGCTAGTTTAATAAGGAAGGAAAGATGACAAGTAAGTTAACTATTTGCTTTATGCATAAATATCTTCCAAATTAAAACCTCTCACCTCATTCTCTTCTTTCCCTCATGTTTCCCACCGTCTCCAACCTCCATCCTCTATTATCCATCGGTTTTGCTACAGCACCATCACTATTCTCCATCTTCAATTGCTTATAATTCCTAGCTCCATGCTCCAAAATCAATTTCAAGACCACCATTCTTCTAGTTAGAGCAAGCTCTTCAACCTTGTCTTTTCAAGTCTTCAAGAGCTCCATTTTGGTGCCATGGAGATTCACCATTGAAGGAGCAAGAACTCATCTTTTCACACCTTGTTATTCTCCTTTGCTTCAAGGTAAGGAAAACCAAAGAAAATCTACTTTTCCTTTTGCTTTTATTCATGACCGAGAATCACCTCTTGATGGTGTTTTCTCTTGCTCTTTTCTTAGCTTGATTCAAACTTCAAAGGACTAGAAGGAGTCCTCTCTTGCTACTTAATCCAACTCTCATTCAATTCCAAGGTAAACTTCCATTTTAGTGTTTAAAACACTTATGTAAATCTAGGGTTTATATATGAGTTTAAGTATGAAGCTTGAAACTCATTACCCTTATATGTGTGTTGGTTAGAAGATTGACAAGTGATCAAGTTCCTTGCTGATTTTCAATCCAAGAAAACAAGAAAGGAAATCTTGAAGAAAAAAGGTAAATAACCTAACTTAATGTAGTTTATGTTCATTAGGAAATTGAGCTTTAAAATGCTTAATAAACCACTTAAAGAGCCAATGGGAAATGAGCTAGTAAATACCCTCAAGGAGGTTATTAAAGACATATGTAATGTTGTATGTATTTTAAGGTTAAAGGCAATTTGAAATACCCCGTAATTATAAATAGAGATTAATTAGGCTAATAAGTAATTTAGAAGCTTAATTAAGTCCAAATAAATATTAGGGAATAAATCCCGAAAAAAACGGATCCTTGAAATGGATTAAAAACACTAACGGACCTTAAAGCACGTTTTTCGAGGAAACCGTGAAAAACGTGACTTTAAGCGGGTCAAATAGACTCGTAACAATTTTGGGTCAACTAAATGGTCATTAATAAACATTAGTGAAGGCTTAGGACCAATAAAATCAATAAAACGAGAAAATAGTAAAAACTGTCAAAAACGAGAAGTTGTGGGGCGAGAGTGTAAATAAAATAAGTTAGTGTGTCCACTTTTAGAAATAAAAATGTAAAGAGTGTGTGTGTGCTGTAGCAGCCGGTTCCCTTCCCTCTCTCACACACTCTCTTAATTCTCCTTATATGCAAAAGACAAAACCATTAAAAAGTCAAAAAGTAAAATCTCTCTCCTCACTCACTCACAAACCCACGTACTGCATCTCCTTCTTCCTCTCTATTTTCTTCTCCTTCCTGTGCGACTGAAATGGCGATTTGAGAACCCCTCCCACAGAGCCATCTTCTTCTCCATTTTTGAAACCTCAAACCACCACCAAATGCCACAAAAATTATACCGTTGAATTCGTATCGTCAAGGAGATCATCCTACACCTTTCAAAAATCTAAAACCTCCAACTTTATTTTTGAGGGTATAATCGTTTTGGAGCTTGAGGAGCACCATTAGAAGACCTATCATCTTCTTCATGTTCTAAGGTAAGAAAAGACCAAAGCTTCACTCTTTTCCATTTTCCCTTGCAAAATCCAAAACTCACGTGAGCAACATTATCCCATTGTCAGCCGATTTTGGCATGCCACTGTGAGGAGTTGAAGCCTTGTAATTTTCTACTCAAAAACTCCATTAGAAGCTCAAGGTAAGAGTTCCTAAGAGTTTAAACGATTTATCATAATCTAGGGTTTAAAAACCTACGTAGGAAACTTACTAGTTTGGTGTGCATGTGTGTCCCTTGTTACATGGTGTAGCTTGGCTTGAATAAATCAAGAAAACAAAGAAAGAAAGAGGAGCTGTAAAGAAGAAGAGGAGAAAGGAAAAAGGAAATAAAGAACACAAGGTGAGGAGATGTCTCTGTAAAGTTTTTAATGTTTGTGTATGTATAGGTATATTGTTTTAGCAATGAACTAAACCACTGTAACTGTATGAAAAGAATGGGTATATTAATGTGAATGGTATTGGTAGTTTGAAGCTTTTGAAAACAAGAAAATAATATGGGAAGTGTAAATGTCAGGTTGTAGTAAGTGTTGGAATGTTGTGTGAGAATAATGTATATGTTGAACAGGTTGTGAACTTTGTTGAGTGGCAAAATTATGTGGTGAGAACACTTAGAAATGAAGGGAACCTCTGTCAAAATTTGATTAGGAATTTAGAGCCTTGTGTGCAGTTAGAAAATAAAGAACATAGATGTGGTACAGGGAAGAAAAGGATAAGATGTTCATTTTTGTTTTGTAACAGGAAAATAAATAGTGTAGTTGAGTGGAGTTGTAAATGGTGTAATGTGAGTTGTCAAACTAAGTTATGCTAGTTTGAGAGTCATTTAGTTAGTGGGAAGAAGAAAAGAAAAATCTGTAGCATTAGTGGAGAAGGAAAAGTTGTAACAGGAGAGAAAACTAACAGTGTGAGTGAAGTAATGTAACAGATCTGTATAGGGTTGTATTAGGCTATTTTAAATTGCTTAATCAATTTTAAAACATGCTAGAGTATATGTAGGAATATTAGGGAAGAGATTGGTAGAAATTTGGAGTTGAAACAAGTTGAAAAACTTACTTAATTTGCAAAACCGGACCAGCATAAAAACACGATAGAAAGTTTTACAGAGGAGTGGTTCGGGTTTACAAATCAAGACACTAGCCTGGACCACCCCAAAAACATACCCGTAACTTACCAAAACATGTGGTCCGGGTTTGAAAAGGAGTACACAAACCCGGACCACACGAAAAATTTACCCGTAACTAATCAACATATGTGGTCCGGGTTTGCAGGGCCGGACATAAACCCGGACCAGTAGTTAAACTCACCCGAGGACTTTTCTAATGTGTTGGTCCGGGTATGTAAACCCGGACAGTGACTCGGACCAACCCCAAAATTGTACAGAACATGTTTTAAATGTAATCTAAGGCAGGTTAAGGATGGGTGATGGTATTATGAGATAATTAAGACATAATTAATGATGTTTAAAGGTCATTAAGGCTATAAGTAAGCTTAGAGAATAGTTTTAAGTAAGCGACTTAAGTAAATGTATTTGAACAACAATGAATTAGTAAGTATAAATCTGGAAATGTTAGTAAAGTAATTAGTAAGGTTAAGTAAGGGTAATTAACCACCCAATTGTATGTATATGTTAGGATTTGGATTGTGAACACCGGAGGAACATCGGATACAAGTACAACGGTGAACGGTATGAATTCCTCATGCCCCGTATGCTATCTTGGTTACTCTGATTTGTGTGTTGTGTGCTAATTTATCACCAAATCAGATAAACGCACGAATCGGACATAGTATGCTTACTTGTGAATATCATGACATTGTTCCTTGTTGTATATTTTCTTAAATCATAGTTTGTATAATTCTTGAAATGTATGGATGAATATGAGTGTGTGTATGTATGATGTATTGTACTGTGACCGAATGTGTTTGTGATTGAACTTCTAACTGATTCCTAACAAGCTAACCAATCTAACTTAAATTGGTAATTAAACTGGAATGAGTAGAAGTCCGATATAGTTTCGGCCACGCGTGAGGATGCGGAGACACAAGAGTTTGGATCCAAGTCCTGACTCTTAAACTTGTCCGCGGCCCAAACCCCTTAAATGGGTAGCATCCCGGATTGGTGAGTCAAGTAAATCCCGGTGGTGGGACGGTGTAGTCCCCGGGCCGGAGGTCATACCGACTTAACATGAGTAAGAGTAAGTAAGAATGAGTAATATGGATGGAAAAGTAAGTAAGTGTAAGTAAGAGCAAGTAATGTGTAATGAGTAAAAGAGTAAAAAGCATTCCGATTAACCCGGATGCGTAATTTAGCTAACCCTTGTGAAGGTAAGGATTGTGTATGCTATTGTATTGTTGCCTTGGATTATGTATTATATTGAGCATGATTGTATGATGTATGTAAAGCATGTATGTATGAAATTAATGAATCGCATGTACAGTTGACCGTAAATAGTCGGCGTGCCCTAGCTAGCACGCGGTATATGCGGAGTTTATGCGCAGCTTTTGCTGAGCCCCTTGGGGCGATGTTTTTACTACACGCAGGTCCTCGAGACGGGTGAAGATGATGAAGAGACTAAGTTTGATTTCTTTTTCTCTGTAACTGATGAATTGTGAAAGGTGTACTATGTTGTAAACGGCTGTAGGTTTTTGGTTAGCCGGTGTACCATAGGGTACACCCTTTCTGGATAATGAAAGAATATTGGGATGATATAGATGAGTAGCTTGTAGAAACTCATTCTTTTGGGAAGATTGAAAAGGGATGTAATTGAATACTTTAAATACTCGGTAATCCAGCAATGTAAGTATGTTATCTTTTGTATTTGGTATGGGATGTAGTAGCTCGGTATACATAGGCATCAGACCGTCACTATAGGTAGTGTAAGCCTTGCTAGCCGTATGGGCGGTTAGCGGCGTTGTATCACCCGCCGTAGTAGTAGTAGTATTTCCGCTGCAAACTGATAGAATTAACAGGACAATTAGACGGTAAGAATAGGATTAACGGTAGGGGGGTTACAAAAAGTGGTATTAGAGCATAGTTACGCTCTGATGTCCATAGTTACCGAGCATAGGGATTACCGAGTTAGGATTTCAACCGTCTTAAGACGGATATTTAGAAACCTAACTAGGAACTACCGTTGTTAACAACGGATACCCTTGACGTTCTAATGAACGATACCTTGCTTAAATTCAAGACCCTTTTGTCACATGTACGAAGCCTAATGTAAATGCTAAATGTTCAGATGTCAGGACGAGGCCGAGGCCGAACTAGAGGTGAGACCTCAGATGGGCCAGGCACGCAGATGATAGCTGAGATCATCGCCGCCACAGTAGCGCAGATGCTACCGCAAGTAATCAATGCAATGCAACAAAACCAGCAAAACCAACAAACTCAGACGGGACCAATCCCGCCCCCTCCACCCAGAGAAGCCAACTGGGTAAAAGCTGAAGCGGAACTAACTCCGCCCTCCCTGCTTTAGGGGCGAGAGTGATCCGGCTAAGCTAGAAGCCTATATCTCCGAGATGGAGACGACGTTCGAAACCCTCGAAGCTCTTGCTGGAGTTCGAGTTAGAGTAGCGGCCTACTATCTAAATGATGCAGCCATGGATTGGTGGAAACTAATCAAGCATGAGCATGTCGATGACCCTACTTTCGACTGGGAATCCTTTGCATCCCTCCTCCGATCCAAGTATTACCCGGAACATGTCAAGACCAAGAAAAGGCTTGAACTGGATGCCTTGAAAATGACAGAGAAGATGTTGTCGATGAGTATTACCGCACCTTCACTTATATCCTCCGTCTTCTACCCGACCTTGGGTACACCGGCCAGGTGTTGGTCGATCGCTTCTATGGCGCTGAGCCATCGCCTGCGGTACGGTATGGGCTACACACGATTTACCTCCCTTCAGGTAAATATCGTTAAACCCTTAGTACCATGGTAATTCCTTAAATACTTTACCTTTACCTCTATTTCTTTAAATAAGAATCCGGGCTAATACCTGAAAGTTCAGGAGTGTTATCACGCGGCTTCTCGCGTTGAGATCACTTGCCAACTACGGGATGAAGAAACCGCGCTGAAGCGCAAAACTAACAACAAAAACACCAGTTCTGAGGAGCAGAACCAAGGGAAAAGTTGGAAAAAGAAGAAAGGGAAATTCTTCAATCAAACCCAAAATAACTTCCCAAGTGAGAGCAGTGCCCATGCTGAGAAGGGCAACCCGGTTGAGATTCTTCAGCTAGGTTCATCTGCACCGGTGGCTGCGTAGCCACTGAGATCACACCCACCTAAGGGTAAACTTCAAATCTAAATCCATATTTGCATAAGTATCATTCCTAGTATCTCCGCACAAATGTGCTAACTCTCAAAACCTTAGGTTCTGGCTCCGGTTTCACTAAAAACTTCTCCGACGGCCGCACCTACGTGTGCAGAAAGTGTAACCAAGACCATCCCGGCAAGGATTGCTATGGGAGAGAAATCAAGTGCTATAACTGTCGGAAACCGGGACATAGAGCTAATATGTGCCCAGAGAATGCTAAGCCCAGAGGAAACTTCCAAAGCTACAAGCAAAGGGAAGGCAAGGAGGTTGCATCTGGCGATGCACCAGCCCAGCAGGCACCACAGGGACAGGGATCCCGGGGTCCTCAGAGGGGCGCACCCCAGAGGCAACCTGTCTTGCATGTTATTGACCGTGACGGGTCCGGCTCTAAGTCCGGCCCAGGTAATTAATCTAAACCTTGAATCCTTGAGAAGCATGCCTAAGTATTAGAGTAACTGCTTGAGTGAATGCATGAGTGGATGAATTGAAGTGTGTATTGAGCATGAAATGAATTAGTTGAAACTAGTACTCACCGTAGGTAAAATTCATAACTATAGGCAGTTTTAATATCTGCTATCCGATACCTTCGAAACCGAATCATGAAGAGACCGACATCACCACACACCACTACACCAATGAATAGTGTCAGGTCATCCAGCCAGGTATGATCTTATTAAGGGAATACCTGACACCCGAAGCACAAATTGCAATCATCCGACGATGCAACGGGCTAGGAACGGGTCAAGGAGGATTTTATACACCCGAATTTCCCGGTGGAGCGAAGATGAAGCTGAAAATGATGTGCTTGGGAAAGGATTGGAATCCTTATACCAAGACATACCAAGAGACACGAACACAAGACAGAGCGACACCACTGACAATACCTCCAGAATTTCTTACACTTGTTACACAAGCAGTAGAACTTGCACAACAATGCGAACATGATCCGGTTCCCGCACTTGAAGCGGACCTCTGTATCGTCAACTTCTATGAGAAAGAAGGATGACTTGGGTTACACCAAGACAAGGACGAGACAACGGAATCTCTTGAACAAGGAGTGCTCGTAGTGTCTTGGTCCATTGGTGATGACGCCGTATTTATGTATAGCGAGCAGAAGCGTGTGGACCTCGCACAGAAATTGGTACTGAGATCAGGAGATGTCCTAATCATGGGTGGAAACTCTAGGACGCTGTATCACGGGATCAACAAGATCAAGTTGATTACGGCACCACCGGTCATAATCAATGCCACACACATGAAACCAGGACGCCTGAACCTTACCTTTAGGAAGTATTAAATTCATAGTATCATGTAATCTATTAGTAACGTGTATTAGAGACACGATATTGTTGGGAAAATTACAAACATAGTAATTAAACCTAGCCAAATGGGCAAGTGCACCCTATTCGTTGTAATAAAACAAGTGTCGTATCCACAAGGAAATTGGATTCTAAATCCCGAGCTTCGGTATAATAGTTAAGTGTGAATAAGGTAAAATGGGGGTTTAGCCAGAGGCAAGCTTGGTTGTTTGTTAATTGAAATGCAATAAAAACAGTAAAATGTTTGTGTATGGAATGGATGGGGAGAGTACCCTAGGATAGTGGGAATCACCCAACTCACTCAAAGAACTTCAAAACCATAACTCATCATCTCAGCGCCTATTAGAGTTTAGCTCAAAAATCCCCAAATCATGGGGAATCCAATTCTTACCTAAATAATCAAACCCCTTAATTAAAGGAGGTTCAAGTCAGCAAGTAGCATTAAGCAAGCACTCTTAATCAATAGCCCTAAGCATTTACTCCCAAAATCAAGAAAGCAAAAGCTAGGGTTTACTCCCTTCTTGGTCTAGCTCCGAACTCAAGCTCAAATACTGAATGGAACCACCATAAATGCAATAAGAGATCAGTTTAGTGCATTAATAGATATTGAAGGAAATAAAACGAGAGTAACACATGAGTTAGGTTTCTAGCATTCAATGAGCAAAATGGGTTCAAACCCTCATCCTAGGATACAAATAGAACTACTCAGCCATAGCTAAAGGAAATAGCAAGGTAAAGGGAGAATCAGCCATTAGAGGAGCTTCCAAGCTTCAATGGAGGTAGAAATCTTCACTTTCTTCTTCCTTTTTTCTTCTCTTCTCTTCTCCTCTTCTTTTCTCCTCTATTTTCGCCTCTCTCTCCTCAGTTTAGGGTTGAAGTCATGAGTGTTTCATCATCAGAGAAGAGTCCCCAAAATCAGCTTTTAAAAACGCAGATCTGGGCAGATTTTCCGTCCGACGTGGGTCGGTCGGTCTCCGAAGAAGAGAGCACGTGAGAAATTTTAAGTATGTCCGACCTATGTCCGACCCAGGCTTATGGGTCGGACGATTCCAGTAGCTTGGGTATCTGGAAAGACCAATCCGTCCGACCCAGAGTGGGTCAGTCCTGTGGGTCGGTCCTGCTCCAGAGATTTGCTCTAACTTCCTCTGGGCCTAGAATCTTCATTGTGGCTCGGAATTGCTCCCTATTTGTGGCATTGGAAAGCTTGAAGGATGAGGAATCCGTTGATGCATGTCACTAACTCAAAGGGAGCTCAAAAGTATGCTCAAAATGAGCTTTTACCTATCAAGAGATCAAACTCTATAAGTGAACTATTAATCACTAAAACACTCTATTAAGTGGTGAAACAAGTTATGCATCCAATAGAATAAAGGTAAATGAAGCTCTTAAAATAGCATTATTTCACCACTTATCAACTCCCCCACACTTATCTATTTGCTTGTCCTCAAGCAAAATTTGCTAGGAGCCCATAGCAAGAAGGAACATTTACAGCAAGCAAGTATTTAGATGAATTCTTGAACTTTGGTGAGCAAAATTGTGAAAAATCTCAAGAGGAGGACAACCAACCTTCTCATGGTGACATGGGTGTGCTTAGGGCAATTAAAAATATAGAGCTTCGGGGTATGATCTAGAGTGTTTCCAAGTGCTTAAAGATCTTTAGGCTTGGAGAACTTTTACCATGGCCAACTTCTCTCAAGAATGGGCATTGAGGAGAAACAAAAGGAAAAATAGAGATTTGCGTTTGGTTTTCTTTTGGAACAAGAGATGAGAAGAAATAATTTGGAATTGTGTCTTTGGCATTTTGCATTGCTTCACAGAACACTCAACTCTCATTTGTTGGTTACCGATGGTGCCTCTCAAGTCCTTTTTGAAAATTTCCATGAGGAAACACCCCTTAGCAATCCCTAGATGAGAAGATTAGAAATGACCCCTAAGCAATAAAAATTCACCAAGAAAGGGATTTATGGAAGTGCCACAATTAATTGCTCCTCAAGAGAGAAATTTTTGAAAAATTAGGTGGAAAGTTCGAAGCATTCATGGAAAGACTTGCTTACTACAAATGGAACTACTTTATGGCAGCAATAAGTATGTGTAAGGAGATAGCGAAGTGCATCAAAAAGCAAAGGTCGCTTCCCCCACACTGGAGTAGGACAATGTCCTCATTTGTCAACGCGAAACCCAAGAGGGAATAAACAGAAGACCTTTTTTATGCTTGAAAAATATACTAGATAAAGTTGTAAAGCAGCTGTTAAGTATATATCGAACTAGTACTCCCCTGATAAGACGTGAAGTGGGCAAAGGGTTCCCCCACACTTGAGAGTGTCCGGGGGCGTTGTAGCACTACCTCCGACGGGTACAAGTCGGAGACCCATGAAAATTGTGCAAGAGTTCCTCTTGCATGTGTCGAATGCTGCCGTGAGGGTGCTGGCATGCAGGGGTATGTTTCTACAAAACATAGACAAAAATAAACGATGTGCAACAGGATTCCGAGGAATACACTAATAGCCCATGGTTAGATATAAAAAGGAGACTCATTGATGAGTCTAATAGCGTAATATCCAGAAAGGTTGCGTACAAAATAAGAGTTTAATGAACAAGATAGTACGAGATATTAAAAGGTGAAAAGAAGTGTCAAGAACAGAAACATAACAATACTCCAAATGCAACATAACAGTGTTTGAAAATACAAGTCTCGGGTAGTGGGCAGCAAGAACTGGCTACTGAGGTGGGGGAGCACCAGAGTGGAACTCGTCTTGCATGTGCTGCATCCGGGCCTCCATCTCGGCCTGCATCTGTCGCTGATAAGTGGCCATGCGCTCCTCGAACTCCTGCCTAGAGATAGTGTCTGGCGGTGGCGGGGGCAGAGCAAGGAGGGGGGCGCTAGTGGCTGCTGCTCCGGAGGAGGAAGAACCGGCACTCGGCTGCTCGTCGTCTACATGGCCCTTCACCCAAGTCGTCCCGTCCCAAGAGAAACCCATCCTCTGCATGGCATAGCCATGAATGTAGTCCATGGGGTCGGACACCGGCTCACCAGCAGCCGAGACGCCCTGGTGGACAATCTGGCTGTGCAGGAAATGTGGGAAGCCCAGATGGTGAGAGCTCCGCTGCTTCACGATGTGCTGTAGGTGGCGGAACATGAGGCCGGAGAGAGAGAGAGGATGGTCTGGGTCCGGCTCGACCATGTAATCCATCATGTAGCAATCCATCAAATTCAAATCTTTGCAGTCCCTTAGGAGGATGTTGTGGCGAAGGAGCACGAGCATGACCCTCCTCACTGGGTCAGTGACCATGTTCAGGGTCATGGTGAGTCGAACCTCTGTCCCAGCCTGATTCTTCTTGCGACGCTGGACAGGGAGGGTGTTTAGGTAGTGCCTCTGGTGAGCTGTAAGATCTCCGACGGAGATGCAGGTGGTGTACTGGAGATCCTCGATCGGGAGTCGGAAGAATTGTAGGAAGGTCTCCGTGGTGACTCGGATGCGGCGGCCCTTAACATGCGAGAGAACAGTGGTGGTCCCGTACTCCATCTCGATCGTCGCATTGGCGTAAAATTCTTTGACCAACCGAGGGGAGTATTGGCTGCCCATATGCAGGACACACCCCCAGCCGGTGCGCTCCATCACCTCTTGAAGGCTGAGGTCCGAAATGAGTTCGGGGTCGACCGTGCGCTCTCGCACAAATTCCCGAACGCGCGGTTGGTTGTACCAGCTCCTCGCCTCCTCACTGATAAATCGGTCGTCTAAAAGGCCCTCTGGTTGACCGGAAGGCACAGGGGCGAGCTCGATCGCCTGAGATGAACTGGCGCCACTCTTGCGCTTCGTGTTTCTGCGGGGTCGTCCACTCATGGTTCTGAAACATCAAAATCAAACTAAGAGCACACAACAAAAGGAAATAACAAACAACAGAGATAGAGTTAGATGAAAGGGTAAAAATCAGAGAAATAAAGGATATAAGTGCAACAGAAATTTAAAATTTGGGCAGAGTCTCCCCCATTTTTCTACACTTTTCCCGGTTCTAAGGACCTCCACATAAGGAACCCGAAGGTTTGCAATCAATTACTCAGTCATCCCAAAAGCAAAATGCCAACCCAGAGTACGAAATGTATTAAACAATTCAATATGATAGTCAACGTCAGCCCATTACGAGTTACTCCACTTCAAACTAGATAGGCACACTACCGACCCAATCAAACCATTTATTCATCCAAAATTGGCCAACAATTCCAGCAAGAAGTAACATAATTGCAAGACCAGTAATTTATGCTAAACAAAGCACAATGTAATTGAAGTTGGTACATACAAGAATTATGCCAAAACCACAACTTTGCCAAGTTATACATTAAACTTGTGCACACAAACCCTCTATTGAACATTAGAAAAATCTAAATCACCACACGTGTAAAGAAAAACAAATTAGCACCCAAAGTTTGGTTTGGTTCGAGTAAAAGCAAGGCCAAACCGTAACTTGCATAAAAAATTGCATAAATTAACAAGAGAGTTGTGAAATATCATACCTAATAGTTTGTAGAAGTGGAAAAAGCAAGAATAACACAGACTGGGGCCCAAAAAAAATCGAATTTGGGGATTAGGGGCGATTTGGGGTTCTGGTGGGGTTGTGGCGTCTGTTGGTGCGCGGGGGAAGAAGGGCGGGGCGGGTGGTGTGTGCGACTGGGCAGCGTGCGGCGCGGGGCGGCGCGACTGGCGGGAGCGGCGCGGCGGTCGCCGGAGTGGAGGCGCGAAGGTGGTGGTGGGTGTTGGCACGCGCGAGAGTGAGGGAGAAGGAGGGTGGGGTGGTTTTTTGGGTTTGGGAAAAAGAAGGTCGGGGGCGAGAAGAAGAGAATGGTAGAGTTTGAATAAAATACTCAAAACGTAACGTTTTGCTCTTTTTTTTTCAAAATTTATAGCAGGACCGACCCAGATCCGACCCAGAGCTGTGGGTCGGTCCATTCCAGAAAGTTGGGTTTCGAAAATTTTTTCCGGGTCGACCCAGGTCCGACCCAGAGCAGTGGGTCGATCCATTCCAGAATGTCGCCTCTGTGAAGATCAAGCCCGTCCGACCTAGAGTGGGTCGGTCGTATGGGTCGGTCGGGTAAAAAATTTCCCAAAAACTTTTGTTTTGCTCCTCAAAACATTATTAGTCATCACCAAACCATAGAAACCAGAAAAACAAGCCTAAACAGCTAAAATAAACAACCACACACACCAAAAAGGACCTACAAACATTACTACAATAGATTTTCTTAAAGAGATGGAAAGGAGTCCGGGTTGCCTCCCGAAAAGCTGCCCGTCTTTTTAAGGTCTTTGGCTAGACCGTAGTAAGGTTAGATGGAATCTGGAGGGTCTCTTAAGTAAAGAGCCTGAGCTTCAACCTTTTGAATGTCTCCTCCATGATAATGATTTAGCCGAGAACCGTTGACCATGAAAGTCTCCCCCTTGACATTCTTCAGCTCATAAGCTCCATAGGGGGTGGCCTTCGTGACAGTAAAAGGTCCAACCCAATGAGATTTTAACTTCCCGGGGAATAACTTCAACCTTGAGTTGTAGAGAAGAACCTGGTCACCTTCATGAAACTCCCGTTTCATAATCATCTTATCATGCCATTTCTTGGCCTTTTCTTTATAGATGCGGTTATTCTCGTAGGCGTCCTCCTGAATCTCTTCTAACTCGGTCAATTAGAACCATCTCTTGCCACCGGCGCTCTTGAGGTCATAATTGAGGGCCTTCACCGCCCAATATGACTTATGCGCTAATTCAACCAGGAAGTGACAAGACTTCCCATAGACGAGCCGGAACGGGGACATACCGATTGGAGTTTTGTAGGCAGTCCGATATGCCCACAATGCATCATCGAGCTTCATGGACCAATCTTTCCGTGAGGAGTTGACTGTCTTTTGAAGGATCCATTTAAGCTCTCTGTTGGTGACCTCAGCTTGGCCATTACATTGAGGGTGATAAGGAAGGGCAACCTTGTGTCTCACTCCATATTTGGTCATCAGCGCTTCAAACTGTTTGTTACAAAAATGAGACCCGTCATCACTCAATATGGCTCGCGGTACCCCGAACCGGGTGAAAATATTTTTCTTCAGAAACTTGATCACAACTTTGGCATCATTAGTCGGGGCTGCAATTGCTTCAACCCACTTGGTCACATAGTCAACCGCCACAAGAATAAACAAGTTGGAACAAGAAGATGGGAAGGGGCCCATGAAATCGATACCCCACAAATCAAACGGCTCAACCTCTATCATTATGTTGAGCGGCATCTCATGCTTGCGTGAGGTGTTACCAAGCCTCTGAAATTGGTCACAGGAGGCAACGAACGAGTGGCAGTCCTTATGAAGGGTTTTCCAGAAACCCGGCTTGAAGAACCTTGGCTGCTGTTCGTGCCGGACCGTGGTGTCCTCCGGCTTCTCCCGAGTGACAGTGAAATCAGTATTTCCTGCGCTTCACTTATGGGCACACATCTCCGGATCACCCCATCAGCACAAACTTTGAAAAGAAAAGGGTCCTCCCAGAAATACCTCTTGACGTGGAGAAGAATTTCTTTCTTTGTTGATAGGTCATCTCCGGTGGGACACTCCCCTTGCCAAATAATTTGCAAAGTCCGCATACCATGGGTCTCCGGTCTCTGCAATCATGTAGATGCTCTCGTCTGGGAAAAATTCATTGATTGGCACACCATCATCAGGGACCTCCATTCGAGATAGATGATCAGCTACTACATTCTGCACACCCGGTTTATCCCGGATCTCTATCTCGAATTCTTGCAGAGTAAAATCCATCGGAGAAGTCTAGGTTTCGCATCACCTTTGTTGAACAAGTACTTCAGTGCTGAGTGGTCTGTGTGCACCAACCTTGCTGCCCAAGAGGTAGGATCGGAATTTGTCGAGGGCGAAAACCACAGCTAACAGCTCCTTTTCGGTGGTGGTGTAATTCTTTTGAGCATCATTGAGAGTTCTACTTGCGTAGTAGATACTCCTCAATATCTTTTCCTTCTTCTGACAAAGGACCGCCCCCACCGCATAGTCGCTGGCGTCGCACATGATCTCAAACGGTAAATTCCAATCGGGGGAAACCACGATAGGTGAGATATAAGGCACTGTTTGAGGGTGTTGAAGGCACTAAAGCACTCTTCGGTGAATTCAAATTTAACATCCTTGGCCAAGAGGTCGCAGAGGGGTTTTGAGATTTTGGAGAAATCTTTTATGAACCTTCTGTAGAAACCGGCATGACCCAAGAAGCTTCGAATGTCTTTCACTGATGTTGGAGGAGGTAGCTTTTCAATTACTTCAATTTTAGCTTTGTCTACCTCAATACCTTCTGAAGAGATCTTGTGCCCCAAGACAATTCCTTCTTTTACCATAAATGGCATTTTTCCCAATGACAGAGATTTGTCTCCTCACACCGGATCAAGATAGCGTCGAGGTTGTCCAAGCAAGTGTCGAAGGAGGTGCCGAAGACGGAGAAGTCTCCATAAAGACCTCAATGCTTTTTTCTAGGAAGTCAGAGAAGATTGCCATCATGCATCTCTGAAAGGTGGCCGGGGCGTTGCAAAGCCCGAAAGGCATCCGGGTGTAGGCAAACGTCCCATATGGGCATGTAAATGTCGTCTTCTCCTGGTCCTCAGGAGCTATGGGGATTTGGAGATAACCCGAATATCCATCCAAAAAGCAGTAATAGTCTTGTCCCGCCAACCTCTCGAGCATTTGATCAATGAACGGGAGAGGGAAATGGTCTTTTCTGGTGGCGGTGTTCAGTTTCCGGTAATCGATGCAGACTCTCCAACCATTTAGTCCTCTGAGACACCAGCTCACCTTTTTCGTTGGGGACGACGGTAACGCCTCCTTTCTTTGGGACCACTTGCACGGGGCTGACCCATTTGCTGTCGGAGATGGCATAGATAATCCCCGCATCTAAGAGTTTAAGAACTTCCTTTTTTACAACCTCCTTCATATTGGGATTTAACCTCCTCTGAGGTTGGACCAACGGCTTATAGTCATCTTCCATGAATATCCGGTGGGTGCAGAAATGAGGGCTGATCCCTTTAATGTCGGCTATAGTCCACCCGATAGCCCGTTTACGGTTTCGGAGCACCCTCATCAGACTTTCCTCTTGTGCACATGTCAAGGAAGAAGAAATAATAACAGGTAGAACGCACGGATCAGTTAAATAAGCATATTTAAGATGAGAGGGTAGAGGTTTCATCTCCACAGTGGGAGGCTTCTCAACCGAAGGCAGCGGCTTCTGAGCAGCTCGTTCCAACGGTTGGTCGGGTGGCGGATAGCGTGGTCTATAGCCAGAAAATCTGCTGTTCAACTCAGCCACCGTTTCAATCATATCTGGGTGGAATTCCTGTTCAAAACAAGCCTCAAACAAAGCTAACTCAAGAGCATCAGATTTAACAAGAGAGAGAGAGTGATCCTGCACAATTGAATCTATGACATCTATAGCAAAAACAGCTTCAGCCTGAGACGGTCTCTTCACTACTTTAGACATGTCAAATTCTAATTTTTGATCATGAAGTCCAGAATTATTTTGCCTTTCTCCACATCTATAAGGGCCCTAGCAGTCCTCATGAAAGGTCTGCCCAAAATTAGCGGCACTTTCTGGTCTTCTTCCATATCTATCACAATGAAATCGGCTGGGAAAACAAATGTACCAACTATTACTACCAAGTCCTCTACCTTCCCTTTTGGGATAACCAAAGATCTATCCGCTAATTGCAATTGCATGGGAGTGGGAGCGCATTTACCAATTCCAAGCTTATTAAAAGTGGAGAGAGGCATAAGATTTATACTAGCACCTAGATCACATAACCCACTACCGCAGTCAATTTCACCAATAAAGCAAGGAACAATAGGTAAACCGGGATCTCCAAGCTTTGGAGGTAGGCTTCTTTGTAGAACCGCTAAAACTTCTTCGGTGAGGTGAACAGTTTCCGCTTCCTCGAGCGATCTCTTGTTTGCTATGATGTCCTTCATGAACTTAGCATAAATCGGCATCTGTTTCAAAGCATCAGAAAAAGGAATGTTAATCGTTAATTTCTTGAAAATGCTTAGAAACTTCCCAAATTGCTCATCCAAATTTTTCTTATTGAGTCTATTGGGAAAAGGAAGAGGGGGAAGGTCTTATGCAAGAGTAGTAGAAGTAGAAGGTTCAGGAGACCCCTTCTCCTTGGGAACTTCCTTAGGTGGAGGTGGTGGTTCCTCAACAACTTGCTCTCCTTCTTGAGCTTCATCCTCTTGGGACTCCATGTCCTCATGTGAGCATGACGGATCAAGGAGTTTCCCACTCCTTAGTGTTACCACTTTTGCTTGCTCTCTTGGGTTGGGCTTCGCTTGACTTGGAAGGATGCCAGGCTGTCTCTGAGCAAGTTGTTCAGAGATTTGATCAACTTTAGTGTTAAGGCTCTGGTTAAATGTCATCTGGTTGGCATTGCAGGCCTCCTGCTCGGTGAACTTAGTTTGGGCGGTAGTCATGAAGTTCATCGTCATATTTTGCATGTTTTGCATCATGGCTTCCATTCTAGCCAAGTTACCATCAGAAGAGGAGGAGGGGGATGGTTGTTGTTGTTGTTGTGGTTGTTGTTGTTGTTGTGGTCTGAATCCCGACGGACCACCTTGAGGTCTATACCCCATTTGAGAATTGTTTGCTTGGTGTGGCCCTTAAGGTTTATAACCCATCGAGTTGTTGGAAATATTACTCGGTCCTCCTTGGGTGGAATCGTTGTTCCTCCATGAGAAATTAGGATGGTTTCTCCACGGGGCATTGTTGTTGTTATAGTTGTAGCTGGGGCGGTTGCTAACAAAGTTGACATCTTCTTGTCCCTCGATGTAACTTTTTCCTTCACAAAAATGGGTCTCATGGGGACCTGCACATATAGCACACCCCTCTGTGGCTGAAGTAGAAGATGATGAAGCTACAGATTTTGCATTCTCTTTTTGGGATGTAGCAAGCTTCTCCACCATCTTTGTGAGTGAGGATATTTGGGCGGAAAGATGATCGGCTGGTTCGACATGAAGTAGACCGGCCGCTCTTGGAGTTCCCTTATTTCTGGCCCATTGCCTCGTGTTGCTAGTCATTGTCTCAAGAAGTGCCATTCCTTCTTGAGGGGACTTGGTCATGAAGCTACCTCCCGAGGATGAATTCACAAGCAAACGGTTCGCATCGTCAAGCCCATTAAAGAAAGATAGGCATAACGATTGATCATCCAACCCATGGTGGGAGCAATTCATTAACATATCCTTGAACCGGTCCCATGCATCGTACAAGGTTTCTCCGGGCTCTTGGTAGAATGTATTAATCTCTCCAATCAGTTGCCTCGTCCTACTAGTCGGGTTGTATTTAGCAAGGAACTTTTGAGCCATTTGTACCCATGTTTGGATTGATTGGGGCGGTAAGCTTCTAAACCATCTTGATGCGGATCGGATAAGGAATGGGGGAAAAGCTGCAACCGGATTCTCTCCTTTACCGTACCTTTCCCGAAGGAATTGCAAAAATCAAGGAAGAGACTTAGGTGGTTCGGAGCGTCATCTGGATTTGCTCCACTGAACTTTCCTAAGTCCTGGACTGCGGTAATGAAATGAGTCTTGAAAACCCATTGTCTCGCTTCCTCCGGTGTCAACACTGGGAGGACTATAGCCGAAGGCCTCCCTTCGGTATCCGGCTGGTGGTAATCAGAGAGGGCTCGGTGTTGCTGCTGCCCATTATTCTCGATTTCTGGTTAATCTAGATCCGCCATGTTTAAATCTCTTATGCGTCTTCTCAGAGTACGCTCAAGTTCGGATCTCGGAGTAGCAAGCGGGGAGCTACTAGACCGAGTGTTTGGCATACAAAGAGGAAACACAAGGTACCTAATCAATCACAAGAAAAACCAGCACTACAACTTAGTAATAGAAAATATAAACAAGGATAGGATAAAACAACAAAACGAAAACACATTCAAAGAAAACAGAACACTAGACTTTAAACAAAAACAAAAACTAAAAATACCGGAACATCAATTTCCCCGGCAACGGCGCCATAAACTTGTTGGGAAAATTACAAACATAGTAATTAAACCTAGCAAACTGGGCAATTGCACCCTATTCGTTGTAATAAAACAAGTGTCGTATCCACAAGGAAATTGGATTCTAAATCCCGAGCTTCGGTATAATAGTTAAGTGCGAATAAGCAGTAAAATGGGGGTTTAGCCAGAGGCAAGCTTGGTTGTTTGTTAATTGAAATGCAATAAAAACAGTAAAGTGTTTGTGTATGGAATGGATGGGGAGAGTACCCTAGGATAGTGGGAATCACCCAACTCACTCAAAGAACTTCAAAACCATAACTCATCATCTCAGCGCCTATTAGAGTTTAGCTCAAGAATCCCCAAATCATGGGGAATCCAATTCTTACCTAAATAATCAAACCCCTTAATTAAAGGAGGTTCAAGTCAGCAAGTAGCATTAAGCAAGCACTCTTAATCAACAACCCTAAGCATTCACTCCCAAAATCAAGAAAGCAAAAGCTAGGGTTTACTCCCTTCTTGGTCTAGCTCCAAACTCAAGCTCAAATATTGAATGGAACCACCATAAATGCAATAAGAGATCAATTTAGTGCATTAATAGATATTGAAGGAAATAAAACGAGAGTAACACATGAGTTAGGTTTCTAGCATTCAATGAGCAAAATGGGTTCAAACCCTCATCCTAGGATACAAATAGAACTACTCAGCCATAGCTAAAGGAAAGAGCAAGGTAAAGGGAGAATCAGCCATTAGAGGAGCTTCCAAGCTTCAATGGAGGTAGAAATCTTCACTTTCTTCTTCTTTTCTCTTCTTCTCCTCTTCTTTTCTCCTCTATTTTTGCCTCTCTCTCCTCAGTTTAGGGTTGAAGTTGTGAGTGTTTCATCATCAGAGAAGAGTCCCCGAAATCAGCTTTTAAAAACACAGATCTGGGCAGATTTTCCGTCCGACCGACCCAGACTGGGTCGGTCCCGTGGGTCGGCCGGTCTCCAAAGAAGAGAGCACGTGAGAAATTTTAAGTATGTCCAACCCATGTCCGACCCAGGCTTATGGGTCGGACGATTCCAGTAGCTTGGGTATCTGGAAAGACCAATCTGTCCGACCCAGAGTGGGTCGGTCCTGCTCCAGAGATTTGCTCTAACTTCCTCTGGACCTAGAATCTTCATTGTGGCTCGGAATTGCTCCCCGTTTGCGGCATTGGAAAGCTTGAAGGATGAGGAATCCGTTGATGCATGTCACTGACTCAAAGGGAGCTCAAAAGTATGCTCAAAATGAGCTTTTACCTATCAAGAGATCAAACTCTATAAGTTAACTATTAATCACTAAAACACTCTATTAAGTGGTGAAACAAGTTATGCATCCAATAGAATAAAGGTAAATGAAGCTCTTAAAATAGCATTATTTCACCACTTATCAGGTATGTATGATGGTTGGTTTATCAATAAAGAGTAGTGTTGTTTTAAATTCCACTTGTGTCCACCATCAATACTTATCCAATTGTGACTTCAATAGGTTGTGGACTCGGTACCAAAGGTAACCTGAGTATCCTCACCGAAGCATAAGCCGGCAAAAGCGGCACCATCTTAACGGGAACCTTCCCAGTGAACGGCATTGAAGCCAATGTGTTATTCAACTCCGGCGCCTCTCACACCTTCGTATCACCATCTTTTGTGAAGAGGTTGGGGCTAGATGCGGATGAGCTACCGAATTTTCTGGTTACACTCCCATCGAAGGAGCGAGTACGATGTACCAAATACTACAAAGCAACCACGATCCAAATCAAAGGCGAAGCGTTTCCCATCTCCTTCATCGAGTTCAATGGGTTGGGATTCGACTTGATAGTCAGAATGAATTGGTTGGAGCGGCACAAGGGTAGAATCCTCTGCGCCGAGCACCGATTGCTGCTCAAGAGTCTTTCTAGGGTTACTGTATCTTACCGCCAGAGACCGAGAGAGCCTTCGACCACACTCATCTCCACTATGGCCATGTACCGGGAGCTCAGAAAGGGCAAAGAAGTGTATTTATGCTATGTACAAGACCTAGAGAGAGATCCAGAGTTCAACCCCGAAGTACCCATTGTATCCGAATTTCCCGATGTATTCCCTAAGGAGCTACCCGGCATGCAACCTCAGAGAGCAGTGGAATTCGAGATTGACCTTTTGCCAGGTACCGGTCCCATTGCTAGGGCACCGTACCGTATGGCACCTGCTGAAATGACAGAGCTGAAAGAGCAATTACGTGACTTTCTCGACAAAGGGTTTATACGCCCGAGCGTATCACCCTGGGGAGCACCGGTCCTCTTTGTGAAGAAGAAGGACGGTAGTGAAATACTCCAAATCTAATTAATACCTTAAAACTGTTAAATAATGAAGAATTATTCTAGGAATAAATCATTTTGGTTATGCATGCTAATTTATGCATGCAAACGTTATGTAAATTAATATTACTACGAGTACGCATGCAAACTCACACATGCAAACATCACGTAAAATAGTCGCTTTACCATAAACGCTAACGGGCGTAATTTTACAAACATCGTAACATACTCGTACAAAACACTCATGTACATTTATTAAAAAGGATTAAACTCCTTACTTGACGAGCTCGATTAAGAGAGCGCTATCCAGGAAAAATCTATACGGGCGTTTATACGACCCGGTACTCAATAACGTTCACTGTAAAAACGCGAAAAAAAATACTAACGAGCAACGTAAATACTTTACGATTGCCTAAGCATTTATAAATGCTAAAATAAATTGATATACACATTTAAACAATGTAACAACTTATAATACATGATTTTAATACTTAATATATCATAAATACATAGGAAATGTTATAACATCGCATATAACACAAAGTATACAATTTTCCAAACAGCACCCATATTGTCGGTTTGGTATATATACTTTAGACATGTTTTAATACACTTGTAATTAGTAAAATTTAACTACCTAAGTTGCCTACCTTATACATATGTGTACATTATACTATATGCTACCGGTAATATACTAATACTAATCATACTCATAATATCGGTAATATACCTTCTATTGATGTCACCGTACTGCTGCTATACTACAAACAAGGGAATGTGCTGAAGCATGCACCATGGCACCTTGTATACATACATATCAAGTGACAAAAACGTTAGCCTTAATATATGCAACAAACACAAAAAAAACGGTAGCACATATTAATCAAATAAGGAAATAAAATATGTACATACATGGCTACGGTATTGCATACACACATCATTAACTACACAAAATAAGACCTGTAACAATCACTATATAATAACGGTAGTTTCATAATAAAAACAAAACTGTAGCCTAACTACACATTACCGGCTATAGTCCATGTGACATGAATTAAAATAACAAAATGACATGTAAACTTCATTAGACATCTAGTTAACTATAATGCTATATTAATATAAGATGTAGACCCCCTTGGAGCCCGTTCGTTACCGTAAATCTGCACAAAGTAAGATGAGTTTAGCTTTAGTAAATGCATGATTTAATAAACTAAAGTTAGAATCTAGACCTATAAATCAAGCAGATGCAAATAAACAAAGTAAAACACAAAAAACTCAGCTTTCCGTTCCAGCTCTTAGTACCGGTTATATACAGGGAATTTGGTGACTTTTGCCTCATTTAAAAGTCAAAAGAAACCTACCATACCTACCACACCTTATCACAATGTCTACTATGATTAATTCCACCACTTCCCCCTCTTGTCATTGCCGGAAGAATACAGTAATGCACCAATAATTAAGCACACTAAATCTGCAGCACATGTTCACGGTGGTATGCATATATACACATAAGTCAAATAAAGCTGTATCACTCACACCATAATTAACCGTAATATATATATATATTGAGACAAGATTTTAAATTGCAAAAGTGAACCTAAAGTCATGTTCATGTCGATAGCAATTAAAAAAAATAAATAATAAAGCATGTGAATACGTTAGAATATATACTTGTGCTCATCAGATAAAAAAACGGTATACATATACATATCTATAAACAAAACAAAACCTACACTTATGATATTCAGTACGGTAATAAGTATACATGTATTGCATCAGATTAAAACGGTAATAAAACCATGGGTTAGAAGTAGTAGACATGTGCATGTTATTGTAATCATTGTCATCACTGATACATGGTTAAACAAAAAAAAACGGTGCATATACATCCTACACTGCAGCCGTTATATAAATATATATATGTAAGCATATACAGCATGGTTTGACATAATGGACATGAGGCTTTATGAATCACCCTTTCAGTTAATATACAATATTAATATACATCTAAGCAGCCTCATTATGTACGAAAACCTGCAGCAAAACAAGGGTTAGCGCATATAAGGCATGACTTAATACTACAAAATTAGATCTAAATCTAAAATACATACAAGGGGCAATTGGATAATAAAAGTCAAGTTAAGCAGCTCATTTCCAACTCCATTACCGAAAGTACATCAGATTATGGGAGACTTTTGGATGCCAAATCTGAAGCAATCCAATAAAGAAAAACACTACCTAACATGCCAACATATCATGTCGACAATTAACAAAATAATTCCTTTCAAATCCTAGCCTAAATCTCACGCCAACATGAGCTCTCATTTGATGCACTCACTTCCTCATGTGGCCGGTTGTGCAAGCCTTCTCCCTCCATATTCTACTTCCTATTCTACTTCTCCCTTTCAAGCTCCAAGCTCCATTAATGGAGTCATGAATTCTAACTTCATTTCTATGTCAAAATCCTAGCATTTCTCATCAAGACTTGAAGCAAGATTCATCCCATGAACATCAACTAATTTCGGTAGCAATTAATCACCAAGGAAGGCCAATTAAATCTACATCAATTCAAGGAGTAATCAAGATCAAGTTAAGGTAATAAAAGTGCCTTGAAAGTCTAGTTCAATACTTCTTCTATATGTCCGAAAATTTCTAACTTTCTAAACCATTTTTCTTCATCAATTTCATGAAGGAAAAATTGGTTCTCCATCCATCCTAGGAGCACCGAAAATTCAAGGTAAAATACCTAAGGTAAATCCCTTGAAAACTACTTATAAATCTACTTAGATCTTTATTAATCCAACTCCTAAACCCCTTCCTTTCTTGTATGGAAACCGAAAATGGGGGTGGAGCATCAAATTCCATTGAAGGAAGCTTGGGAATTCAAGGAGAAATCAAGTACTTAATCATCCTTAATTAAGAGTAAGTTTATTAAATTCATTCTTAAGGTTCTAAGCTTTGTTTAAGCTCATAAATTTTGTACAAAAATTATGTACATCTCTTCAATTAAATTAAGTCCGAAATTAATAAGGTTATTTACCAAGAAAAATAATTATAGCTTTTAAGCTAACGTTAAAACCTTAAGATATAATTTTATGTCACAAAAAAAAATTAATTATGAAGAGTTCAATTCATGGCCGAATTATCTAGATATAAATTGCTCCATTTTGAGCTAAAAATATGTCTAAGACATTATAATAATTTTTACATGAGATATATGGCTCATATGTATTTATGTATAATTATTATTGGTTATAAATCAAGTTTTAGAAACTATATGGTAATATATTATTATTTCCGAATACTTATGGAGTAATATGGGTTTTAATGAGCTATATTTGTATATAAATTCATATTATGAATTTTGGCTGTTAAAAATAATTACTAGTGTTTAAATGACTAGTTTAATAAATTATGTGGTAAAAATATGATTTTTGGAAAGTTTGGGGTAAAGTATATGAAAACCGAGAACTATATGTGTCTTGGCATAATTATGACATATTATAGTATAAGGATTAATATTATGAATTTTGAGAGAATTAAATAAGTGTTTAGAAGTTAAAATAACAATTTATAAAAGTTTATATGTAAATCAAGAATTTAATTTGGGGTGATTATGTAATTTATAAGAGTTTAAATATAAAACCAAGTTTTATATGGGGCGAAATCATTATTTATGGAAATATACATGCCCACTTGGTTATTAAGGAAATTAAATATTAAAACTATAGTTTATAAGTTAATATATAACTATTATAAAGTTTTTGGGGTTAAAATGTAATTATAGAAATATATGATTGAGCCAAAAATCAATGTGGCTAATTGGTGATTTACAAAAGTTAAGGTGTTCAAATAATAATTACCGAGTTTATAGTGGTGGCTTTGAGAAATAATTAATTAAGAAGATTAAAACTATATGTTATAAAGGAATAAGTAATTTATTTGTAAAGAAATAATATTATTTGGAGTTAGTTCGTAATTAATAAAAGATATGGGAAAAATACGTTCATGCGTGACATGTAAGTACAATTTAAGAATTTATTAAGTTGTTATGTCATTTAGACAATTATAAATATGTATTATAAATTATACATGTGTATAAAATATATACATTTAAGATTTTCAAATAAATCAAAAGGAAATGAATATAAGGAATTTAATGTGGGAACGCCAAATAATATTTGGAGTTATAGTATATTTAAATATAAGGTTAAGAGGAATAAAAAGAAATTATCTAAGCGTTGAGAATAAACCTCACATGAAATAACGAGTATGAGGACATTTCATGATATAGTAAAATTATTATACAAGGGTTATATAAATTAACACGCTCAGTTAATCCTATTCTAGGACCTTGTTTGACCAGACGTTGACCGGGAACTAAACAAGTACAATCTACGGTGAACGGTATGGAATTATTGCAGTCTTCTTCTACCGGATTACACCGGCTTGTGTGCTATCTGTTGTTTGAAATAACGACCAAGATAATTAATGTAAACTGTTGTTTTACTCTTGCACACTGTGGTATTATTTTATGTGCGTGAATGTTGCTGACTACAACGTGTATGTCCCACGCATACCAACACTACTATACCAGTGGATTAAATACCTGTGTTCAGTATACCGAGGACTTGTACTCAAGTCTCTCACTAACTTCAGTTTATAACAAACGTCATTATCCTAAACGTGATAATTGACAATACACATTGTGTTCTTGTTTAACGTCTTTATATGACACTTAACAATTCTATACTACGAGAGAGGAGCCCAGTTGGATCTGGCCATGCATGCTACAGGAGTTGTACCTGTCTCAGGTCGTCTCCTATCTACGTCGCGACGGAATATTCAGTTGGGAGGAAGACTCTATTCCTCCCGGGTTTCAATGCCCATCAGTTCAGTTTGAGGAAGACTTCATTCCTCTAGTGGGATTCATTTCCCACGCCTCTCAGTTCAGGGTTTAACTACGTTATCTCCTGGGGTTTTTATACCCAACCTTCAATCTTAACGAGGTCACTATACCTCCACTATTAAGATATTCAGTTATACCTGTCAGTCCCATTGTGTGGACCCGACTATCATAAGAATTTCAGTTCAGCTAACTTGACCTTCTGAGTCTTGTTCTTGTGACATTATTGTCCTTGTGTGGATACTTGATATTATCATGCTATGCTTATTTACAGCTTTATAAATGAATGCATGTATTCGACAATTAGTTGTGTGGCCCAGTAGTTGTGGGCTGCACGATTTCATACCGGCAAATTATTTTGCTGAGCCGTTTCATGGCTAAATAATTCCAGGTACCTGAAGAATGAAGAGATTGCCCGACCGAGTGTAGGTGGGGTAGAATTAAGACATGGGTTACTACCACCGGTGTCATCTTACAGTATTATACTTTTATTATTATCTTCAGTTGTTTTAAGAGGTTTGTATTCAGTACTCAGACCGCATCATTTGTAAATTAAGTTGGAGTAGCCTTGTTAGTCACATGGGTGACTAGCGGCGTTGTAGCACCACCCGTTGTTATGTATATATTTCCGCTGTATTTCTTGTTATTTTTGGGAGCTACCATCGTTCAGGTTATTGGATTTCGGGTTGGGGTGTTACAGGTAGCCTCCGACTTTGTATTGACTACCGCAAGTTGAATGCGGTAACAGTCAAGAATAAATACCCATTGCCATGCATCGACAACCTATTCGACCAGTTGAAAGGAGCCTCAGTCTTCTCCAAGATCGACCTCCGTTCTGGGTATCATCAAATTGCTATCAGAGAGCAAGACATAGAGAAAACGGCAATCCGTACCAGATATGACCACTACGAATTCACCGTCATGCCATTCGGTTTGTCAAATGCATCGGCAAAATTCATGGACCTCATGAATCATCTATTCAGTGAGCAGTTGGACACTTCGGTTGTTGTCTTCATCGACGACATCCTTGTATACTCCAAATCAGTAGAAGAGCATGAATTTCATTTGAGGAAAGTACTTGAGACACTGCACGAGAACCAGCTATATGCGAAGTTCTCCAAGTGCGAGTTCTGGCTAGATCAGGTATCATTCCTTGGCCATGTCATCTCGAGCGCAGGTATTTCAGTTGACCCTTCTAAGATAGAAGCTGTACGATCATGGCCTAGACCTAAGACTGTTACCGACATTAGGAGCTTTCTTGGTCTAGCCGGTTACTACCGGAGATTTGTAAAGGACTTCTCGAAAGTTGCTAAGCCTATGACTACACTGATAAAGAAATATGCACCGTTTGTATGGACAGACGAGTGCGAAGTATCATTTCAGAGCCTAAAGGACTCATTGACCTCAGCGCCCATCCTTACTCTTCCAGAGGGCACAGAGGGATTTGAGGTATATTGCGACACATCAGGAAAAGGAATGGGATGCGTACTCATGCAGCATGGCAAGGTTGTAGCTTATGCCTCCCGCCAGCTGAAAAAGCATGAGGAGAATTACCCGACACACGACTTAGAGTTAGGGGCCATTGTCTTCGCCTTGAAGATATGGTGACACTATCTATGGGGTAAGCATCACCATCTACTCCGACCACAAGAGCTTACAGTATGTATTCACACAGAAAGAATTGAATTTGAGACAGAGAAGATGGATGGAGTTTCTTTCAGATTACGACATCGACTTGCAGTATAAGGAAGGGAAGGCAAACGTGGTAGCCGACGCCCTGAGCCGTCGAGCACACTCGCTCCATTCGCTACTCGCTTCTTCTAGCTTGGTTGACGAGGTGCAGACGCCAGTTTGAGCGTCCCTTACCTACCGAAATCAGACAAAAAGATCAAAAATGGTACATTTGAGAAGAAGAAGTATGACTTCAAGCTACATGAAGATGGTCTGATTCGATTGAATGGCAGACTATGCGTCCCCCGAAGCAATGCTGAGCTAAGGGATCACATCCTGCGAGAGTCACACAGTTCTACATTATTAGTCCAACCAGGAACCTCCAAGATGTACAAAGGCATGAAGAGGTTCTTCTGATGGTCTAGAATGAAATCAGATGTGACAGAGTATGTGTTGAGATGCTTAACATGCTAGAAGGTAAATTTGAACATCGTAGACCGGGCGGAATGTACAATCGATGCCTGTTCCGGAGTGGAAATTTCACGATATCTCCATGGATTTTGTTGTAGGACTCCCACCTGCCAGGGGAGGACTCAACATGATCTGGGTGGTAGTCGATCGCCTTACCAAGGTTGCCATATTCATACTGATTAAGGACACCTGAAAGGTAGTGAAGCTCGCAGAGCTATTCGACAGGGAGATTATCAGACATCACGGAGTCCCAAAGACCATAGTATCTGACCGCGACACCAGATTGCTTTCGAGATACTGGAGAGCTACACGGGAAGCGCTGGGTACAGAATTGAAGCTGAGTACCGCCTTCCATCCTCAGACTGACGGTCAGACAAAAAGGACTATCCAGACACTGGAGGACATGCTTCGGGCATGTGCCTTAGATTTTCAGGGGAGTTGGTTAGATAAGCTTCATCTTATCAAGTTTTCATACAATAATAGCTATCACGCTTCGATTAAGATGTCTCCTTTCCAAGCCCTATACTGTAGACCTTGTCGTACACCTTTGTGTTGGGATGAGTCTAGTGAAGCGGTCATCATAGGACCGGAGTATTTAGAACAAGTCCAAGCGGAAGTGCAACAAATCCGAGCCAATATGAAGGCAGCCCAGGATAGACAAAAATCCTATGCGGATGTGAGACGACGCGACCTTGAGTTCGCCGTGGGCGACCAAGTGTTCTTACGAGTTTCACCTATGAAGCACTAGTGCAGAAAACGTTTTTTACCACGGTTATTTTGCCTATATACCACGGTTAGAAACTATGGTTTATACTCGCGTGGTATATCAGAAAATTGCAATAAACCACGGTTTGAAACCGTCGTTTAAAATACGGATTATAAACCACGGTTCATTAAAACCGTCGTTTAAAGCCTGTTGTGTCGCGGGAATCAGACGACTTATACGACGGTTGGGACAGAAACCGTGGTATATAATGTCGTTCCATTGCGTTTTATATGACGGTTCGGGTGTATAACCATGGTATATGACTCCTTTATACGACGGTTTATAATAAACCGTGGTTATACTCGTCGTTCCATTGAGTTTTAAACCACGGTTCTAAGTGAACCGTGGTTTTTTTTTTCTTTTTTTAGTTTTTTTTGTTTTTTTAGCATCTACCACATATGTTTTCCAACACAACCCAATTTACAATCGCATATACAACCTATACAGGGCATCCAACTGGTACTGCCCTTTGATAACCAACCACACTATGACCATAAACCAAGTTGCCAGTTTGAATTGGCAACATTGAAAACGATTGCAAACAAACCCATTCAAACTTTCAAAAATACGAGAGAGTTGAACTTTAGAAACTTTTAGAGTTGCTTCAGCAAAAACAAAATTTCATTCTAACTACACTAGGATATAAGATCTAAGAAACACTCAAGTAATTTTTACACCAAAACTGCGATAAATGATCTCTTACAAAGTCGAGATCCCCTTTGGAATACGTGCTCCCTGCTTGGTAAAATAAGAAACAATCTGTCCATAAAAAGAAATGACCATCATTAGTACACATTTTATTTAAAAGCAAAAACTTTAACTAAAACTTTGATTGGTATGGTTACCTTGTCATCATCCAAGCGTGTCAATATTTTGTACAATCTCGAACATGTACCGCATCACATAATAGCCACAGCTTCGTGAATCAGGCTGTTGAGGACACTGTCATCACACCATCCATGGATTACCAACTTTAGACAGATCAAAAAATTAAACGTTTAACTTTAATACAAAAATGCATAAATTAAATGATTACTTACACGTATGTATGGAAGTCCAAGATGGAGAATGGTTTCTTTTCATCACTTAAACCAAGCTTATGGCCCCTGCATAAATACAACATTTTAAAATGAAGCCATTTATTGTCAATAATCTAGGACAAGCTTAAAATAAATACAGAATGCATTAAAATTTTGAATACTCACTCCTTCAAATATTTCTCTACAGCGATCTCTCGAAGGTCATCAGGGCCGCCCAATGGGTCTAGTATCAACAAGCATGAGGTGTCGATACACAACACCATCAACATCCAATGATTGCTGCCACAGATAAAACAAAGAATGTTTTGTAGAACAATTATTAAATATCACAATTAGGAAGCAAAAAATTCCAGTTATTGTGTACTTACATCTGATGATATGGGATCAGCAAATATTTGCTTCTTCTTCGCACCGCAGTACAAAATCCCTGCCTCACATGCTGTACACATCCTTGCTCATCCAATGCGGCCTGATTTGCTGACATCAATTGCGGACACAAGAAAGAGAGGGCAAATAATCTCTTGCTCGCTAGCAGTCTACTAGTCAAACACCTAAACAACATTTTTTCATAAGATATGTTAAATAGCTTAAAAAAATGAAAGATAATTAATAATTTAAAAGATACTTACACACAATAGGCCTGAATCACAGAGATGTTAAGCAGGTCTCCCATCAAAAATTCTCTTAGATCGCTCACGGTAATCATCAGATCTCTGGGCTCGGGAGTGGAAAACATGCTTAGACACTTTCATGTTGAAGTTGGTGACAGACTGCGGCCGTCATGAAAAAGTCATACAACATTTTTTTTTGACTGTCAACTTCTTCAGATACTTGGGTGTCAGAATGGGGGATCTCCTAGGAGTCATATCGAAAGGTTTCACCACTTCCTTTCTCACACTCTGACTCTCCTCATTTGATTTCACAACTTCCTTCCCCTTATCCACTTTCCTCTTCTTAACCGGTCTTAATTCCTTATCAATCTAATAGTATACAAAATTTAAATAATAAACATATCAGTCAACAGTCAAGTTAAAAACTAAACAGTAAGCATGTAAATAGTTTACCTTGTCACTGACATCAATGAGAGAATATGGCCATGGAACAACTGAAGATTTTGCTTGACCTATTTTACTCCACTGATTCCACTCCAACGGAAGGGGAGAGTCCTCATGACCTTGCACAATCGTCTACCATCACACGAGCGTGGAGAGGTGGGATGACTTGAAATGTACTACAGTGTTCGGTCCGGTCTGTAAAACCCGACCGAATGCAACATGCACAGTCCCACCATCCAACACTTGAAACAGATGACATGATTTAGCCACTACATCAACTCACAACAGTAAGCAAGCTAATAAAATTATATTGTTTTAAAAGTAATGTTAAAATAACTAAGGAGGAAAAAAGAACAAACCGAAAGGTTTTGATAAGGAAATGTGTCTCTGGTAGGAGAAGAAGGTGCAGGATGATCGACCATCGGAGTATCCGCCGTCGTGGTAGGAGCAGACGTCGGTGTAGGATCATCGACAGTATCCGCCGTCGTGGTAGGAGCAGACGTCGGTCTAGCAGTAGGTGCCGGTGTAGGAGACGCGGCCACTATCGATGTATCCGCCGTCGCGGTAGGAGTAGACACCGGTGTAGGAGTAGGTGTCGGTGTAGGAGCATGCACCTGGCCCAATACTAAAGCCTCAAGTCTTCGCAGGCGCTCCTCGTAGGCTTGACGCTCCTCAGCGTGGCGTCTTTCCGACTCAGCGTGACGTCTTTCCGACTCCTCCAACCGGTCATGCACCCGTTCATCCACCATTCTCTCTATCATTTCAGCCTGTGGTACTCTCGATCGAGACGTAGGAAACACGTCTTTTTGGCGAACTTCCCCTCCAAGCCCCCGCACTCGCCCTGGATGATCTTTTTGCCCAAGGGCCTTATTCAGTGGATCATCCTGAGACGGAGGGGCCGGAACCATCTCCCATCGCTCAGTGGAGCCAGACTATTTTAAATTAACAAAAATATTAGAAATGAACTTACTAATTAGTAAACAACAACTTTTAAATATATATACTTACAATCTTGGACGCCAACTCAGCAGTCTCGCTCTGCGGGAACACATATACTCCCTCGTCATTTTTCTTCATGTGACCCAGCATAAATGTTTGCACCCTACTTGCATCGTCAACATCATCAATAACTGACTGAGTGCCGTCTTCATTAGTTTTCGTCAGTAAGCCCTCGCTCTTCCACTTCTCCAACCGCCCCGTGTATCCAGCTCGCCCCATGAAGTGCTTGTAGATATTCTTCGTCCGGTTACGTCTCGCTTGTTCTTGACGTAACTGTTACAAAATTTGTATATTTGTAAGTTATACATAATAAAAAAAATTTGTTAAATTTTATTCCTTAAATAATTAAGAAAGAATAATTGTAAAAGTACCTTAAACTCTTCAGTCTGGCGATGGTCGTAGAATATCTTCCAGTCCTCCTCCGTCATACCATCATACACTACCCACGGCGGTGACCTCTTGGAGCCCGGTTTGGTAATCCAGCCATCTACCAACCGATGCTTGAACTGTCGCAGTGATGTCGCTAGAAGTGATTCAATCTTCGTCCGAAGTTCATCCGCGACTTGTACTTCTTCTGCACCATCTGCCACATGATGTCTTTGTCTGCCTTTTCTTGATCTTTCCAATCCTTATTAATCGAGCAATGGGATTTTACCATCAATCCCAAGTAGGAAGCAAACGCTCTTCTCCCCCACGATGTCGGAGGTACTTGTCCCAGATCAAATCGATGGGAGAATCTTTCTTCTCCTTCAACCCACGGGTCGGTCCACGTCCCTTCCGAGGGTTCTGCGAAGTAGATGCAGCTGGTGGTTCTTCAGTAGGGACGTCATCGTCAATATCATCCAACCCCAACAGTAAGTCCTCTTCGACTCTATCGTCAGGATCCATAATCTGAAAAATAATCAACAATTAACAAGGTTAATACGAACATCTACTGAATCAAATATTGAAACATGACAAAAATGAAATAATATAATATTGTCAACCAAACTTACAAAATAACATTTCATCGTTCAATCCACAATCCTTCATTGTGGTCGGACCTTCGATATTCAAAATTAGTTACATTATCTACCTCCATCGGCAACCGAATAGGTACATCTGTTTCATCTTCACAGTCGTATTCATCCTCATCAACAATATTATCAATCCCAACTATCGATCTTTTACTCTGCATTACAATAGACCATCTGGGATTAGACTGATCACGACAGTAGAATACTTGTTTTGCCTTTGATGCAACAATAAAGGGTTCATCAGTAGGAGCCGCTGTCGTTAAATCAACTAGCTTCATACCATGATCCTCCTCACGATATCCCTGTTTGTTGTCCACCCATTTGCAACGAAATACGTAAGTTTCATAACTAGTGTAATTCAAGACCCAAATATCCTCAATAACACGAGAATGTCTTGTGAAGCGATAAGATGCACACCACTGTTCTGGTTTGTCGATTTACAATCTTGACGTGCAGTGTAAAAAAAAAATCCATTTACATCATATCCTTCATAAGACAACACATCGAGATTTGGACCAAGTGCCAACAACTGGATCATTTCATCCACGTTCCTTGAATCTTCATACAACACCTTCTGTCTGAACCACTTAACAAATGTTGCATTCTGCTCTTTTTTTAATTTGGCATTACTCATCGTTGGGTGTTTTGTTTTGAGGTAGGCTAGGTGTGCATCGAAATACGGTTCAACAACTTCAGAATGATTCAACACAACCAGATGTGCCTTGTTCAATGTATCAATATCAACTCTGCATAATTTTTTCCCACAGGTACCAACCCCTTTAAGCCTGCCATCATGTCTTGCTTTCGGTAATCCAATAACATCAACACCGTGTAAGTAATGAGTGCAGAAGTCAACTACTCCTCTGTTACTGTCCCTTCAATTATGCTTCCCTCTGGACGCCGACGGTTTTTCATTTTCTTTTTCAGTATACCCATATATCTCTCAAACGGATACATGTATCGAAGGTATAACGGACCACAATGTTTGATCTCTCTAACAAGATGAACAAGTAGATGCACCATAATATCAAAAAACGAAGGAGGAAAATACATTTCCAACTGACACATGGTGATCACAAGGTCATTCTGTAGTTTATCCAGCGTCTCCACATCAAGCACTTTACACGAAATTCCTTTGAAGAAAACACATAAATTTGTAATAGTTTTCCTGACATCAGCTGGAAGGATTCCACGGAGAGCAACCGGAAGTAAGTGCTGCATCAGCACATGATAGTCGTGAGACTTCATCCCTACCAATTTAAGATCAGACATTGATACCAAACTTGATATGTTCGATGAGTAACCGGATGGCACTTTAATATGACGAAGAGAACTACAAAAACTTATTTTCTCTTCTTTGGATAATGTATGACAAGCGGGAGGCAAGAATGTTCTTTTCCCTCTTTGTTGTGGCGCGAGTTCTTCTCGTATACCCAATTCAACCAGATCTTTTCTACCCTTTAAATGGTCTTTTGTCTTTCCTTTCACGTTTAGTAGTCGCAGATACACTTTCACCAATGTTTTTCTCCACGTGCATAGCATCAATGCAATGTCTCACCTCTAAATGTTGCCAATATTCAAGTTCCCAAAATATTGATTTTTCTTCCAGATGCTCTTTTCAGTGGCTTTAATTGGTGGACCGAAGTTGTTCACAACATTCTTCAACTGATTGTAAGTCTCAGCAGCAGATAGTGGTGGTCGAGCGACTGCATGATCCGTTTTTCCATCAAACTCTTTTGTCATCTTACGGTATTTGTGCCCTTTAGGAGGAATTTCCGATGGCCCATGTACACATTTTTTCCACTGTGTTTTAACCGTATACTGCAAGTTCTATCTCCACATATAGGGCACGCTAGAGCTCCTTTAATTGTGTATCCCGAGAGGTTACCGTATGCAGGGAAATCATTGATCGTACAAAACAACATAGCCCGGAGCGTGAAGTTTTCCATACCATATGAATCATACACCGTCGCACCTTCATTCCACAACAATTTAAATCGTCAATAAGTGGTTGCAAAAACACATCAATTTTGTTTCCCGGTTGTTTTGGACCCGATATCAACAGAGAGAGGAGAATATGTCTGGGTTTCATACACAACCATGGCGGCAGATTGTATATTGTCAATAAAACAGGCCAAGTACTGTGTATACTGCTCAAAGTGCCATAAGGGTTCATCCCATCAGTGCATAAACCAAGTCTTAAGTTCCTTGGGTCTGTACCGAATTGAGGGTATATTCTGTCAATGTTTCTCCATTGTGGTGAATCGGCTGGATGTCTCAATTTACCATCATCCTTTCTATGGGTAGCATGCCATCGGAGGTTCTCAGCATCTTTCTGAACTGCAAACAAACGTTTGAATCGGGGAATTATCGGTAGATACCACAACACCTTCGCAGGAGAGCCCACTTTAGTGCTTATGTGGTTTTGTCACCCTTTTTTACATAGCGTGATTCCCCACATTCAGAGCAATGGTCATCCAACTCATTCTCCTTCCAATACAACATACACCCATTTGGACAAGCATGTATTTTTTTATATTCCATACCCATCGGACACATTAACTTCTTTGCCATAAGTTGTTGTGGGTATCACATTGTCCTTTGGTAGTACATCCTTCAGCAGTTGTAAAAGATCTGTAAAACTGACATCACTCCATCCATGTCTCGCCTTCAGATTGAATAGTTTTAGGACAACGCTCAATTTGTTTTGTGTTTGCGTTTCACATCCACTGTACAACGGTTCCTTTGATGCTTGCATCAGATTTTCGAATGTTTTGGGTTTGTTGGAAAAATGTTGTTCAACATCTTCCATCATTGCATTAAGGTCCTCCTGATCATCTGAATCACTACCTAGTGAATCATCTTGAGTATCCCCAAAATCGTGTGAAGCATCCATTTCTGATTGTTCTGCAACGACGTTATCAGCACATTCAAACACTTGTACTGAATGTTGACCATGCAGTATTGTTATGGCTTCATAATCATCTGTAAACCCTCTGCGAATCAGATGATCCTTAATCTTGTCCACACCTCGGTATTTGAAGTCGTTCTTGCAATCGACACAAGGACATCGAATATATCCCTTATCCCTTGGTTTAAGATTGTCAACAAGGACTTTGCAAAATTTATTGACCCCTTCTAGGTACTTGATGTCCAATCTGTCACTGTACATCACTGAGCGCTCCATCTCCTTTTTCAACACACACCAGATGTCGTGAACTCGTTCCATTGATCTCCTCTTTTTTTATTTACAGATTTAACAACCTAAACCTATCCAATCACCTTCGATCTCACCTAGGAACAAGTTAATAATATACAGTAGTTCAGTGATAATTTCGGCAGCATTACCCTACAGTTCTCCTAGTGTAGATATATATATATATATATGTTTCAATTCACATATATATATGTACACTAGAAGAACACTAGGTAATGCTGCTGAAATTATCACTGAACTACTGTATATTATTAACTCATTCACAACCTAGATGGTGAGATCAAAGGTCATTGGACAGTCCCAACAGGGACTATCTAAGACATACCTCTATCAGGTAATCTCAGACAGGTAATTCTATGTTTGAATTGATTTTCCATTGTTTAATAGAAAAACAAAAATAAATTGAAACGTTTTAAATACCAACCTGATGAGTACTGGATGGTCAGCTAGCGTGAACAGCACAAAAGGAAGAGAAGTAGGCAAATGCTCTTACGCGTAGTATATAACACCGGCCTCGTCTTAATTCGATTGTCTTCTACCTCAGAGCAACCTGCAAGAGATGAAAAAAATTGAAACTATAAGTAATTATGAAGAAAGTTAAATTCGATGGAATTAGTATCAGCTTAAATTCTGGAAAAAATTTGGCATGACCTTTACGTTTTTTTTAGACACTCCACATTTTTTTAAGGTAGAAACAAACACACAGTACCAGCAACATTAATTCTCAGCAAACCATATGAATTTGGCGTATTCCGTTTTGGTCAGAAGGGCAAGCTGAGCCCAAAATTTGTAGGGCCGTACACTATCACCGAGAGAGTTGGATCCGTAACCTATAGGTTAGCATTACCTAAGGACTTGGGGCGTGTCCATGATGTCTTTCATATGTCACAACTCAAGAAGTACATTTCTGATCCTTCTCATGTCCTAGATCCCGAGAGACTTTCCATTGAACTGACAATGAGATATGTCGAAACCCCTGTGAGAATCCTTGACAGGAAGACCAGAGACACTCGCCATAAGTCTATTCGAATGGTGAAGGTCCTATGGTCAAACCATGATGTCGAAGAAGCGACATGGGAGTTGGAAGATGCCATGAAGGCGAAGTACCCACAGTTATTCATAGACTAGATTGTGTAGTATTTGGTACATACGGGTATGGGGCGTACCCCTTTTAAGGGGGGTAGAGCCTTTTTGCTTTTGCATTGCTTCGGGGTGAGCATTGCATAGTGTGTAGGTATTGTAATAGATTTTGATGGTACATGTAGTGCGGAGTGTGTTTAGTATGTGAATGTACGTATGTGTAATGTGTGATGTATGGATGTGTATGTACAATGTATGGTGTATTGGTGTAATGTGTATCGTGAATTGCAGTGATGTATTGTGTATGGTGTGATGGTATGTATGGAGATGGTGCATTGTGTATGTGAATTTGTATGATGCTTGATTTGTGTATGTTTGCAATGTGGAGAAATTAAACACCTCATAGGTGGTAGTAAGACACATTATGGCAATTGGTTTGCCTAATGAGTAGAATAATTAACTATTAACCCTTGAGCAACTTTGAGGGCAAAGTTTCTAAAGGGGGTAGATTGAAATACCCTGTAATTAAAAATAGTGATTAATTAGGCTAATAAGTAATTTAGAAGCTTAATTAAGTCCAGATAAATATTAGGGAATAAATCCCAAAGAAAACGGATCCTTGAAATGGATTAAAAACACTAACGGACCTTAAAGCATGTTTTTCGAGGAAACCGGGAAAACGTGACTTTAAGCGGGTCAAATAGACTCGTAACAATTTTGGGTCAACTAAATGGTCATTAATAAACATTAGTGAAGGTTTAGGACCAATAAAATCAATAAAACGAGAAAATAGTAAAAACTGTTAAAAACGGGAAGTTGTGGGGCGAGAGTGTAAATAAAATAAGTTAGTGTGTCCACTTTTAGAAATAAAAATGTAAAGAGTGTGTGTGTGCTGTAGCAGCCGGTTCCCTTCCCTCTCTCACACACTCTCTTAATTCTCCTTATATGCAAAAGACAAAACCATTAAAAAGTCAAAAAGTAAAATCTCTCTCCTCACTCACTCACAAACCCACGTACTACATCTCCTTCTTCCTCTCTATTTTCTTCTCCTTCCTGTGCGAATGAAATGGCGATTTGATAACCCCTCCCACAGGGCCATCTTCTTCTCCATTTTTGAAACCTCAAACCACCACCAAATGCCACAAAAATTATACCGTTGAATTCGTATCGTCAAGGAGATCATCCTACACCCTTCAAAAATCTAAAACCTCCAACTTTATTTTTGAGGGTATAATCGTTTTGGAGCTTGAGGAGCACCATTAGAAAACCTATCATCTTCTTCATGTTCTAAGGTAAGAAAAAGACCTAAGCTTCACTCTTTTCCATTTTCCCTTGCAAAATCCAAAACTCACGTGAGCAACATTATCCCATTGTCAGCCGATTTTGACATGCCACTGTGAGGAGTTGAAGCCATGCCATTTTCTACTCATAAACTCCATTAGAAGCTCAAGGTAAGAGTTCCTAAGAGTTTAAATGATTTATCATAATCTAGGGTTTAAAAACCTACGTAGGAAACTTACTAGTTTGGTGTGTATGTGTGTGCCTTGTTACATGGTGTAGCTTGGCTTGAATAAATCAAGAAAACAAAGAAAGAAAGAGGAGCTGTAAAGAAGAAAAGGAGAAAGGAAAAAGGAAACAAAGAACACAAGGTGAGGAGATGTCTCTGTAAAGTTTTTAATGTTTGTGTATGTATAGGTATATTGTTTTAGCAATGAACTAAACCACTGTAACCGTAGGAAAAGAATGGGTATATTAATGTGAATGGTATTGGTAGTTTGAAGCTTTTGAAAACAAGAAAATAATATGCTAAGTGTAAATGTTAGGTTGTAGTAAGTGTTGGAATGTTGTGTGAGAATAATGTATATGTTGAACAGGTTGTGAACTTTGTTGAGTGGCAAAATTATGTGGTGAGAACACTTAGAAATGAAGGGAACCTCTGTCAAATTTTGATTAGGAATTTAGAGCCTTGTGTGTTGTTAGAAAATAAAGAACATAGATGTGGTACAGAGAAGAAAAGGATAAGATGTTCATTTTTGTTTTGTAACAGGAAAAGAAAGAGTGTAGTTGAGTGGAGTTGTAAATGGTGTAATGTGAGTTGTCAAACTAAGTTATGCTAGTTTGAGAGTCATTTAGTTAGTGGGAAGAAGAAAAGAAAAATCTGTAGCATTAGTGGAGAAGGAAAAGTTGTAACAGGAGAGAAAACTAACAGTGTGAGTGAAGTAATGTAACAGATCTGTATAGGGTTGTATTAGGCTAGTTTAAATTGCTTAATCAATGTTAAAACATGCTAGATTATATGTAGGAATATTAGGGAAGATATTGGTAGAAATTTGGAGTTGAAACAAGTTGAAAAACTTACTTAATTTGCAAAACTGTAACTGGTCTGAGTTTGCAAACCAGTACGCAAACCTGGACCAGCATAAAAACACGACAGAAAGTTTTACAAAGGAGTGGTCCGGGTTTACAAACCAAGACACTAGCCCGGACCACCCCAAAAACATACCCGTAACTTACCAAAACATGTGGTCCGGGTTTGCAAAGGAGTACACAAACCCGGACCACACGAAAAATTTACCCGTAACTAATCAACATATGTGGTCTGGGTTTGCAGGGCCGGACATAAACCCGGACCAGTAGTTAAACTCACTCGAGGACTTTTCTAATGTGTTGGTCCGGGTATGTAAACCTGGACAGTAACCCGGACCAACCCCAAAATTGTACAGAACATGTTTTAAACGTAATCTAAGGCAGGTTAAGGATGGGTGATGGTATTATGAGATAATTAAGACATAATTAATGATGTTTAAAGGTCATTAAGGCTATAAGCAAGCTTAGAGAATAATTTTAAGTAAGCGAATTAAGTAAATGTATTTGAACAACAATGAATTAGTAAGTATAAATCAGGAAATGTTAGTAAAGTAATTAGTAATGTTAAGTAAGGGTAATTAACCACCCAATTGTATATATATGTTAGGATTTGGATTGTGAACACCGGAGGAACGTCAGATACAAGTACAACGGTGAACGGTATGAATCCCTCATGCCCCGTATGCTATCTTGGTGACTCTGATTTGTGTGTTGTGTGCTAATTGATCACCAAATCAGATAAACGCACGAATCGGACATAGTATGCTTACTTGCGAATATCATGACATTGTTCCTTGTTGCATATTTTCTTAAATCATAGTTTGTATAATTCATGAAATGTATGGATGAATATGAGTGTGTGTATGTATGATGTATTGTAATGTGACCGAATGTGTTTGTGATTGGACTTCTAACTGGTTCCTAACAAGCTAACCAATCTAACTTAAATTGGTAATTAAATTGGAATGAGTAGAAGTCCGATATAGTTTTGGCCACGCGTGAGGATGCAGAGACACAAGAGGTTGGATCCAAGTCTTGACTCTTAAACTGGTCCGCGGCCCAAACCCCTTAAATGGGTAGCATCCCGGATTGGTAAGTCAAGTAAATCCCGGTGGTGGGACGGTGTAGTCCCCGGGCCGGAGGTCATACCGACTTAACATGAGTAAGAGTAAGTAAGTAAAAATGAGTAATATGTATGGAAAAGTAAGTAAGTAAGTAAGAGCAAGTAATGTGTAATGAGTAAAAGAGTAAAAAGCATTCCGATTAACCCGGATGCGTAATTTAGCTAACCCTTGTTGAAGGTAAGGATTGTGTATGCTATTGTATTGTTGCCTTGGATTATGTATTTTATTGAGCATGATTGTATGATGTATGTAAAGCATGTATGAAATTAATGAATCGCATGTACAGTCGACCGTAAATAGTCGGCGTGCCCTAGCTAGCACACGGTATATGCGGAGTTTATGCGTAGCTTTTGCTGAGCCCCTTGGGGCGATGTTTTTACTACACGCAGGTCCTCGAGACGGGTGAAGATGATGAAGAGACTAAGTTTGATTTCTTTTTCTCTGTAACTGATGAATTGTGAAAGGTGTACTATGTTGTACACGGCTGTAGGTTTTTGGTTAGCCGGTGTATCATAGGGTACACCCTTTCTGGATAATGAAAGAATATTGGGATGATGTAGATGAGTAGCTTGTAGAAACTCATTCTTTTGGGAAGATTGAAAAGGGATGTATTTGAATACTTTAAATACTGGGTAATCCAGCAATGTAAGTATGTTATCTTTTGTATTAGGTATGGGATGTAGTAGCTCTGTATACTTAGGCATCAGACCGTCACTGTAGGTAGTGTAAGCCTTGCTAGCCGTATGGGTGGTTAGCGGCGTTGTATCACCCGTCGTAGTAGTAGTAGTATTTCCGCTGCGAACTGATAGAATTAACAGGACGATTAGACGGTAAGAATAGGATTAACGGTAGGGGTGTTACACAATTATTATTGGGAAATTCAGTGTTTAAGATTAATGCAATTTAAGGGCCTAAGAGCCATGTTATTTAAGGGACTAAGTGCCAAGCAATTTAAATTATGCACTATATTGTAATGTAGTGTAGTTTAAGGTTTAGCTGTGCGTAAGGAACATTCTTTGTGTGGATGAATGTCCTTGGTTGTTTAAAGGTAAAAAACTATGTGTTTTTGTGTAAGAAAGTGCTAGTGAAGCTATGCCAAAATTTGAGTAGAAAACAAGAAGTTTTAGGTGTTTAAATGAAGTTTGGGTGTAACACCCCTCTCGATAAACACGTAATAATCCCTCACGCAGCAGTAAATAAAACGTCTTACAGCGGAAGATAAATAACAACATCAATACTCACTCGGGTGTCACCTGCCATTACTCACCCATGTGAGTAACGAAGCAGAACTATATCCAACAACCAAAATAAACAACACTACTAAACCGCTGTGATAATGAGATAAATCCTATACATCATACTACGTCCATAACCATAGCCGTCGACAAGTGAGCGTCTACCCAATCCCGAATATATACAACCGTACCATATTACAAACCACAGACCGTTATTGTTATACAGATAGATTCCATGTGCGGTAATTAAAGTAAACCCTAACTATCCTGATCCCGCACTTCGGCTTCGAAGATGATCAGCAACCTGCGCAATGTGTGTAGTCTCAGCGATAAACGCTGAGTAGCCGGGCTTGGACCCTATTGGTCACTTGTCATTTTAACCATCTTATTGTTAGATTGGTTTCATGCTTTACCGTTTTACAGATATAATTAATACTATAACAAACATGAATAAATGCATAACCATCCATCCAATTCAAACAGTCATTACATATCACAAACAACAGTTGTATAATCTAACATATCGAATAATAGTACTGTATAATTGCTGCAGCGGACGTCTTCCTTAATTAATTTAATTTGGCCTTCAATGCCCCATCCATCTAAACCATGTTTAATTAATTACCAGTTGGGCGTCATGTTGGGACAACCCAATAACCTTACCAATGGACAGTAGTCCTCCCGTACACACAAAGGTGCTCATTTCGCCAGAGGTCCGGAGGCCCCCGACTATTCACTTTGCCTCATAAGGCGTCCATTTAAAGGTTGTAGCCATGTACCAACAGTAGGTACCACCTGACCCACGATCCAATTAGGGCTCATTGGGTAATTTCCTAGAGCGGAACCCGATCGGGTACCCCTCAGTGATCACAAATGCGCAACCCGATAGTTCGTAAACTACTAGGATTCCTCCCCTCATCTCATACCAATTCTCTCATATGATTAAGATAAACTCTTAGTTTTATGGAGAATACAATTTATTAATTAGCTACCCAATGGGTCTCACGCATACCTAGAAGTAATCTAGGTTATATTCATGTTCGAGATCCATGCTCTAGAGACCGACATTGTCGTGTCTCATACCTAAGTGTTTTACTTAGGTGACCATATACTTAATATTAATACTAAGGGTATTATATTAAGTAACCGTCATGTCATCACATTAAACGCATATGTATGTTTATATAAGTCGATCTATAGTCGACGTAGTGTTAGTCCCGTAGGACGCTCGTGCATAAATAATTAATGCAGTAACACACATAATCACATACACGTATCCACACACATAACACACAAGTTATATCAACCAAATCCGAGCCCGAGGAATTCCTCAGGACAACCCGGATCAAACCCCTTTACATACCGTACACCTCTGACCTAGGATGCGCAGTGTAGTCCACTAAGCTCGTCAGGCGCCTTCGTCTGAAGTACAATCTAAACTGTAATAAAGCTATAAGTCAGTCTCCATGACTAACTAGATCCGGTATTTCCGAATAACAGGTAACCCCGACAATTCATCCCTGGATTTCAACAGTTAATTGTTACGGGTTTCTCTAAACCAGTCGGCTTTGTTACTAAAACTCGTAGGTCGTAATATTTCGACTGTTAAGCTTAATTCATTATATTCCTTTAATCTCGTCCATTATTGAACTTAGGCATATAACCTATAGTTGCATGTATACATGCATGATTTATTATATGGTATTATTTTCCCACCATCCATTATAATACATTGTATTATAATCCATTAATCTTTTAGTAAACTATATTTGAATTCAAAAACTTATAACTTACAGTTTATTACTATTTTCATATAATAACCTCCACCGTTATATTATATGGTTTACAACCATAATATATATCCATCCTTATATACATTATTCTCGCATATGTATATATTTACCAATACAGGTAAGTTTCATGAGTTGTAAAACTCTTATATTATATTTTACATTTTTATCATCTTATATGAGATGATCATTCCCATTAATTGTATTATATTATACAACTTATATTAAGATCCTTATCCTAATATTATGTAACATTTTATGTTGTATATATACCACCCCTATGGTTTATTCAATATATACCTTAGTTTATAAATCTTATTTATTTATAGTTTGTCACATTATTTAATGTGAATATCCTTATTTATATTAATTCCATCTAAATCCCATTAATAGCTTATATTTGTTATAACATTTATAACATTGTAGACCATAGTCTAAAATTCATTTTCCAACCTTTAATACTTCAGTATAGCACTATACTTCATTTAAATTCCATTTTGACCACATAACATTTTGTAATGTTATACCATATACTAATATCATATAATATGATATCTTTATCATATATAAATCATAACCTATTGTTTTTAAGCAAAACTATTTTTAATTGCCGCATAGTCACATACTTATACTTTAATTTCATTAACTTCCAAGTCTTTATATTTATTATAATAATACCCCATAATTTGTACCATGTCATTGTAACACCCCATCCAAAGCCTATCGTGGTTATCGCAATCTGAACACTTAATCGAATACGTCGCAGCGGAAATATACAACACTTGGACCTTGCCACGGTCTGATCGTTAGAATATACCGGCTTAAATACTTACAATACTTATCCAAAAACACTTATCCAACTTAAACATCAACATTCATAATACCACAACCAATCGAGTGCTAGTACCTTAAACATAATCCCAAACTTACATCAGTTCAATATAAACAGTCGGGTGCACAGGCGCAACCCGAACTCAAAATAAACAACCCACCCTAAGTCTAACCGCTCCTACTCTCGTAGTGCGTCCTCATGGGTCTCTTACCTGCAAGTGTAAAAATAGCCCCCGAGGGGGGGTCAGCACGAATGCTGGTACACCCTCTCATGGCCCCCAAGCTAACGGGGCTACGACGACTAATTGTCGATAGCATGGAAATTGATTACATACACAAGCATAATATGAAGTGCAATAACAATAACCACAGATGAACATATAGTTCACAAGCAATGAACGACTCAAGCGTTCCCTTATCAAGTGGGTTAGTAACCCCCTCCTTAGTCTCATTTCCTTAATCTCAGTTCCTTACCTTACCTTAATCTTAATCTCAATCTTAATCTTAACCTCAGTATACAAACCTTTCCTGTAAGGGATTGGTTGTAGCTTAATTCGAACCTGGGATTTAGGTGATCCCACCGCACCATCTTAATGCCACCTACTCTGGACGGGAGTCCAGCGTAGCTGAGCCGGCAACCGGCCCTAGGCTACAAGTCCGAAGACAAGTCCTTAAGCGGAGGGCGGATCTGATTCAGATACCGTCCCCCTTTTTCCTTAGCATGCATGACCGGAGATCGGTCCCGGGTTTCCTCACTCGAGTTCCAGTTAGTAGACATCTTAAACACCATGTGCTAGCTAAGCCTTAACGGGCATTAACCAACAACCATCAAACTTAACTCTTATTCTTAACTCAGTAAGTACTAAACTTGGTTAGCAACAATCTCAAGTCTCGCGGGTTAGTGTAAATATAACACAATCACAACGAGAACAACCTAACCGGTTGCATGCTTTATCTTGTTTTAGTCATAGCAAATAAACAGATAGCACACAAGCCGAGGGACACCTCGTTAGCAAGCAGGTCACAAGAAGGATTGTACCGTTCACCGTCGACGATCGTTTGGTTTATCTCCTTCCAAGTCCCAATTCACAAAGCCTAGAACATTGATTCAGTTTTAGGTTATTATCAATCCAACTCAATAGAATTACTTAACTTTCCTAGACATCAACCTTTACCCATTGTTTTTCACTAAGCCTTATGGTTTTTAACTTAACTCCTAAGTACATCATTTCCTCATTATTTATTACACTTACTCTCCCACTTAATGACCATCACACCCACCAAAGAAGTCCTTAACAATCTCATAACATCCATACTTAATTATCCCCATCATTTCCTAACCTTAAACAAGGTTTTTGGTCCATACAGAGGCCTGTCCGAACTTGTGTCCGGACTTCCCAAGTTCGGACACAAGTCGAGACTCAAAACTGAAAACAGACGCCTGTCCGAACTTGTGTCCGGACTTCGGAAGTTCGGACATGGGTCGAGGAAAATTCAAAGTAGAAGCAGACACGTCCGAACTTGTGTCCGGACTTCCAAAGGTCGGACACAAGTCGAGACCCTGAAAATTTTCACGCAACAGGGCCTGTCCGAACGTCCATGTCCGGACGGATGTTCGGACAAGGCAAAACACTCATTTTCTAAGCCTTCAAACACTTAACCAATTTTCACCAAACTTCTCCTAAACCCTCATAATGTCTCCTAACATCATTTGGTACACTTATACCCTCATACAACATCCATAACACTCATTTTCTATCTCCTTAAACACATTAAAGCATTCACCAAGATTCACGTTAATCATTATACATCTTCCTTGTAATAATGCTAACACTTGTAATGCCTTCCTCTAGGTTCCTAGGTGGTGGTTCATACCTAATGTAACCACTATGCCAAATGTTTTCCTCACCACTATAACATCATCTCCCAAGCATCTTTCACTATCTAAAACTCTCTTAAGCATTTACTTAATGTTCCTTCACAACCTAAACTTCCTTCCTAGTTGTTTACCAACTTTTACCTAAGTTCTAAATACTCAAATACATTCTCTTGACTCATAAATCCTCCATGGTGATACCTAAGTCATTAAGTCATTAAAACACCTTAACTTCACCCTTTTTCATCAAGACAACGTATAGAACATTCCTAGTACTTCCTTAGTCATTAAATTCCCTTAGAATATCCTAAACACTTAAACTCTCCTTTAAATTTTTGCCATAGGTTCTCTAGTATATAGTACCTCCTAACACATGGTTTTTCTCCATCAAACAACCAATACCACACAAATTCTTATCACAACACTTATCACACAATTTTCACTAAAACTTCACCACATCATCAAATAGTGCTCAAACTTAAAATGCTTGGCACTTAGGCCCTTAAATGACAATAATCTTAACCACTGAATTTCCACATATATTTGCCTTCAACCTGCGAATACACTCAACAAGGCTCCCATTGAAATTAAAATGCTTCTTGTACTTCACCTTTATTTTTAAACTATCTCTTTTTCTCATTTGCTCCTTAGTCACAAGTTCACAAGCATAGTCATTGTTCCTCCTAGGTTATATAACCCTTTTTCTAATGTAAACTCTACACTAAACTCATCACATATCTAATTCCCATTCCCTTAAACAACAAAACACCTTAAGGTAAGTAATTTACCTTGTTCTTTTTACAAGCTTAAAAGCTTTCTTCCTTAGGTTTTTCTTTGTTCAATCTCGATCACCAATGTGTGTCTCCTTGCCAATGTTCTAACCAATATCCAATGACTCCAATGAGTACTAGATAACACATTAACCCTAAGGGACAAACCCTAGGTTTAAAAATATGTTTTAAGGTATTAATGTGATTGTTTTACCTTGGTTTCTCAAGACAAACGTGGATGTGAAGCAAGAAGGACCTCCTCTCTCCTTTGAAGAGTAGAAACAAGCTAGAACAAGGCATAAACATGGAGTCCCATGAGTATATATTTTCGGACATGTGAAGAAAATGGTGGAAACCTAGATTTTCTTACACTTTCTTTACACCTTAAGAGAATGGAGATGCCAATGGAGTCTCCAAACTTGAATTTCCTCCTCTAATGGTGGTTGACTTGGCACCAAAATGAAGCTCTTGAAGTTTTGAAAAGATAGAAAGGAGGAGCTTGAGCTAACTAAGAGAATATGTATTTTGTTTTGGATTTGGAGCTTAAATGAGCAAGTGGTGTGCAAGAGAAGATGGAGCTTTCATGGAGTTGAGCTCTACGTGAATGGAGAAGAGAAAGAGAGCAGAAATCGTGGGAAACAAGAAGAATGAAGAAGTGAGGAGAGAGGTAAGCAAAATGTGATATTTATCTTAAAAGGTGAATAGTACTTTATGCTTTATAACTTACTTATTTTGCTTTCTTTACTTAGCTAGATAAGTGTGGTGAGTCACACTTAAAAAACCGGCCCCTTTAGTGAATGAGGGTAGTTTAGTCTTTGTGACCAAATGTCTCACTTATATAGACTTATGTTATAAACTAGCTTAATTAATTCACTATTCATCAAAAACAGGCACATTGTTGTGAAAATTTTGATTTCCATTGATATAGGCCTCCAAAGTGTACTATATAGTACACATATTAATTAAAGAGTAATGATGGACATTTAGCCATTCAAAAATCATTTACAAGACAATTTTTCAAAAACGTGCTTAAGACTCCTTAAAGCACTTTTGTGTTTTAACTTGTTTTCAAGCTTGGTTTTCTTTGGTAATTGATTTGAAATGACCATTAGGAATTACTAAGGTCTTAGAACAATATTTGGGCACTTCCCAAGTCTCTCCAAGCTTAGAGACTTTTAGTTAAAACTGCTCTTTTGGTGTTTCCTTATATTTTCTTTGATTAGAAATGTTTCTTAATGTTTCTAAGGCATTATTTAGCCTCCTTATATCTAGTTATCATTTAAACACCATATCTAAGTTGGGGTATTTCAATCTACCCCCCTTAAAAGAACTTTGTCCTCAAAGTTCACACATGTGTTAACCATTCACGGTACACAATTCTAATATCTTAATACCACATCTTATATTCACATTCATACATCTCAAGACTCAAAGGTCAATCTCAAATACAATACATAAGTATTATACATAACTCAAACTTACACCGAAGTGTAGCAACTTACACAAATTCACATCTTAAACAACCAAACAAACGACAAACATGATCGTTTCCTAACTCAAAAGCGAGGAAGCTCTTACCCCCCTTAAAAAGGGGTAGCCCCGTACCCAACAGAGATTAGTCAGTAAATAAAGAAGGGTACTTCGCCTCATTATCCTCTAATTCCCACGTGGCCTCTTCGACATCCTGGTTAGACCAGAGAACCTTCACCAGTCGCACTGACTTGTGGCGATGTCCCTAGTCTTTACTGTCCAAGATTCTCTGGGGAGTCTCCATGGATCTCATATTGGCTTAAAGTCAACCCTCAGGTTAACACATGGGAGGGGTGGTGCATGTATTTCTTTAGCTGCGAAACAGAAAAACATCATGCACTTTACCCAGCTAGCGGTAAATTCAACTGTAAGCAACTGGGCCCACCCGCTCCGTAATCTCATAAGGACCAACAAATTTCGGGCTTAACTTGCCCTTCTGCCCAAACCTGAATACACCCTTCATCGGTGATACTCGCAGAAATACCCGGTCGCCCACTGCGAACTCCAGGTCTCGTCGTCGAACATCAGCATACGACTTCTGCCTATCTTGAGCAGCTTTCATGTTCTCCCTGATTTGCTGAACTTCAGCCTTTACTCGTTCTAAGTACTCTGGTCCTATAATGACCGTCTCACTCGACTCATCCCAGCAGAGCGGTGTACGACATGGTCTACCGTACAACGCTTGAAAAGGTGCCATCTTGATCGAAGCGTGATAGCTGTTGTTGTATGAAAACTCGATCAGATGCAATCTGTCAATCCAACTGCCCTGGAAGTCTAAGGCACATGCTCTCAGCATGTCCTCGAGTGTCTGAATAGTACGCTCAGTCTGACCATCTGTCTGAGGATGGAACGCGGTACTCAGTTTGAGTTCTGTACACCAACGCTTCTCTGGTAGCTCTCCAGTACCTCGAAAGGAATCTGGTATCTCTATCTGACACTATGGTCTTTGGTATGCCGTGATGTCTCATTATTTCTTTCTCAAATAACTCAGCTAATTTGGTCACCTTCCAAGTATCCTTCATCGGTATGAATCGGGCTACTTTGGTAAGGCGATCCACCACCACCCATATCATGTTGAGACCTCCCCTAGCAGGTGGAAGTCCAACTACGAAGTCCATGGAGATATCATGGAACTTCCACTCCGGAACTGGCATCGACTGTACCATTCCGCCCGGTCGTCTGTGCTCGAATTTCACCTTCTGGCATGTGAGACACCTCAAGACGAACTCGGTAACATCTGTCTTCATCCCCGACCACCAGAAGTATCTCTTCATGTCTTTATACATTTTAGAGGCTCCGGATGGATGGAAACTGAAGAACAGTGTGATTCTCTAAGTATACGGTCTTTTAGATCCGTGTTACCTCGTGGTATGCATAATCGGCCCTTAAGTCTGATCAGATCATCATCATGAAGTCTGAAGTCGTATTTCTGACTCTCAAAGGTACCATCTGTCAGCTTCTGTCTGACCTCTTTCATATACTCATCTGTCCTCTGAGCCTCTCGCACCTCATCAACCAAGCTGGAGAAAGAAACTAGCGAATGGAGTGAGTGTGCTCGACGGCTCAGGGCATCTGCTACAACATTGGCCTTCCCTTCTTTGTATTGGAGGTCAATGTCATAGTCTTTCAGAAACTCTAACCATCTCCTCTGTCGGAAGATTTAACTCCTTCTGAGTGAATATGTATTTCAAACTCTTGTGATCGGTGTAGATCGTGACACTAACCCCATATAAATAGTGGCGCCATATCTTCAAAGCGAAGACTACAGCTCCCAGCTCTAATCATGTGTGGGGTAGTTCTCCTCATGTTTCTTCAACTGGCGTGAGGCATATGCCACCACCTTGCCATGTTGCATGAGCACGCAACCCAGCCCTCTGCCGGATGCATCACAATAAACCTCAAAGCCCTCTGTACCGTCTGGAATGGTCAGTACCGGTGCAGTGGTCAGTGAGTCCTTCAAGCGCTGAAATGATCTCTCACAGTCAACTGTCCACAGAAATGGTGCGTCTTTCTTCATCAGACTGGTCATCGGCTTCGCGACCTTGCTGAAATCTCTAACAAACCTCCTGTAGTAACCTGCCAGACCGAGAAAGCTCCGAATGTCGGTAACAGTCTTCGGCCTTGGCCAGGTACGTACGGCATCAATCTTTGCTGGATCCACTGCGATCCCAGCATCCGAGATGACATGACCTAGGAAAGAGACCTGGTCAAGCCAAAACTCACACTTGGAGAACTTAGCATATAGCTGGTTCTCCCTTCAATATTCTAACACCCTCCTCAAATGCTTCTCATGCTCAACCTTAGACTTTGAATATATCAGAATGTCATCAATAAAAACCACAACCGACTTGTCCAGCTGCTCCCGGAACAAGCGGTTCATCAGATCCATAAACTTCGCCGGTGCGTTCGACAAACCGAACGGCATCACTGTAAACTCGTAGTGGCCGTATCGTGTCCGGAATGCCGTCTTCTCAATGTCTCCCTCCTTAATGGCTATCTGATGATACCCCGATCTGAGATCAATCTTGGAAAACACAGATGCTCCCTTCAACTGATCGAACAGATCGTCAATGCGGGTAGTGGGTACTATTCTTCACTGTCACTGCATTCAGCTCTCTGTAGTCGATGCAGAGGCGGAGACTACCATCCTTCTTCTTCACGAAGAGGACTGGCGCTCCCCATGGTGACACACTTGGTCTAATGAATCCCTTATCCAACAAATCTTTCAATTGTTCCTTTAACTCAGTCATTTCTGCCGGAGCCATACGGTATGGTGCTTTGGCTATCGGTCCGGTACCAGGTAGCAGCTCAATGGTGAACTCTACCTCCCGAGTGGGTGGCATGCCGGGCAGTTCCCGTGGAAATAGATCGGGGAACTCCGACACTACCGGTAAGTCGGGGTCGAACTCAGGGTCTCTCTCTATGTCCTGTACATAGCAGAGGTATACTTCTTCCCTTCTCCTTAATTCTCTATGCATTGCCATGGCAGTGATGATCTTAGTCGAAGGCTCCCTGGGCCTCTGGCGGTATGATATTGTTACCCCAGACGGACTCCTGAGCAGCAATCTATGCTCGGCGCAGAGGATACGTCCCTTGTGCCGCTCCAACCAGTTCATCCCGAAGATAACATCAAATCCTAGCTTACTGAACTCAATGAAACTGACTGGGAAGTCTTCCCCCTTAATTCTGATGGTGGCTCCTCGGTAGTAACGAGTGCAACGAACCTTCTCCTTAGACGGGAGCGTAACCGTGAAGTCGGGTAGCTCCTCAGCGTCTAGCCCCAACCTGCTCGCAAATGATGCAGAGACAAAGGTATGCGAGGCCCCTGAGTCGAAGAGAACTGATGCCTCAATCCCATTGATCGGAAAGGTGCCGGTGAGGATAGTACCGCTGGCGTCGGCCTGTGCCTCTGAGTATGCTTAGTGCACCTTCCGTACCGAGTCCATAACCTAATTGTGTTCACAAGCTCCATGAGTATTGATGGTATAACAAGAGTCGTAACAATTTATATGAACAACACTGTTATTTTATTTATGACCATCCTGTTTACAACATTGCTTCAATCTTACATCTCATTTCTCATCTCATTCTAACATTACATGGCTAATATTGTCTAAAGGTTAGGTTTAATCTTCCTGGTCTCATATGCGTCGCATTGATTACTGCTGACGGTGCCGTATTCAGCTTGATTCTCTTAATCCCATGGTATAACATCCTTGATTCTCCTCCCAAAATTAATACATCACCTGACTTAAGTACTATCTTATCTGCACGGTCCGCACGCTTCTGCTCGCCGTATAAAAACTCCGCATCATCTCCAATGGACCAAGACACTACGGGTATCCCTCTTTCGAGAGACTCCGTTGTCTCGTCCCTATCCTGGTGTAGTCCCAGTTTCCCATCTTTTTCGTAGAAGTTTACAATGCAAATGTCTGGCTGGATGTCTGGAATCGGTTCAGCTTCCAACTGCTGAGCGATTTCCACGACTTGTGCAATAACTGGATGGAACTCTTCGGGTATTCCCGGTGGTGAGTCTCCATCTCGCTCCCTCATGGTTTGGTAATTCTTGGCATACGGATTCCAATCCTTGCCCAAGCTCATCATCTTTAATTTCATCCTTGCTCCCCCTGGGTACTCCGGTGTGTAAAAACCTCCCGGTCCCATTCCTAGTTGATTGCATCTCCTGATGATGGCTACTTGTGCGTCGGGTGTCAGGTATCCCCTTAATAAAATCATACCTGGGCGGATAACCTGACATTGTTCGGTTGGAAAGTGTATGGTTTCGATGTCGGTGTGCTCCGGGTTAGATGTAGATGGTATGGGGTAGCAGATGTTGAATCTTCCTAAAGTGGTAGTAGGTTATGTCTTACTTATGTTCTAATCTCATCTTATTCTTACTTAACTCATATATTTCACCAAACATGCATGATAATGCGGTAAGCAGGTAGTTTTATTACTAAATGGTTATAGTGGTACCTGGCCTCGATGAGGGCTCAGGCTCATCGTCCCGGTCCACCATGTGTAGTGGGCCCCGTCTTCTGGGTCACCCTTGGGTTCTTGTCCGCCGGCTGCTGCATTTTCCTCTGACCGTCAGATCCAGCTCCCTGATCGGTCTTGCCCTTGCCCCTGGTGTCGGGCCTATAGGCTCTGCTAGCAGGGTTCCGGTAACACTCGTATGCCCGGTGTCCATACACTCCGCAGAAGTTGCACTCCACCTTGTTTCCCTTACAGTCGAGCCCGGGGTGGTCCTTGTGACACCATCTACAGATGAAGCGTCGTTGGTAGCCACCACCGGCTCCCCTCTCAGTCTCGATCCTGATGATTCATATTGTCAATTCTCATATCTCAAACGGTTACTAATTTATTTCTTAACTCATTCAATATCAATTTTTCTCACCCTTTGGCGCCTTAGAGCGCAGTGGTGTAGCTGCAATAGCATAGGTCAGCTTCAATGGCTCTTCCGAAGCCTTCTCCTTTCCTCCTTCCCTTTCGGGTTCTGATTCTTCTGGGCCTGAGGCTGGTACTTTTGTTTCTTGTACCCTCCTTGCCCTTGACTCTCTGAGCTCTTCCCAGCACTCTTCCTCTTTGCATTCTCCTCGTCCCTCAGCTGGACGGTAATCTCAACCTTAGCAGCGGCATGATAGCACTCCTGCTTTTCCATAGTATTAGTCTCACTTATTTCTCATAATCTAAATCTTATTCATCACTTACTCAAATCTCAATCGTTCTTATTACCTGCAAGGTAGTGTAACTCGTCGGCCCCATGCCGTAGCGGAGTCGATGGCTAAGCCCGCCATAGAAGCGGTCCACCAAGATCTGGTCAGAATACCCTAGACCTGGCAGAAGACGGAGCAAGGCAGTGAACTCTGAGTAATACTCGTCCACTGTCATCTTGTCCGACTGCTTAAGCGCATCCAACTGCAAGCGCTTCTTCGTCTGGACATGGGCGGGGTAGTACTTTGCCCGTAGCAAGGCGGTGTACTGCTCCCAGCCGAACTCTGGATTGGCCACATGCTCGGCCCTCACCAGCTTCCACCAATCGCCCGCCGCCCCCTTCAGGTAGAAAGCAGCTAGCGCACCTTGATCCCAGCAGGGACATCAAGGGTCTCGAAGGCGGTCTCCAGCTCGGAGATGTACGCCTCAAGCTTGGCGGGATCGGTCTCCCCCTTAAGTGCGCGGGTCGAAGATCAGCAAGACTCTTCACCCAGTTTGGTTCCCTAGGTTGTGGCGGTGGAGGTGGTGCACCCACACCAGGCTGATAGCCCTATGCCCTAAAGCGGCAGCTACGATCTCTGCGATCGTCTGCCCTCCAGGTATCCCTGGAATATCCTCACCCCGGCCGCGACCTCGGCCTCCTCTAGGGCGTCCTGCCATCTGAACAAGCATAACTTACATTAGATTCGTACTCACCATTGTTTTGGTTAGTAAATTTATAACGTCCGTAGACGGTAAAGACAATCCACACTTATTAGTGGTCATCTGACTCTACTCACTCTAACTTCTCACACCCTTAACCCAATACTTACTCCTTAACTTATATCCTAACTCGGTGGTTACTTATATCCGGTATTTCTTGATCAGAGCGTAACTACGCTCTGATACCACTTTTTGTAACACCCCATCCAAAGCCTATCGTGGTTATCGCAATCTGAACACTTAATCGAATACGTCGCAGCGGAAATATACAACACTTGGACCTTGCCACGGTCTGATCGTTAGAATATACCGGCTTAAATACTTACAATACTTATCCAAAAACACTTATCCAACTTAAACATCAACATTCATAATACCACAACCAACCGAGTACTAGTATCTTAAACATAATCCCAAACTTACATCAGTTTAATATAAACAGTCGGGTGCACAGGCGCAACCCGAACTCAAAATAAACCCCCCTAAGTCTAACCGCTCCTACTCTCGTAGTGCGTCCTCATGGGCCTCTTACCTGCAAGTGTAAAAATAGCCCCCGAGGGGGTCAGCACGAATGCTGGTACACCCTCTCATGGCCCCCAAGCTAACGGGGCTACGACGACTAATTGTCGATAGCATGGAAATTGATTACATACACAAGCATAATATGAAGTGCAATAACAATAACCACAGATGAACATATATAGTTCACAACAATGAACGACTCAAGCGTTCCCTTATCAAGTGGGTTAGTAACCCCCTCCTTAGTCCTCATTTCCTTAATCTCAGTTCCTTACCTTACCTTAATCTTAATCTCAATCTTAATCTTAATCTCAGTATACAAACCTTTCCTGGAAGGGATTGGTTGTAGCTTAATTCGAACCTGGGATTTAGGTGATCCCACCGCACCATCTTAATGCCACCTACTCTGGACGGGAGTCCAGCGTAGCTGAGCCGGCAACCGGCCCTAGGCTACAAGTCCGAAGACAAGTCCTTAAGCGGAGGGCGGATCTGATTCAGATACCGTCCCCCTTTTTCCTTAGCATGCATGACCGGAGATCGGTCCCGGGTTTCCTCACTCAAGTTCCAGTTAGTAGACATCTTAAACACCATGTGCTAGCTAAGCCTTAACGGGCATTAACCAACAACCATCAAACTTAACTCTTATTCTTAACTCAGTAAGTACTAAACTTGGTTAGTAACAATCTCAAGTCTCGCGGGTTAGTGTAAATATAACACAATCACAACGAGAACAATAACCGGTTGCATGCTTTATCTTGTTTTAGTCATAGCAAATAAACAGATAGCACACAAGCCGAGGGACACCTCGTTAGCAAGCAGGTCACAAGAAGGATTGTACCGTTCACCGTCGACGATCGTTTGGTTTATCTCCTTCCAAGTCCCAATTCACAAAGCCTAGAACATTGATTCAGTTTTAGGTTATTATCAATCCAACTCAATAGAATTACTTAACTTTCCTAGACATCAACTTTACCCATTGTTTTTCACTAAGCCTTATGGTTTTTAACTTGACTCCTAAGTACATCATTTCCTCATTATTTATTACACTTACTCTCCCACTTAATGACCATCACACCCACCAAAGTCCTTAACAATCTCATAACATCCATACTTAATTATCCCCATCATTTCCTAACCTTAAACAAGGTTTTTGGTCCATACAGTGGCCTGTCCGAACTTGTGTCCGGACTTCCCAAGTTCGGACACAAGTCGAGACTCAAAACTGAAAACAGACGCCTGTCCGAACTTGTGTCCGGACTTCGGAAGTTCGGACATGGGTCGAGGAAAATTCAAAGTAGAAGCAGACACGTCCGAACTTGTGTCCGGACTTCCAAAGGTCGGACACAAGTCGAGACTCTGAAAATTTTCACGCAACAGGGCCTGAAATACCCCAAACCTTGATATGTGGTTTAAATATCAAACTATGGTATGTAAAGGCTAAAAAGTGCCTTAGTAACATCAGTGAACAATTTAGACCATAGTAAATGCAATAAAGCATTAAGACACAGTTTGAGCAAAACATGCTCTAAGCTATGAGTGAACTTGGCTAGGACCCGAAGAGCTACCAAGACTTAATAATATTCAATTATGATTTAATAAGGCTAAATAAGTCCTTAGGAAACCTTGGTGGACAGTTAAACCAAATAAACACAAAAATACTTAAAGTCAATATGAGCAAAAATGTGCTCTAAGCTTGGGATAAATGTGTATAAGACCTAATGGTCAAACCTATACCTTATAAAATGTTAATGAACATATTAAATCAATTACCAAAGAAAACCAAGCTTGAAAACAAGTTAAAACACAAAATGTGCTTAAGGAGTCTTAAAGCACGTTTTTGAAAAATTGTCTTGTAAATGAGTTTTGAGTGGCTAAATGTCCATCATTACTCTTAAATACATGTGTACTATATAGTATCACATTTGGGTGGCTATATTAATGGGAAATCAAAAATTTCACTTCTAAGTGCCTTGTTTTAGTGAATAGTGATTTTTTATAAGCTAGTTTGTAACATATAATGTTATAAGTAATTAAATTGACAAATAAAGACTAAAGTACCCTTCTAACTAAATGGGGGCCGGTTTTTCAAGGAGTAAGTCACCAAGTTGTAAAAGAAATCAAATAAGTAAAGTAAAACTTAAAGTAAAGCTATTTTGCTTTATAACATAAATATCTCCAAAAGCAACTCATCTTCTCATTTCCTTCTCTTCTTTCATTTCACACGGTTTCTTCACCTTCTCCTTTCCTCCATTTACGATTTGCAACAGCTCCTCTCTTCTCCATCTTCATTTCCTTGCCAAATCCAACTCCATGCTCCAAATCAAATTCTAAGACCATATTTGTCTAGTTAGGTCAAGCTCTACACTTCTACCTTTTCAATCTTCAAGAGCTCAATTTTGGTGCCATGGAGAATCACCATTGATGGAGCTTGAGCTTGTGTTTCTACACATTATTACTCTCCTTTGCTTCTAGGTAAGGAATCTCAAAGAAAAATCAAGTTTCCTCTCCTTTTAGTACATGACGAAAATTCACCTCACCATGGTGTCTTACCTTGCTTGTTTTAGCTTCATTTGAATCTTCCAAGGGCTAGGAGGAGCCCTCTCTTGATATATTCAAGTTCTCTTCCAATTCCAAGGTAAAACAATTACCTTAATGTGTTAAAACAATATGTGTAACTAGGGTTTACAATGAGATGAAGCATTGCTTGAATACTCATTCTATTATTTGTACATTGTTTAGAAGTTGACAAACAACCAAACACCCCACCGGTTTTACAAGGAAACAAACAAGAAAGAAGTTTGAGAGGAAAAGAGGTAAACAAACTATCTCAATGTAGTTTAAATGCCTTAGGAAAATGAGCTTGATTTGCTAATAAAATACCTAAGGAGCCAATGGCGAATGAGCTAGTAAAATGCTCTCAAGGAGTTTATTAAGGGCCTATGTATTGTTGGGTGTATTTGCAGGTCAAAGGCATTACTTATGTGGGAATTCAGGTTTAAGGTTTATGCAATTTAAGGGCCTAAGAGCCATGTTGTTTAAGGGCCTAAGTGCCAAGCAATTTAAGTTATGCACTATATTGTGATGTAGTGCTAAATGTGTGAAGTTGTGTATAAAAAGTGTTTGATGGATTTTAGGTGTTCTTGAATGAAATAAGGTAAAAACCTAAGTGTTTGGATGTGAGTAAATACAAGAGAAGCTATGGCCAAATTTGGGAAAATGTGTAAGAAGTTCTAAAGGTTTTAAATGGTTTTGGTGAACTAGGAAGTGTTAAAAGTGAATAAATGTTTACTTGAGAAGAAAACATGTATTAAGGTGATTTAGAGTGATGCAAGGACTTAGGTGTTATTGGAAGTTCTAGGAATTCAATGTGTGTTTGAGGATGTATTTACGTCTTGGAGGAGTTTATTTAAGGTTTAGGTTATGATAATGTGCAAGGTGGGAATAATGTTTAGGTAAGGGTTTTGAGTAAGGAATTTTAAGAAGTTGTGAAAAGGAGATTTAGTTAGTAAGAAAAGGAGTTGAGAGATGATGGTTAAGGTGTAGAGGAAACACCTTGGTGTAGTGGTCATTATTGGTGAACTACCACTTAGAAATCTTAAGGAGAAAACATCCTAAGTGCTAGGAATTTTGTAAGAAATTTATGAATGATAAGATGGTTTGGTGAGTGATTTAAAGAGTTTAGCACATGGCTAAGGGTGTTGATGTGCCAAATGATGTTAGGAAACATTATGAGGCTTTAGGAGAAGTTTGGTGAAATTGGTTAAGTGTTTAAAGACTTGGAAATTGAATGTTTTGCCGTGTCTGAACTTCCGTCCGGACATGGAAGTTCGGACAGGCTCTGTTGGGTAAAGGATTTTCTCATTCTCGAACTGTGTCCGAACTTGGGAAGTCCGGACACAAGTTCGGACGTGACTGTTTCTATCTGGGATTTACTCTCGAACTGTGTCCGAACTTGGGAAGTCCGGACACAAGTTTCGGACGTGTGTAGTTTTCAGTATTGGGTCGCGGCTTGTGTCCGAACTTGGGAAGTCCGGACACAAGTTCGGACAAGGTGTGTATGGACCAAAAACATTGTTTAAGGTAGGAAATGATGTGTAATGATGGGGATGATGGTTAATGATGTTTTGAGGTTGTTAAGGACTTGTTAGGTGAGTTTTAATGACAATTAAGTGGGTGAAAAGTTGTAATAAATGTGAAAGTAAACAAGTTAAAAAGTGAAGTTATGTAAACTAAGTTAACGGGGGAAAGTTATAAGCATTAGACATTAAACAATCATGTTACCCCGAAGTTATAAAAGTATATGTAATGTTATCAGTTGTTCGAGGATTGCTCGAGGAACATAAGTGGATGTGATAAAGTGGACTCGGTGACAGGTATGGTTTTCTTGCAACCTATGTCCTACCGGATTACACCGACTTGTATGCCAATGTTTTTTCTGTATGTTTGCCACGTTGTAAGATTAAACATGTAATGAGTTTACAGTAATTCATTTATGTGGCGTGTACAACTCCGATACCATTTAACCTCGGAAGTGTTAACCTTACTTAACTGAGTCTAGGATCACATGAGAGTTCGGTATTCGGAGTAAACGACCCGAACCATGGGACGTACTAACCACGGCTATATGTGTGTTAATTGTGTGATATGTGTAGTGAATGTAGGGATCTCCCTTGTGTGTTTAACCCGGTTGTATTACTGTATGGTGGTGGTATGATAGACTCCATAGTGGGGTTCTAACCAATATCTAAAGTAAGTATGTACTAACAGTGGTGAGGAATCCGGTTTGGCCGGTCGCGCGTTGTTTGGGAGAGGGTATCTTCCTAGCCTTACCCTTCTCTTTGTTATGGTTGTTTCCCTCACGGGTTATGATCTCCCATTAGCTTACTCCAAAGCTTAGCTATTCTGACTTATGATCGGTTTAGGGGGAACATGTGTTTGGTGGTGTGTTCGGGCCTCCAAACCCGAACCGCCTTAACTTAAGTTATCGTCCAACTATTAGGAGGTAATGAGTGTTGTGTTATTGTATAACGAGCTTATCATGAGATGGCAACATTCTCTAGGCTCACCAGTGTATAAACAATGTTTGGGTCGGTTCCTAAGAGAACCACTCCCGTTATGTTAGGTATTTTGTTGTGATGCAATATCTATTGCGGGTATTATGTTGTGCACGTGGAAACGTGCAAAGTGTGTTAAGTGTTGTATGTAGTGTAGTTGTAGGTTGTATAATGTGGAGTGTTGTGGATCATGGATATGATTCCAGTTGTGTGATAAGAGGCATTTAAGGATAACCGATTTAAGGGTATGTGCCCGTCTATTAAGGAAGTAGCTCCATTAGAGGAGATACTCTAGGGATGATGAATACCATGAGTGACTATTAAGTAAGGATATATTATCCGTTTGTTGAGCCCGTTGAGGCGAATGATTATGTGTGTGTGTTTACAGTTACATGTATTTTAAAATAATCAACCGCATGCTAAGACGACACATTAGTTGTGCGTGGCCCGGTAGTATGGGCTGCGGGATTACCATACCAGCAAAGGTGCTGAGCCCCTTGGGGGCCACCCTTTCTCTTCTTTTCCTTTCAGGTACGAAGTGCTGGAAGCCGTTCGAGAGTAGAGGAGGGTAGTCGTCGTACATGGGTAATCATTTAAGTGTATGTATACAGTAGGTGTAGTAAGACCGAAATTGTTGTCGGCATCAGTTTATAAATACTCGGTATAGTTGGAAGGTGTCGTTGTTGTTGTGTTAATGGAAGGGATATAATGTGTAGTCGCTCGGGAATTTAGCCCATCAGACCGGTACAATGTATGTGTATTAGCCTTGTTAGCCACGTGGGTGGCTAACGGCGTGTAACACCAACGAGCTTAGTATTGTGATGAGGTTGTTTTTCCGCTGCAGTTTATTGTAAGTGTGTTAATGTTGGATGGGGTGTTACAAAAAGTGGTATCAGAGCGGAAGTATCGCTCTGATGACTGAATTACCGAGCTTAGGAAGTACCGAGTTAGGATTTAAGTACCTTGGGTTAAGGGTTGAGTGATAGCGTGAGAGATACGCTAGATAGGAATTACCAGTGTATACTGGAAACCTACAATATCCTTCCCACCCTCCACAATCCCTGTTATATAACTTGGGAAACAACGCCAGAGAGATGGAAGTCCACTCTTACTCGGGAATACCCGATCTGGCTGTTATTAAACACATCTAAAGGTACGGAGAACCTGTCATACGGTAGATCCCGAAAACTGGGAATCCCGGAGACGGTTCCCATCTAAACAGTGTTAACCGCATTTCATAGCGAAGAGCGAAGAATCAGTGTACAGAAGAATAGAATTTCCGGCAACCTGGGTCGACATGCCGAGCAGTCGAGAACAACCAGCTTGCAACGCACCAACCGTGCAACAGGCAAGAAATGGATTAATAAAACCCGAGACGAGTGTCTACGGGACCACAGTTGATAAACAATACACCAACAGTGTACCAACCGACAAAGGAACTACAACGTAGTGCCCAAACAAGAGACAAGTCTCAGTAACCACGACAAGTGCGTGGAACGGGCTATAAGGAGGATACAATACTAAGAAAAAGGGGTCTCCCAGAATGGGAAACACCCTAGTTAATGATTATCATGTGAAAACAGTGAGAAGTTACCTAGAGGAGTATTTATCAAGGCAGTAAGATCAGTGAGGGCCAACAAGGCCACTGATGACAATATGGGTCAAAACAATACCACAATCGGTATGTGTCAAACCGATAGCCAGTTAGCATGGCGCACTTGCCGTAGCAAGTGCTGCTATAACAGGGCTGTTCGGGAAATTTATAACCACTACGAAGTACTTGGTGAAGTACCATGAAGTTAAGTGAGATCATTGTAACCATGGAAGGGCTTAATGGCCTAACCTCTGTGATTGTAAGTACACCAGTCAGCAAGAAGCTAGACTTGGCTAAGGTAAGAAGATGTTGTGAAACCATGAAAATTTTCTTTCAAACCCAGATTTATTCAAACCCTTTTCTTTTCAAAACCAGATTTTCTTTCAAACCAACACTTCTTTCCAACCTTCTTTTAAACCAAGCCAGTAAAACCAAGGACAGTTGACGAGGATACAACAATGGGTAAACCTTCCCTCGATTAAGTTCGGGAAGCATGGAATGAATATTGTCACGGGACAATATAAGGGAGTTGACAACAGAATACTTCACCTAGGCGTGTGACGGACACTACGAGTGTACCAGCTGAATTGTGGGACGACCGCACTCCGATAGGAGCTTGTGGGCCTGACAGACCTACTTATGGGTTAGTTGGGTAAGTAGCAATGTATCAGTATGGTACCCCACATATGTATACGAGTGGAGTCCGAAACACGGGAAGTAGTCGACTCCGTCTACGGTCAGCAGTATAAATCAAACAAGAGCTAAGGATTACAAGGAATAGTTGAAGCTAAGGAACTCAGTTAAGCTAACTAGACTAAAAGAGTCAGTGAATTCATTTTCAAGGAAATGTTTTAAGAGTCAGGAAGTGCGAAGAGCACTGACTGTGATGTAAAGACATCGTATACGTCTTAAGAATCCTCAGGGATAAACATGTTAGTTGGAACGGAGACCCAACCTGTACATGGCAAGCAGATGCCTAATGTGGACACATTAATGTGCAATGAACGGGATGAAACTCCCAGAATGAGTACCTACACTATCAGGAAATGTTGATCTTCACAGAAGAAGATAATAACCAGTTAAGAACGCAAAAGGGCGTGGCTAACATAATATACCAATAAGTGTGAGCCAAATGTAATGGCATAACTTAACAACACCCAGGAGCAATCCTTGAAGGGTGTTCGCATCAACAATTGTTGAATGAAATGCATGACAGAAACACAAGGGTTGAAACTAACACCCAGTTTAGACATAAGTTGTCAGGAGACGGACTGACAATCCTAAGGGGCATCCCGTAAAAGGAAACGTGATGTAACGACCTTGTCATGGAGCTCAATATAACATCCAAACCATGTAATGTTGTACAGAGAAGTACATGTGTGTGGACAGCCTATAATGAGCGCAGCTCAAGGCAAATAAGGCTTATAGGCCATAAGCAAGATCTGTTATATAAGTTAGACCGATTGCAGAAGTTTATGTTATATAAGTGAATAGAGTGGTAAACAAACCACTGCATTAAGAGTGGGGACACCTCTCGATATTCTGAAACCGCAGGAGCGGTAGTTATGTGGACCAAGTTCAAGAAATATGTTAAGGATGGACGATGTTATTATTGAAAGAGAGCAGTTAGCTTAGTAGTATGTGTGTATAAGGTGAAACACCGAGCTGAATAATGCCGGCTTGTGACTCGAATTATCGATGCTCAAGGAGCATTCGGTAGTCATCCAGATGAATGATGAACCATAATATAAGTATGGGTGTGGAAGTTAATGTGACAGTAAATACCATGCAAGTTAGTGTTATGTTATACAATAAGTACGGTGCGCAGTAAGCGACCGTTGTATAAGTATTGTTAAACGATAATGTAGCAGATAAGACCAGCTATGAGTTAAACTCAGTGGAGATGCAAGGTAAGTGATGTTAAATAAACTGGGCAATAAGCCAGTGGTAGGTACTATGTGATGAGGAACTCAGTGTGAATTCCATGGCGAATCGCATAAGAGATTTACTGTCAAGAGTTTACACCTCTGCACTCTGTATGACTGAGTGTTTTGGTATTGCACTTGTGCAGTAATGATCGAATGAGATAGCTAGGAATTGGAAACATGTTAATTGTGGGGCAATAATGTTATAATGGCCGATGCATAGGAAATGCAAGGCCGCACCAATAAAAAAAAAGGTACTTGTACAGTAAGTGACATGATTAACAGTAAGTGACTACAGTAACACTAACTGCCAAATATCGGTATGGAATATACCCCAAATGTTGTAAATAGCTGAGAGAGCACTACACGCTAGGTAGTAGCTCAATCTCAACCGACAGTAAGTCGGAAGGGAACAAGTCAATCATTGTGAAATACATAGCTGTATACACAGTAAATTATTATGGAAGTGGATAGAAAGTTTATAACTCACCGAATTCGCTAACGGTAAGAGATACCACGCGTCGGTTGAGAAACCATTGTTACCAAGATGAAGGTGACAATTGGGGATGTACAATACAGTAAGAATAACAAATGGAGCAATTAAGCTCTACAGTTATTAGAGTTTCGCAGCAGAAACTAGTGAGCCAGTGATTCAAGTGTTGAATGTGCCTGGTGAACATGAGTGAATGGCTAATTATTAACGCCTAGAAGCCTAACAGGCCAGAATCGAAACCAACTAAGAGTTTAAACAAACTCCAATGAGAATTCTTGGTTTAGGAACTAAACCGCCAATATGGTTAAGATCCTCTAATCAGAATTCATTGTGTAATAGACCGCGTGGAAGTTAAAACACTTCACGACGGCAGAACATTTAAGCCAATGTTTAGTGATTGATTACGTGGGCGTAATCCCTTTTAAGGGGGTAGAGCGCAAAACCACTTAGTGTATATTACCGTACAAGTGTACGTAGTGTATGTGATTTATATTGTGCATAGCACAAAATTATATTATTGTTTTGATGATTGGTGTGTGTGTTACGTAAACATACACATTCATTCATGGTTTAATTATGGTAATTGCGCACAGAAGATGCGAATACCATTGTGATAAGTGTGTGTATTTGTCAACAGTTGTGTGTGATAGTACAATGTGGGGAGTAGAGAAGCTCCCGGGGGAACAAAAGCCCCGACAGTGTATAAATGTGAAGTTGTGTGTTGTATTTTGATAAAATATATGTGTATATATACTATATAGTGATTCATAAAAGGGTATGAGATCATATAAAACCTAATGAGAATAAGATTCCATAGGCAACAGGATTAAAGTGTATGGGAATAACTGATGAGGACGAAGTTCTATCCTTGGAGATGTATGATCATGATTAGAATGATTTAAAAGATAGAAAATTGGAAATGAGTGATTTACTTGATGCTTGAAAATGAAGTGGGAGGTGGAACTTGATTTGCATGCGATCAAGGGAAGCCGAACACAAATTGGGGTGGAAGGATAGTTCGACACTGATGCTGATCACATCAGGGTTGGATGACTCTTGAAACTCCCTATAAGTGGTCACAAATAACCACGCTAAGGAAAGAAGCAAAGAGCTTAAGTTGGACTTGGAGTTGTGTGTGTTTTCAAAAGGATTTTAAATTGGTATTTATAAAACGTCGATAGATACTTTACATAATTAAAGTTCTCTTACTTAACCTCACAAGGAAAAAAATTTCAAATTTAAGTGATTGTTTTGATCTCCCAAAGGCACGGGGACGGAAGGTGTCCATCGCGACCGGGTTCTGCGGGATCACAGTGTGTATGTAAAAGATATTTTTGATTGTTATACATGCTATGACATGTTGTGTGGTATGTGTAATAAATGTTATTTTGGCTTTGATCTCCTAAAAGTGTATGCTATTGAGACCTATGAGTCTAAATGTGTTGTGTTACATAGACCTAAGTGTCTGAAGACTGTTATGTTATGGGGACCTATGTGTCCAAATGTTGTGAAGTTACCCGAGACCAGTGAGTCCAAGGGGTTGTTATGTATGTGTAAGTGTTGTTAAGATACCCGGACCAAAGAGTCCGAGGTTATCATGTGGATATGTTATGTTATGTGTGGATGTGAATGTGATGCCCGGACCATTAAGTCCGAGGTTGTGATGTAAAGTGTATTTGGTTATGGAAGTTTTATTTCTATAAGTAATCCCCGTATTCTAATCCAAGATGTGAGGGAAGTGTAAACTTCGAGGACGAAGTTCTTTTAAGGGGGGTAGATTGAAATACCCCAAACCTTGATATGTGGTTTAAATATCAAACTATGGTATGTAAAGGCTAAAAAGTGCCTTAGTAACATCAGTGAACAATTTAGACCATAGTAAATGCAATAAAGCATTAAGACACAGTTTGAGCAAAAACATGCTCTAAGCTATGAGTGAACTTGGCTAGGACCCGAAGAGCCTACCAAGACTTAATAATATTCAATTATGATTTAATAAGGCTAAATAAGTCCTTAGGAAACCTTGGTGGACAGTTAAACCAAATAAAACACAAGAAAATACCTTAAAGTCAATATGAGCAAAAATGTGCTCTAAGCTTGGGATAAATGTGTATAAGACCTAATGGTCATACCTATACCTTATAAATATGTTAATGAACATATTAAATCAATTACCAAAGAAAACCAAGCTTGAAAACAAGTTAAAACACAAAATGTGCTTAAGGAGTCTTAAAGCACGTTTTTGAAAAATTGTCTTGTAAATGAGTTTTGAGTGGCTAAATGTCCATCATTACTCTTAAATATACATGTGTACTATATAGTATCACATTTGGGTGGCTATATTAATGGGAAATCAAAAATTTCACTTCTAAGTGCCTTGTTTTAGTGAATAGTGATTTTTATAAGCTAGTTTGTAACATATAATGTTATAAGTAATTAAATTGACAAATAAAGACTAAAGTACCCTTCTAACTAAATGGGGGCCGGTTTTTCAAGGAGTAAGTCACCAAGTTGTAAAAGAAATCAAATAAGTAAAGTAAAACTTAAAGTAAAGTACTATTTTGCTTTATAACATAAATATCTCCAAAAGCAAACTCATCTTCTCATTTCCTTCTCTTCTTTCATTTCACACGGTTTCTTCACCTTCTCCTTTCCTCCATTTACGATTTGCAACAGCTCCTCTCTTCTCCATCTTCATTTCCTTGCCAAATCCAACTCCATGCTCCAAATCAAATTCTAAGACCATATTTGTCTTAGTTAGGTCAAGCTCTACACTTCTACCTTTTCAAATCTTCAAGAGCTCAATTTTGGTGCCATGGAGAATCACCATTGATGGAGCTTGAGCTTGTGTTTCTACACATTATTACTCTCCTTTGCTTCTAGGTAAGGAATCTCAAAGAAAAATCAAGTTTCCTCTCCTTTTAGTACATGACCGAAAATTCACCTCACCATGGTGTCTTTACCTTGCTTGTTTTAGCTTCATTTGAATCTTCCAAGGGCTAGGAGGAGCCCTCTCTTGATACTTATTCAAGTTCTCTTCCAATTCCAAGGTAAAACAATTACCTTAATGTGTTAAAACAATATGTGTAACTAGGGTTTACAATGAGATGAAGCATAATGCTTGAATACTCATTCTATTATTTGTACATTGTTTAGAAGTTGACAAACAACCAAACACCCCACCGGTTTTACAAGGAAACAAGAAAGAAGTTTGAGAGGAAAAGAGGTAAACAAACTATCTCAATGTAGTTTAAATGCCTTAGGAAAATGAGCTTGATTTGCTTAATAAAATACCTAAGGAGCCAATGGCGAATGAGCTAGTAAAATGCTCTCAAGGAGTTTATTAAGGGCATATGTATTGTTGGGTGTATTTGCAGGTCAAAGGCATTACTTATGTGGGAAATTCAGTGTTTAAGGTTTATGCAATTTAAGGGCCTAAGAGCCATGTTGTTTAAGGGCCTAAGTGCCAAGCAATTTAAGTTATGCACTATATTGTGATGTAGTGCTAAATGTGTGAAGTTTGTGTATAAAAAGTGTTTGATGGATTTTAGGTGTTCTTGAATGAAATAAGGTAAAAACCTAAGTGTTTGGATGTGAGTAAATACAAGAAGCTATGGCCAAATTTGGAAAATGTGTAAGAAGTTCTAAGTGTTTTAATGGTTTTGGTGAACTAGGAAGTGTTAAAAGTGAATAAATGTTTACTTGAGAAGAAAACATGTATTAAGGTGATTTAGAGTGATGCAAGGACTTAGGTGTTATCTTGGAAGTTCTAGGAATTCAATGTGTGTTTTGAGGATGTATTTACGTCTTGGAGGAGTTTGTTTAAGGTTTAGGTTATGATAATGTGCAAGGTGGGAATAATGTTTAGGTAAGGGTTTTGAGTAAGGAATTTTAAGAAGTTGTGAAAAGGAGATTTAGTTAGTAAGAAAAGGAGTTGAGAGATGATGTTAAGGTGTAGAGGAAACACCTTGGTGTAGTGGTCATTATTGGTGAACTACCACTTAGAAATCTTAAGGAGAAAACATCCTAAGTGCTAGGAATTTTGTAAGAAATCTGTGAATGATAAGATGGTTTTGGTGAGTGATTTAAAGAGTTTAGCACATGGCTAAAGGTGTGTTGATGTGCCAAATGATGTTAGGAAACATTATGAGGCTTTAGGAGAAGTTTGGTGAAATTGGTTAAGTGTTTAAAGACTTGGAAATTGAATGTTTTGCCGTGTCCGAACTTCCGTCCGACATGGAAGTTCGGACAGGCTCTGTTGGGTAAAGGATTTTCTCATTCTCGAACTGTGTCCGAACTTGGGAAGTCCGGACACAAGTTCGGACGTGACTGTTTCTATCTGGGATTTACTCTCGAACTGTGTCCGAACTTGGGAAGTCTGGACACAAGTTCGGACGTGTGTATGGTTTTTAGTATTGGGTCGCGGCTTGTGTCCGAACTTGGGAAGTCCGGACACAAGTTCGGACAAGGTGTTGTATGGACCAAAAACATTGTTTAAGGTATGGAAATGATGTGTAATGATGGGGATTGATGGTTAATGATGTTTTGAGGTTGTTAAGGACTTGTTAGGTGAGTTTTAATGACAATTAAGTGGGTGAAAAGTTGTAATAAAATGTGAAAGTAAAACAAGTTTAAAAAGTGAAGTTATGTACTAAGTTAACGGGGGAAAGTTATAAGCATTAGACATTAAACAATCATGTTACCCCGAAGTTAATAAAAGTATATGTAATGTTATCAGTTGTTCGAGGATTGCTCGAGGAACATAAGTGGATGTGATAAAGTGGACTCCGGTGACAGGTATGGTTTTCTTGCAACCTGTGTCCTACCGGATTACACCGACTTGTATGCCAATGTGTTTTTCTGTATGTTTGCCACGTTGTAAGATTAAACATGTAATGAGTTTACAGTAATTCATTTATGTGGCGTGTACAACTCCGATACCATTTAACCTCGGAAGTGTTAACCTTAGTTAACTGAGTCTAGGATCACATGAGAGTTCGGTATTCGGAGTAAACGACCCGAACCATGGGACGTACTAACCACGGCTATGCGTGTGTTAATTGTGTGATATGTGTATGTGAATGTAGGGATCTCCCTTGTGTGTTTAACCCGGTTGTATTACTGTATGGTGTGTAGTTATGATAGACTCCATAGTGGGGTTCTAACCAATATCTAAAGTAAGTATGTACTAACAGTGGTGAGGAATCCGGTTTGGCCGGTCGCGCGTTGTTTGGGAGAGGGTATCCTTCCTAGCCTTACCCTTCTCTTTGTTATGGTTGTTTCCCTCACGGGTTATGATCTCCCATTAGCTTACTCCAAAGCTTAGCTATTCTGACTTATGATCGGTTTAGGGGGAACATGTGTTTGTGTGGTGTGTTCGGGCCTCCAAACCCGAACCGCCTTAACTTAAGTTACTCGTCCAACTATTAGGACGGTAATGAGTGTTGTTGTTATTGTATAACGAGCTTATCATGAGACTGGCAACATTCTCTAGGCTCACCAGTGTATAAACAATGTTTGGGTCGGTTCCTAAGAGAACCACTCCCGTTATGTTATGTATTTTTGTTGTGATGCAATATCTATTGCGGTATTATGTTGTGCACGTGGAAACGTGCAAAGTGTTGTTAAGTGTTGTATGTAGTGTATGTTGTAGGTTGTATAATGTGGAGTGTGTGGATCATGGATATGATTCCCAGTTTGCGATAAGAGGCATTTAAGGATAACCCGATTTAAGGGTATGTGCCGTCTATTAAGGAAGTAGCTCCATTAGAGGAGGAATACTCTAGGGATGATGAATACCATGAGTGACTTATTAAGTAAGGATATATTATCCGTTTGTTGAGCCCGTTGAGGCGAATGATTATGTGTTGTGTGTTTACAGTTACATGTATGATTTAAAAATAATCAACCGCATGCTAAGACGACAATTAGTTGTGCGTGGCCCGGTAGTATGTGGGCTGCGGGATTACCATACCAGCAAAGGTGCTGAGCCCCTTGGGGGCCACCCTCTCTCTTCTTTTCCTATTTCAGGTACGAAGTGCTGGAAGCCGTTCGAGAGTAGGACGGGTAGTCGTCGTACATGGGTAATCATTTAAGTGTATGTATACAGTAGGTGTAGTAAGACCGAAATTGTTGTCGGCATCAGTTTATAAATACTCGGTATAGTTGGAAGGCGCCGTTGTTGTTGTTGTTAATGGAAAGGGATAGTAATGTGTAGTCGCTCGGGAATTTAGCCCATCAGACCGGTACAATGTATGTGTATTAGCCTTGTTAGCCACGTGGGTGGCTAACGGCGTGTAACACCAACGAGCTTAGTATTGTGATGAGGTTGTTTTTCCGCTGCAGTTTATTGTAAGTGTGTTAATGTTGGATGGGGTGTTACAGGGCCTGTCCGAACGTCCATGTCCGGACGGATGTTCGGACAAGGCAAAACACTCATTTTCTAAGCCTTCAAACACTTAACCAATTTTCACCAAACTTCTCCTAAACCCTCATAATGTCTCCTAACATCATTTGGTACACTTTACCCTCATACAACATCATAAAACTCATTTTCTATCTCCTTAAACACATTAAATCATTCACCAAGATTCACCTTAATCATTATACATCTTCCTTGTAATAATGCTAACACTTGTAATGCCTTCCTCTAGGTTCCTAGGTGGTGGTTCATACCTAATGTAACCACTATGCCAAATGTTTTCCTCACCACTATAACATCATCTCCCAAGCATCTTTCACTATCTAAAACTCTCTTAAGCATTTACTTAATGTTCCTTCACAACCTAAACTTCCTTCCTAGTTGTTTACCAACTTTTACCTAAGTTCTAAATACTCAAATACATTCTCTTGACTCATAAATCCTCCATGGTGATACCTAAGTCATTATAAGTCATTAAAACACCTTAACTTCACCCTTTTTCATCAAGACAACGTATAGAACATTCCTAGTACTTCCTAGTCATTAAATTCCCTTAGAATATCCAAAACACTTAAACTCTCCTTTAAATTTTTGCCATAGGTTCTCTAGTATATAGTACCTCCTAACACATGGTTTTTCTCCATCAAACAACCAATACCACACAAATTCTTATCACAACACTTATCACACAATTTTCACTAAAACTTCACCACATCATCAAATAGTGCTCAAACTTAAAATGCTTGGCACTTAGGCCCTTAAATGACAATAATCTTAACCACTGAATTTCCACATATATTGCCTTCAACCTGCGAATACACTCAACAAGGCTCCCATTGAAATTAAAATGCTTCTTGTACTTCACCTTTATATTCTTAAACTATCTCTTTTTCTCATTTGCTCCTTAGTCACAAGTTCACAAGCATAGTCATTGTTCCTCCTAGGTTTATATAACCCTTTTCTAATGTAAACTCTACACTAAACTCATCACATATCTAATTCCCATTCCCTTAAACAACAAAACACCTTAAGGTAAGTAATTTACCTTGTTCTTTTACAAGCTTAAAAGCTTTCTTCCTTAGGTTTTTCTTTGTTCAATCTCGATCACCAATGTGTGTCTCCTTGCCAATGTTCTAACCAATATCCAATGACTCCAATGAGTACTAGATAACACATTAACCCTAAGGGACAAACCCTAGGTTTAAAAATATGTTTTAAGGTATTAATGTGATTGTTTTACCTTGGTTTCTCAAGACAAACTTGGATGTGAAGCAAGAAGGACCTCCTCTCTCCTTTGAAGAGTAGAAACAAGCTAGAACAAGGCATAAACATGGAGTCCCATGAGTATATATTTTCGGACATGTGAAGAAAATGGTGGAAACCTAGATTTTCTTACACTTTCTTTACCTTAAGAGAATGGAGATGCCAATGGAGTCTCCAAACTTGAATTTCCTCCTCTAATGGTGGTTTGACTTGGCACCAAAATGAAGCTCTTGAAGTTTTGAAAAGATAGAAAGGAGGAGCTTGAGCTAACTAAGAAGAATATGTATTTTGTTTTGGATTTGGAGCTTAAATGAGCAAGTGGTGTGCAAGAGAAGATGGAGCTTTCATGGAGTTGAGCTCTACGTGAATGGAGAAGAGAAAGAGAGCAAGAAATCGTGGGAAACAAGGAAGAATGAAGAAGTGAGGAGAGAGGTAAGCAAAATGTGATATTTATCTTAAAAGGTGAATAGTACTTTATGCTTTATAACTTACTTATTTTGCTTTCTCTTTACTTAGCTAGATAAGTGTGGTGAGTCACACTTAAAAAACCGGCCCCCTTTAGTGAATGAGGGTAGTTTAGTCTTTGTTGACCAAATGTCTCACTTATATAGACTTATGTTATAAACTAGCTTAATTAATTCACTATTCATCAAAAACAAGGCACATTGTTGTGAAATTTTTGATTTCCCATTGATATAGGCCTCCAAATGTGATACTATATAGTACACATATAATTAAAGAGTAATGATGGACATTTAGCCATTCAAAACTCATTTACAAGACAATTTTTCAAAAACGTGCTTTAAGACTCCTTAAAGCACATTTTGTGTTTTAACTTGTTTTCAAGCTTGGTTTTCTTTGGTAATTGATTTGAAATGACCATTAGGATATTACTAAGGTCTTAGAACAATATTTGGGCACTCTCCCAAGTCTCTCCAAGCTTAGAGCACGTTTTAGTTAAAACTGCTCTTTTGGTGTTTCCTTATATTTTCTTTGATTAGAAATGTTTCTTAATGTTTCTAAGGCATTATTTAGCCTCCTTATATCTTAGTTTATCATTTAAACACCATATCTAAGTTTGGGGTATTTCAATCTACCCCCCTTAAAAGAACTTTGTCCTCAAAGTTCACACATGTGTTTAACCATTCACGGTACACAATTCTCTTAATCTTAATACCACATCTTATATTCACATTCATACATCTCAAGACTCAAAGGTCAATCTCAAATACAATACATAAGTATTATACATAACTCAAACTTACACCGAAGTGTAGCAACTTACACAAATTCACATCTTAAACAACCAAACAAACGACAAACATGATCGTTTCCTAACTCAAAAGCGAGGAAGCTCTACCCCCCTTAAAAAGGGGTACGCCCCGTACCCTATACAGACGATCTAGTCAGTAAATAAAGAAGGGTACTTCGCCCTCATCTTATCCTCTAATTCCCACGTGGCCTCTTCGACATCCTGGTTAGACCAGAGAACCTTCACCAGTCGCACTGACTTGTGGCGAGAGTCCCTAGTCTTACTGTCCAAGATTCTCTGGGGAGTCTCCATGGATCTCATATTTGGCTCTAAAGTCAACCTCTCAGGTTCTAACACATGGGAGGGGTGGTGCATGTATTTCTTTAGCTGCGAAACATGAAAAACATCATGCACTTTACCCAGCTCAGCAGGTAAATTCAACCTGTAAGCAACTGGGCCCACCCGCTCCGTAATCTCATAAGGACCAACAAATTTCGGGCTTAACTTGCCCTTCTGCCCAAACCTGAATACACCCTTCATCGGTGATACTCGCAGAAATACCCGGTCGCCCACTGCGAACTCCAGGTCTCGTCGTCGAACATCAGCATACGACTTCTGCCTATCTTGAGCAGCTTTCATGTTCTCCCTGATTTGCTGAACTTCAGCCTTTACTCGTTCTAAGTACTCTGGTCCTATAATGACCGTCTCACTCGACTCATCCCAGCAGAGCGGTGTACGACATGGTCTACCGTACAACGCTTGAAAAGGTGCCATCTTGATCGAAGCGTGATAGCTGTTGTTGTATGAAAACTCGATCAGATGCAATCTGTCAATCCAACTGCCCTGGAAGTCTAAGGCACATGCTCTAAGCATGTCCTCGAGTGTCTGAATAGTACGCTCAGTCTGACCATCTGTCTGAGGATGGAACGCGGTACTCAGTTTGAGTTCTGTACCCAACGCTTCTCTGGTAGCTCTCCAGTACCTCGAAAGGAATCTGGTATCTCTATCTGACACTATGGTCTTTGGTATGCCGTGATGTCTCATTATTTCTTTCTCAAATAACTCAGCTAATTTGGTCACCTTCCAAGTATCCTTCATCGGTATGAATCGGGCTACTTTGGTAAGGCGATCCACCACCACCCATATCATGTTGAGACCTCCCCTAGCAGGTGGAAGTCCAACTACGAAGTCCATGGAGATATCATGGAACTTCCACTCCGGAACTGGCATCGACTGTACCATTCCGCCCGGTCGTCTGTGCTCGAATTTCACCTTCTGGCATGTGAGACACCTCAAGACGAACTCGGTAACATCTGTCTTCATCCCCGACCACCAAAGTATCTCTTCATGTCTTTATACATTTTAGAGGCTCCCGGATGGATGGAAACTGAAGAACAGTGTGATTCTCTAAGTATATCGGTCTTTCAGATCCGTGTTACCTCGTGGTATGCATAATCGGCCCTTAGTCTGATCAGATCATCATCATGAAGTCTGAAGTCGTATTTCTGACTCTCAAAGGTACCATCTGTCAGCTTCTGTCTGACCTCTTTCATATACTCATCTGTCCTCTGAGCCTCTCGCACCTCATCAACCAAGCTGGAGAAAGAAACTAGCGAATGGAGTGAGTGTGCTCGACGGCTCAGGGCATCTGCTACATTGGCCTTCCCTTCTTTGTATTGGAGGTCAATGTCATAGTCTTTCAGAAACTCTAACCATCTCCTCTGTCGAAGATTTAACTCCTTCTGAGTGAATATGTATTTCAAACTCTTGTGATCGGTGTAGATCGTGACACTAACCCCATATAAATAGTGGCGCCATATCTTCAAAGCGAAGACTACAGCTCCCAGCTCTAAATCATGTGTGGGGTAGTTCTCCTCATGTTTCTTCAACTGGCGTGAGGCATATGCCACCACCTTGCCATGTTGCATGAGCACGCAACCCAGCCCTCTGCCGGATGCATCACAATAAACCTCAAAGCCCTCTGTACCGTCTGGAATGGTCAGTACCGGTGCAGTGGTCAGTGAGTCCTTCAAGCGCTGAAATGATCTCTCACAGTCAACTGTCCACAGAAATGGTGCGTCTTTCTTCATCAGACTGGTCATCGGCTTCGCGACCTTGCTGAAATCTCTAACAAACCTCCTGTAGTAACCTGCCAGACCGAGAAAGCTCCGAATGTCGGTAACAGTCTTCGGCCTTGGCCAGGTACGTACGGCATCAATCTTTGCTGGATCCACTGCGATCCCAGCATCCGAGATGACATGACCTAGGAAAGAGACCTGGTCAAGCCAAAACTCACACTTGGAGAACTTAGCATATAGCTGGTTCTCCCTCAATATTTCTAACACCCTCCTCAAATGCTTCTCATGCTCAACCTTAGACTTTGAATATATCAGAATGTCATCAATAAAACCACAACCGACTTGTCCAGCTGCTCCCGGAACAAGCGGTTCATCAGATCCATAAACTTCGCCGGTGCGTTCGACAAACCGAACGGCATCACTGTAAACTCGTAGTGGCCGTATCGTGTCCGGAATGCCGTCTTCTCAATGTCTCCCTCCTTAATGGCTATCTGATGATACCCCGATCTGAGATCAATCTTGGAAAACACAGATGCTCCCTTCAACTGATCGAACAATCGTCAATGCGGGGTAGTGGGTACTTATTCTTCACTGTCACTGCTTCAGCTCTCTGTAGTCGATGCAAGGCGGAGACTACCATCCTTCTTCTTCACGAAGAGGACTGGCGCTCCCCATGGTGACACACTTGGTCTAATGAATCCCTTATCCAACAAATCTTTCATTGTTCCTTTAACTCAGTCATTTCTGCCGGAGCCATACGGTATGGTGCTTTGGCTATCGGTCCGGTACCAGGTAGCAGCTCAATGGTGAACTCTACCTCCCGAGTGGGTGGCATGCCGGGAGTTCCCGTGGAAATAGATCGGGGAACTCCGACACTACCGGTAAGTCGGGGTCGAACTCAGGGTCTCTCTCTATGTCCTGTACATAGCAGAGGTATACTTCTTCCTTTCTCCTTAATCTCTATGCATATGCATTGCCATGGCGGTGATGATCTTAGTCGAAGGCTCCTGGGCCTCTGGCGGTATGTATTGTTACCCCAGACGGACTCCTGAGCAGCAATCTATGCTCGGCGCAGAGGATACGTCCCTTGTGCCGCTCCAACCAGTTCATCCCGAAGATAACATCAAATCCTAGCTTACTGAACTCAATGAAACTGACTGGGAAGTCTTCCCCCCTTAATTCTGATGGTGGCTCCTCGGTAGTAACGAGTGCAACGAACCTTCTCCTTAGACGGGAGCGTAACCGTGAAGTCGGGTAGCTCCTCAGCGTCTAGCCCCAACCTGCTCGCAAATGATGCAGAGACAAAGGTATGCGAGGCCCCTGAGTCGAAGAGAACTGATGCCTCAATCCCATTGATCGGAAAGGTGCCGGTGAGGATAGTACCGCTGGCGTCGGCCTGTGCCTCTGTGAGTATGCTTAGTGCACCTTCCGTACCGAGTCCATAACCTAATTGTGTTCACAAGCTCCATGAGTATTAATGGTATAACAAGAGTCGTAACAATTTATATGAACAACACTGTTATTTTATTTATGACCATCCTGTTTACAACATGTGCTTCAATCTTACATCTCATTTCTCATCTCATTCTAACATTACATGGCTAATATTGTCTAAAGGTTAGGTTCAATCTTCCTGGTCTCATATGCGTCGCATTGATTACTGCTGACGGTGCTGTATTCACTGATTGCTTGATTCTCTAATCCCATGGTATAACATCCTTGATTCTCCTCCCAAAATTAATACATCACCTGACTTAAGTACTATCTTATCTGCACGGTCCGCACGCTTCTGCTCGCCGTATAAAAACTCCGCATCATCTCCAATGGACCAAGACACTACGGGTATCCCTCTTTCGAGAGACTCCGTTGTCTCGTCGTCCCTATCCTGGTGTAGTCCCAGTTTCCCATCTTTTTCGTAGAAGTTTACAATGCAAATGTCTGGCTGGATGTCTGGAATCGGTTCAGCTTCCAACTGCTGAGCGATTTCCACGACTTGTGCAATAACTGGATGGAACTCTTCGGGTATTCCCGGTGGTGAGTCTCCATCTCGCTCCCTCATGGTTTGGTAATTCTTGGCATACGATTCCAATCCTTGCCCAAGCTCATCATCTTTAATTTCATCCTTGCTCCCCCTGGGTACTCCGGTGTGTAAAACCTCCCGGTCCCATTCCTAGTTGATTGCATCTCCTGATGATGGCTACTTGTGCGTCGGGTGTCAGGTATCCCCTTAATAAAATCATACCTGGGCGGATAACCTGACATTGTTCGGTTGGAAAGTGTATGGTTTCGATGTCGGTGTGCTCCGGTTAGATGTAGATGGTATGGGGTAGCAGATGTTGAATCTTCCTAAAGTGGTAGTAGGTTATGTCTTACTTATGTTCTAATCTCATCTTATTCTTACTTAACTCATATATTTCACCAAACATGCATGATAATGCGGTAAGCAGGTAGTTTTATTACTAAATGGTTATAGTGGTACCTGGCCTCGATGAGGGCTCAGGTCATCGTCCCGGTCCACCATGTGAGAGTGGCCCCGTCTTCTGGGTCGCCCGGGTTCTTGTCCGCCGGCTGCTGCACTTTCCTCTGACCGTCAGATCCAGCTCCCTGATCGGTTGCCCTTGCCCCTGGTATCGGGCCTATAGGCTCTGCTAGCAGGGTTCCGGTAACACTCGTATGCCCGGTGTCCATACACTCCGCAGAAGTTGCACTCCACCTTATTCCCCTTACAGTCGAGCCCGGGGTGGTCCTTGTGACACCACCTACAAATGAAGCGTCGCTGGTAGCCACCACCGGCTCCCTCTCAGTCTCAGATCCTGATGATTCTATTGTCAATTCTCATATCTCAATGGTTAATAATTTATTTCTTAACTCATTCAATATCAATTTCCTTACCCTTTGGCGCCTTAGAGCGCAGGGGTGTAGCTGCAATAGCGTATGTCAGCTTCAATGGCTCTTCCGAAGCCTTCTCCTTCTCCTCCTTCCCTTTCGGGTTCTGATTTTTCTGGGCCTGAGGCTGGTACTTCTGTTTCTTGTACCCTCCTTGCCCTTGACTTTCTGAGCTCTTCCCAGACTCTTCCTCTTTGCATTCTCCTCGTCCCTCAGCTGGACGGTAATCTCCACCTTAGCAGCGGCATGATAGCACTCCTGCTTTTCCATAGTATTAGTCTCACTTATTTCTCATAATCTAAATCTTATTCATCACTTACTCAAATCTCAATCATTCTTATTACCTGCAAGGTAGTGTAACTCGTCGGCCCCATGCCGTAGCGGAGTCGATGGCTAAGCCCGCCATAGAAGCGGTCCACCAAGATCTGGTCAGAATACCCTAGACCTGGCAGAAGACGGAGCAAGGCAGTGAACTCTGAGTATACTCGTCCACTGTCATCTTGTCCGACTGCTTAAGCGCATCTAACTGCAAGCGCTTCTTCGTCTGGACATGGGCGGGGTAGTACTTTGCCCGTAGCAAGGCGGTGTACTGCTCCCAGCCGAACTCTGGATTGGCCACATGCTCGGCCCTCACCAGCTTCCACCAATCGCCCGCCGCCCCCTTCAGGTAGAAAGCAGCTAAGCGCACCTTGATCCCAGCAGGGACATCAAGGGTCTCGAAGGCGGTCTCCAGCTCGGAGATGTACGCCTCAAGCTTGGCGGGATCGGTCTCCCCCTTAAAATGAGCGGGTCGAAGATCTGATAGACTCTTCACCCAGTTTGGTTCCCTAGGTTGTGGCGGTGGAGGTGGTGCACCCACACCAGGCTGATAGCCCATGTGCCCTAAAGCGGCAGCTACGATCTCTGCGATCGTCTGCCCTCCAGGTATCCCTGGAATATCCTCACCCCGGCCGCGACCTCGGCCTCCTCTAGGGCGTCCTGCCATCTGAACAAGCATAACTTACATTAGATTCGTACTCACCATTGTTTTGGTTAGTAAATTTATAACGTCCGTAGACGGTAAAGACAATCCACACTTATTAGTGGTCATCTGACTCTACTCACTCTAACTTCTCACACCCTTAACCCAATACTTACTCCTTAACTTATATCCTAACTCGGTGGTTACTTATGTCCGGTATTTCTTGATCAGAGCGTAACTACGCTCTGATACCACTTTTTGTAACACCCCATCCAAATCCTATCGTGGTTATCGCAATCTGAACACTTAATCGAATACGTCGCAGCGGAATAAACAACACCTGGACCTTGCCACGGTCTGATCGTTAGAATATACCGGCTTAAATACTTACAATACTTATCCAAAAACACTTATCCAACTTAAACATCAACATTCATAATACCACAACCAACCGAGTACTAGTATCTTAAACATAATCCCAAACTTACATCAGTTTAATATAAACAGTCGGGTGCACAGGCGCAACCCGAACTCAAAATAAAAGTCCCAACCTAAGTCTAACCGCCTACTCTCGTAGTGCGTCCTCACGGGCCTCTTACCTGCAAGTGTAAAAATAGCCCCCGAGGGGGTCAGCACGAATGCTGGTACACCCTCTCATGGCCCCCAAGCTAACGGGGCTACGACGACTAATTGTCGATAGCATGGAAATTGATTACATACACAAGCATAACATGAAGTGCAATAACAATAACCACAGATGAACATATATAGTTCGCAAACAATGAACGACTCAAGCGTTCCCTTATCAAGTGGGTTAGTAACCCCCTCCTTAGTCCTCATTTCCTTAATCTCAGTTCCTTACCTTACCTTAATCTCAATCTCAATCTTAATCTCAGTATACAAACCTTTCCTGGAAGGGATTGGTTGTAGCTTAATTCGAACCTGGGATTTAGGTGATCCCACCGCACCATCTTAATGCCACCTACTCTGGACGGGAGTCCAGCGCAGCTGAGCCGGCAACCGGCCCTAGGCTACAAGTCCGAAGACAAGTCCTTAAGCGGAGGGCGGATCTGATTCAGATACCGTCCCCCTTTTTCCTTAGCATGCATGACCGGAGATCGGTCCCGGGTTTCCTCACTCAAGTTCCAGTTAGTAGACATCTTAAACACCATGTGCTAGCTAAGCCCTAACGGGCATTAACCAACGACCATCAAACTTAACTCTTATTCTTAACTCAGTAAGTACTAAACTTGGTTAGTAACAATCTCAAGTCTCGCGGGTTAGTGTAAATATAACACAATCACAACGAGAACCATATAACCGGTTGCATGCTTTATCTTGTTTTAGTCATAGCAAATAAACAGATAGCACACAAGCCGAGGGACACCTCGTTAGCAAGCAGGTCACAAGAAGGACTGTACCGTTCACCGTCGATCGTTGTTTGACTAATCTTCTTCGGGGTCCCAACTCACAAACCTAAAACATTCATTCATTTTTAGGTTATTAGTTATTTGCACCTTACTTAACTCACTTAGTCCCTAAGGACTTCCATTCAATAACCTCTCAAGTCTTTATCACTTAGCTTACAAACTTAACTTTAAACATTAAAACTTATACTTAAGCTTAACTTAATTCCTTAAGTTCTTAGGGCTCCAATCATTACCACCCTACTAATGGCATACCCTAATACCAATTAACACCCTCAGAAATTAAAATTTCTTTTTTTTTTGTTTTTAGGCTCGACCGGACTTACCGACCGGACTTGCCAAGTCCGGTCCGTTCCAGTACCCTTTACCGTTTGAAAATTCTACCCCGACCGGACTTACAAGTCCGGTCCCCAAGGTCGGTCCATTCCCGAGAGTTCTCCCGTGAAAATTTTAAGCCCGACCGGACTTGACAAGTCCGGTCCCATGTCCGGTCTATTCCAGAAACTAATTCCCTCACAAAACACAAGCCCGACCGGACTTGTAAGTCCGGTCGATTCCAGAAACATTTTCCGGTAGTGTAACAGAGCCCGACCGACCTTGCAAGTCCGGTCCTAAGGTCGGTCGGCTCCAGAAACTTTTTCTAAATTCTCTTTCAACTCCAAACTTCTCCTCATATATTCTAATATGTTATAACCTCATTTGGGCACCTCAAATACACCTTAAGCCCTCCTTTAAATACCTTAAATCATCCACCAAGATCCACCTTAGTCATTATGCATTTTCCTTGTAATAATGCTAACACTTGTAATGTTTTCCTCTAGGTTTCTAGGTGGTGGTTCATACCTAATGTAACCACTATGCCAAATGTTTTCTTCACCACTATAACATCATCTCCCAAGCATCTCTCACTATCTAAAACTCTTTTAAGCATTTACTTAAAGTTCCTTAACAAGTTTAAACTCCCATCATCATCACATTATTTCCTTCCTAGTTGTGCACCAACATTTGCCTATGTCCTAAACACTCGAATACATTCTCTTGATTCCTAAATCTTCCATGGTGATACCTAAGTCATCATAAGTCATTAAAACACCTTAACTTCACCCTTTTTCATCAAGACAACCTATAGAACATTCCTGGTACTTCCTTAGTCATTAAATTCCCTTAGAATATCTTAAACACTTAAACTCTCCTTTAAATTTTGCCATGGGTTCTCTAGTATATAGTACCTCCTAACACATGGTTTTTTCTCCAACAAACAACCAATACCACACAAATTCTCATCACAACACCTTAACACCCAATTTACACTAAAACTTCACCACATCATCATACAATGCTTAAACTTAAAATGCTTGGCACTTAGGCCCTTAAATAACAATAATCTTAACCACTGAATTTCCACATATATATGCCTTCAACCTGCGAATACACTCAACAAGGCTCCCATTGAAATAAAATGCTTCTTGTACTTCACCTTTATATTCTTAAACTATCTCTTTTCTCATTTGCTCCTTAGTCACAAGTTCACAAGAATAGTCATTGTTTCTCCTAGGTTTTATAGCACCTTCCCAATATAAACTCTACACTAAACTCATCATATACCTACATCTCATTCCCTTAAACAACAAAACACCTTAAGTAAGTAAGTAATTTACCTTGTTTTCTCACAAGCTTAAAAGCTTTTCTCCTTAGGTTTTCTTTGTTCAATCTCGGTCACCAATGTGATTCTCCTTGCCAATGTTCTAACCAATATCCAATGACTCCAATGAGTACTAGATAACACATTAACCCTAAGGAACAAACCCTAGGTTAAAAATATGCTTTAAGGTATTAATGTGATTATTTTACCTTGGTTTTCTCAAGACAACTTGGGTATGAAGCAAGAAGGACCTCCTCTCTCCTTTGAAAGTAGAAACAAGGTAGAACAAGGCATAAACATGGAGTCCCATGAGCACTAATTTTCGGACATGTGAAGAAAATGGTGGAAACCTAGATTTTCTTACACTTTCTTTACCTTAAGAGAATGGAGATGCCAATGGAGTCTCCAAACTTGAATTTCCTCCTCTAATGGTGGTTTGACTTGGCACCAAAATGAAGCTCTTGAAGTTTTGAAAAGATAGAAAGAAGGAGCTTGAGCTAACTAAGAAGAGTATGTATTTTGTTTTGGATTTGGAGCTAAAATGAGCAAGATGTAGCCAAGGGAAGATGGAGCTTTCATGGAGGTTGAGCTCTACGTGAATGGAGAAGAGAAAGAGAGCAAGAAACCGTGTGAAATAAGGAAGAATGAAGAAGTGAGGAGAGAGGTAAGTCAAATGTGATATTTATCTTAAAAGGTGAATAGTACTTTTACTTTATAACTTACTTGTTTTTGCTTTCTCTTTACTTAGCTAGATAAGTGTGGTGAGTCACACTAAAAAAACCGGCCCCCTTATATGAATGAGGGTAATTAAGTCTTTGTTGACCAAATGTCTCACTTATATAGACTTATGTTATAAACTAGCTTAATTAATTCACTATTCATCAAAAACAAGGCACATTGTTGTGAAATTTTTGATTTCCCATTGACATAGACCTCCAAATGTGATACTATATAGTACACATATTAATTAAAGAGTAATGATGGACATTTAGCCATTCAAAACTCATTTACAAGACAATTTTTCAAAAACGTGCTTTAAGACTCCTTAAAGCACATTTTGTGTTTTAACTTGTTTTCAAGCTTGGTTTTCTTTGGTAATTGACTTAAAATGACCATTAGGATATTACTAAGGTCTTAGAACAATATTTGGGTACTCTCCCAAGTCTCTCCAAGCTTAGAGCACGTTTTTGTCAAAACTGCTCTTTTGGTGTTTCCTTATATTTTCTTTGATTAGAAATGTTTCTTAATGTTTCTAAGGCATTATTTAGCCTCCTTATATTTTAGTTTATCCTTTGAACACCATATCTAAGTTTGGGGTATTTCACTAGCTCATGCAGGCAAAGACAGAAATAAACAAACAGGCTTTAAAGACTCAAACAGGATACTTGATCGATCCTCGTGAATTCCAAGGTAGTGCCCACACCTTGCATTCCAGACTAGCCATCACCCCCCTTGCTCCTGACTAGCAATCTGCTTCTTTTCCTTGTCTCTCTCTTGCTCTGAAATCGGTTTAACCGTGGCTGAACTAGAGAATACCTTACCCTTCCCTTTCCTTCTACCATCCAGGAGTTGAAGCTCCCAATATTTAGCACAAGATGCTTCACAAGGAACTTCATTAAACTTCCTCTTATGCGGGCAACTAGAGGCATCCTTGAGATTACCATCCTACATAGGCATAACCACCGGCTTACCCACCCATGTGAAAGAATTTGGTGGTACAGGTGCCCAAATGTGGTTATTCTCTCTTTTGGTTTGAGCACACCACGGGTCACAAAGCTTCATCTTTTCTGCTTGCCTCCTTACTAGGTACGTTTCCATAGATAACCACATTCCAAACGGATCTCTTCTCTCATCCATTGGTCATACATTCAGACATGCAGCAGTTGTATGAGTGAATAATTCGTAAATAGAGCATATTGACAGCATGATGTCATATGAGATAGTTAAAATGAAATACTGTCTGTCAATCATCATAAGTAAAGAACTAAGAATAGGTATCTTGAGATTGATTAGTACTTTAAAATGTAGGAACTTAAAACCTGATGCTTCTCCATCTTCAATCGCACCGAATAAACACCCAAGCTTTTGCGTGGCCCTTCTAACAAACTCCAGCTTATGATGATGTCGCAGGACATCATATACCCTAACCTAGAATAGAATCCAGCTGAAATCTTGTTGTGCAATAGGTTTCATCGAGTTCAAATTTTGTATCACCAAAAGGTTGATGTTGATCGTTCATGGGCCTCTAATCCTAATCACTTCCATAGCCTCAACAAAATCAAACTCAAATATAAAAAGATTCACACCAACCTTCATGAATTTGAATCCACCATAGCCCAATATCCCTAAAGGATTTGTGCTAGCAATGTTGCACAAAATCAGAATGACCGGGCTATTAAGCACCGCATGGTCATCAGGCTTAATGCGTTGACCAGGATAGTATCCATGTTTTGAAACAAGAGGGAAGGTAAGTGACACACAAGGCAGAGGTTATGTTAAATACCCTATAAATTAACATACATTAATTTAGGGTATTTCTTTTATTAAACCCCAAATAATACTATTAAACACTAAATTATTATATGGTATTATGAAATTAATAATAAGATTTATAAGTCAATAAATCTTGGAAAAATTTCTAGACACTCCAATTATATTATAAAGATTTTAGAAATATTTGGAGCACTGAATTCAATCATAAAAGTCAACATAAAATCAAGGAAACCTTAAAGCTCCTTAAGCCTTGCTAGGGTTGAATTTTTTGAGAATGGTCAAACCAGCCAATGAAACCTATACCAATAAAAAGGTTATGGAAAACCAAGATTATTGAATATAAGAACGTTAAAAACGGATCATCCTAGCCAAAGTTATGATATAATGAAGTTTAGAGCCAAAATTTAGAGGGTTGCTGACATGGCTAGGGTTGCTGACTCGGCCGCTGACTCAGACACGCACCTCGGGAGTCATTCCAAGCCAGGTCACCGCTTTCTCCCCCAAAAATTGGCTAAGTCTTCTCTACAACCATCAGAACGTTGCCCTATCTTCAGACCTCAATTTCTCAGCCGTCTTTTTGTATTTTTGAACACCGTCTTCTACATTATCTTCTCCTACAAATCTAGTTTCTAACCATTACTCACACTTGACCTAATTCCTCCTACATTCATCACAAAGTTGATCTGAAGTTGCCTCCTTGAGAATCTGCAACCTAGAATTTCCAGAAATCCATTTGATAAGGTAAACTTCGTCTTATCATATCTCTTCATCCTTGAATGAAAATTCTCATTCTATAGCTTGTTTTGTAGATCTTTAACTCCTCTACAACTTTACTTTTTACACCAAAGGCTGATTCTCAATCGTGTGGAAGATCGAGACATCTAAAGTTCCCAATTCGGCCATGGCAGTGCACTGCCCAGATTTCCAGAAAACGATTAGGTAAACCCAGATCTTGTGAGATCTGTAACTTTCTCTTTAATCCATCAATTTCAATAATTCTTCCACTGGTTTCTAGAGTTACATGTCTACTTTAAATTGTGATAGATTTCATGGATTGAGTCGCTCTCAATTGGATTGAGTTGATTTGTGAAGTTGCCTACCTGAACTTCACATAAAATCATAGCTTTTCTAGAAAAACGCAAGGTATAAACCCCAAACTTTCAACTTAAATTTCTTCATGTGTAGTACGTATTAGATTAAGAAGTTTCTATCAAATTATACAGCTATATTTCATCTTTCGATTAAGCCCAAACACATGGCCTAATTCGATCTAAAACGTATTTTATAGATCTGCAAAGTTCACTAATCGAACCGCCTGAAGGTTCAAACTTTTCCAAAAAATCGATTTCAATTTTCCTCACTGGTGCATCTCCGGTATGTTTCCGATCAATTCCACCGATTATGTAATTCGTTGTTGTATTTCCGATCTAACCCAACTACCAATTTAACCTATAATGCATTGTATAGGGGGAATTTATAGAAATGCGAATCGCAAACTGAACAAGCCCTAAGTCGAACAACCCAGATTCGAAATCATAGCACACCGCATTATAGGTAATGAAATTAGTACCATTGGATTCGTCTTTTAATTTCGAATCGAACAAAACAAAAATCGCCGAATTCCATTTTGTAGATCGTGAGGAATCGACTGATTCCCATTCGCGGTGTTTAGGGATTTATCTGAAGAACTCGAGATTCCAGGGCCGTCCGATCGTAGTTAGGAGAAACGGACGGCAGAGATTATAACGTAGGTGATTGTTAATAAATTAAGTTAATATAAGTTATAGAATAATACTCTATCTTACTAGATTTATTTAATGGCCTTCCCTAATGTATTTTGACACGAAATTTTAACCATAGATTCCTTATAAAATCTAGTTTTCTTTCATGTAAATTAATATGGGTTTTGAGTTTTTAAATGTAAGTTATAATTTTTGTAAGTTCTGAGTATTATGGATTTATTTAGATAATTAACAATGATATATTTATGAAATAAAAAATTTATAATATGTCTAAAATGTCATAATTACTATATATTAAATTTGAGAATTTTTTTACGAGAGGAAATGGGTCTAAAAATTGTAATTCTGAAATTTTCATAAATTACCTTATGATATATGGTTTTAATGTAATGAAAATTAAAAGTATAGTGAATTTATAAACTTTATAGGTTGGAAGTAATATAAGAAGGCTAAACTAACACTTAATACAGAATGTTAATAAATATTTTTGGGTATAAACTTTTAAGTGAAGTAAAGAAATAAAAGAAATAAATATTATCTTAGGTTAAATCAAGGAATTTAATTAACCTACTTTTATGTTAACTATATACTATCGAAGTTAATATTCTAAATTGAAACTAAGGGAAATACTTTATCTTATGAATCATAAATTGGATGTGGATGTGTGTACAAGTTAATAGGAATAATTAAATACAATAAGCTACGTAAAGAATGTTTTAAATAAATCCTAATATATAGATAACAAAAATAAATAAAAGGAATAAATACCTTATAGAAGATGGAATGTGAAGAAACTAGTAAGTCAAACTAAACCTATACATGTTACTAATAGTTAGAATTTTTAAATACAACATCTAGACGAAATAAATTAGGGTTATGAGATAAAGTTATAATTAGACCTTGCCATGGGAATATCCAACATTAACCTTAGAGTCAAAATCAAATACTAAATGGATAAATTAACTACAACCTAAGAGTTTTAAAGTAAGATAAATCTTGATCTAGGATAAGAAGATGGAATAAAGTGTACATAGTGCGGGCTTGGGATAACCTACTGGGCCTAAGTCCATGAACCCCAAAAGCCCACTTAAACAATTCAGCGAGAGTTTGGGTCACTCTCAGGATAAAACCCTAAATCATTCCAGATTAAAAATGAAATGGGCCTAATGAAAGATTTAATTAACAAGATTCAGCCCAGATCCTTATGAGAGAGTAATTGTAAACTAGAGACTATAAACCAGTAAGAGTAAAAGATGTTTAACTTTACAAGTTCCTTAACTAATCAATACTTGGAACACCACGATTATAGGTTATTAGTGGGGGATCACACACTCAAGTTAGTTACTGCTTCTACACATACCAGGTACAATTTCTCGTACTCAAATACTTTTGCTAACAGACTTAAGGAGACGTTTTGAAAAACGCTAACTAAGCTTAAATGAATTTCAAAAAGAATCTGTTTGTGTGACTTACTCAGCTTGATGTGACTAACTGAGCCTTGAATGTGAAACTTACATGGTTACTGTTTCTTCCTATCTAGTCATTTCACTAGATATTAACTGCAAAGGGTTTACACCTCTACACTCTGTATGACTGAATGTTTTGGTATTGCACTTGTGAAGTTAATGATCTAGTGGGATAACTGGGAATATAGGAAAATATCGGATATTGGTAAATTCTTCCTTTGGACTATAGGTACTGTTTCATCCATGAGTCGAGTTTGATCAGCCTTATTGACTATGGATTCATTCTATTAAGTGGTGCACACACTTTTCACCGATGACCGAGAACGGTTCAGTGGCAGCGGAGGTCTGCTATACCTCGTCCATGTGGACAACTGACAGCGGAGGTCTGTTTACCTTGTCCTTTTGACAACTGACTGGCAGTGGGGGCCATCTCTCCCAATTGGTTTTATTCCACTCTTGAGTTACTGGTTCTTGGATCGCTCTTATCATTCCTAGTCCTTTGTGACTACCTGAGTCTTACTCTTCTTAACCAGAATTGGATCTAACATCAACAATGAATGCTTACTAACATCATGGTGTGACCTCTTAAGTGGATGATGTGGTTCTAAAGTTATTTATCTCTGACTTCGTCTTATTATCTTGACTTTGTTGTTTGAAGTGCCTTGTTCCTCTGTTTTGTTTTAAGATGACTTATGTTTTAATTATTGTTTTGGAGAATTGTACCAGTTCCATTCCAGGGAACTGACTCACCCCTTCCAGGGTGGGCTGTTTGGTTTCATCTTGTAGGTACGAATTGTTATACAGGTGGCCACGAAGAGTATGAGTGATTGGGATGGGAATTAGGATTTGTGAAGTGTTATTATATTTAGCCCCTATTATGTTTATGTTGTGTTTTTCTCGAGTTCAGACCGTAGCATTTGTAATATTGTAAGTTGTAATTGGTGAGGTCTGGTGCCGGGTGTTTGGAACCCGATGATCTGTAATCGCCTTAGTATTTTATTTTCCGCTGCATTTATGCTAAATAGGGCGTTACATTATGGAAGGGGAAAGGTTGTGAAGTTGGAGAGCAAAAAGGGAAGCTTGAGGCAAGGATACTTCACTGCTTTTGTCTGCTAAATAGGGAGGGGGAGCACTGGTTTGGTGAAGAGAAGATCAAGGGACTATCCACTGCAATCCCTGTTTGCATGTCATCGTGAATACCAAAAATTAGCGCCGCGTGTCATCAGCTTTGATCTTGTCCATAGTCACAAGGTAGAGGTAATAATTACCCCTACGACCATCATTACCAGCTATGAAGTAGTGGTGGTGGATTTTGATAGGGAAAGAGCCCGTCTTCTCAATGTAACATCAGTAATATCCATAGAGAATGTAAAGCAACACCACAATCAGATGACAACGACGGACGTGGGACAGGCCATTTTCACAAGGAAAGGGGAACGGAGTTCACTTTCACGTGTCAAAGATGGGTAATTCTAAGAACAATCCCTCTTAGCTACAACCATATGAAAAGCTATCTTTGGCTACATATGTAGTGGTACAATTTTTATGTAGTAAAAGTACATGTTTTGTAAGCATATCATACTGCTTAAGAAGTTAGTATGTACATCTAGTGCAATTAATGTAATATTAGAGTTTAATTTATACTTTTATATATACACTTGTATAGTTTTTATACGCTAACAATACAAATTTTATAGAATAATTGTACATCTATGTAGCCATCTATAACTACACTAGGATGTAGCCAATAAATTTCCTTCTGGGAAAGATTAATTGCCTAACAATCAATGAACATCTTACTTATGAATAACTAGTAGTAAAAAAACCATATATACCGTCAAAAGTGAGATAAAGTACTATTTTCACCTGTTATTACTGACTGCAGATTTAACACCCCCTCACTTACAATGTATTAGTATTGTAACAAAAGAAAAAACTGTGTTTATATGTCATCCATAAAAGAGAGGAGAAGAAGAGATTGCTGAAACCAGCAAGAGAGTACTTCTCGCTCTAGGTGACTGTCTAGCTGATTCCTTGGGCGATTTATGTTGCTCTTTTAGGTGGTAGTAGTTTGGTTATAGTGGCATCAAAAGTAGTATGATAGGGTTATTCTTTATGTCCCTAATACGTATAGTACTATTAGATACCCTGTTATGGGAGTTTCCATTGGCTTAGAGTATGCCTGGGCATTCCAGTATGTAGATAAACATCACTTCTACGTATCAGAGTCATTAGAGTGGCTAATCTATTGGATTTAAAATAACTTGGTATACAGTTTTCTTCATCGTCATCCTTTCCTAGTTACAAAAGAGTTATGTCCTTCAGTTTCATGTCCTTGCATTTTGATATCAAAAGATCAAAATCAGTGTGGCTATTTTGGTTCTTGGTCTTTTACTAAGTTCATTGGTGAGGGGAAGATCAGAGTTGTAGGAGTGAGTATCCTTTAATTTGTTACTGCTATCTTTGGTTAGAATCCGGAGATTATGTACCAAGTTATTCAAGCGTGCAAAGAACTCTTAATCCATCTAGCTGAGAAGGATGTAGTAGAAGGTGAGCTTCTTTGTAACACCCTGGATTTTACCTCAAAAGATAGCTAATGAAAATAAAAATCTAACAGCGCAAACGGCATTGAAAACGGGCTTCAAACGAGTCCTAAAAGGGTAAAATAGAGTTGGTCCGAACTTGTGTCCGGACATGGGAAGTTCGGACACAAGTCGAGAGTTGAAAAGTCTGAAAACCAAAGACGTCCGAACTTGTGTCCGGACTTCAAAGTTCGGACACAAGTCGAGTTTTAAAGTCTGAAAATTCTTACGCGGTGTGTCTGAACATTGGTCCGAGCTTACAAGTTCGGACATAAGTCGAGACTTGCAAGTCGACCTCGTCCTCGCATGCTGTCCGAACATTGAAGTTCGGACAGAAGTTCGGACACGACAAAACAGAGAAAACGTCTTAAACTCTCGGGGCCTGTCCGAACATAGATGTCCGGACGGACGTTCGGACAGGTCCCTGTATGCGTTTTAAACAGTAAAACAGAGACCAAAAGTAAGCCAAAATTTATTCCAAACCATATTAAGATTAACATAGAGAAAACATGGATTTAAACAACACTTATACCATAGAAAACAGCGGAAGACTTTCTTGTAATCCAAGGTGCTACCGCCACATCCAAACCCTTGGATGCTCAGGCTATTAAAACACAAAACATTCCAAAACATCAACTTAACATTGTGAAACCAAATATGCGGAAGCTTAAACTGTATTCAACAACAAAACATTATTAAGGAACCTAAAACGTTGAGCTCCACAAACTCATAAAACGACGAATATCTTAAAACAGTCTCAATTCTCCTAACACTAAGTCGTAGCGCATTCCCCATTTCTCCAAGTCAGCAATTTGTACCTGCGATCAGAAAACAACAATAAAAGCACGAAGGGATCGCGTAAATCAGTGAAACTGAGTAAATTCCATCTCATCACGTAAAATAAATTTTAGAAATCCCTTTGAATTTAAATAAACGAAACATTCGAGTTGTAACCCAGTAAACCATTTCCACACTTCAATGTCCATCAATCAGTAAAACCATTCGGGGAGCCTTCAACTGGAGTATCCCCAAAACAACCAAGCAGTCACAATGGACCGAAATATCAAATACCCTCACCCTAAGTCCTTAAGTGTGCACACCCCCTATGAATCATCATTCCATAGAGTAGATCATAGAGCTTAACTGCAGTCATTGTATGCAGCGCAAATATATATTAACAATTCAGTGTAATCAATTCATGCTCACGGTGCAGAGAACCAACATGGTGAATCAGGGAGCACCACGAAACCCAAAATAATTAGAAACCAGTGAAGAACTCCCAGAACCAAAACCATCACCAAATCCACAGCGAAGTTTCTCAAAACACAATTTGTGACAGAAAGCAATCCATAACCAAATACAACAATGAGCACATAATTTACCTGGTCGTTCCCTCGACTCAGGAAGACACCCCAACAGATTCACCAATATTGTTCACCGTCGACGCCAACGTCTAGGTTAGAACAATTCACAGTCAAAAGTCATCGAACACAATTGAATAACTAACACACTAACTATGCTACTACTTTACCCGATATACTCTAGTTGGCACCAGGGAAGGATTCTGTCCAAAACACCAGCAGGAACGTGAATTGTGAGTTAGGAAGAAGAAAGTAACAGCGGCGTGAAGGAGATGAAGAACGATCAATAAGATCGTGGTTTAAATAAGTAAATCAGAGAATTAGGGATTATTAATATAAATTAAATGGATTACGTTTTTGTAAAGAAGTAGAGAAATTAATTAAATAATGTAAACAATTTAAAAGGAGAATTCAAATAACTAATATTGTAACCAATTTAGAAATGTACTGACGTTGAGAATAATCGGGAGAAGGAAATAAAACAACCCATTAAGAAATAAAGAAATAATCCTTTAATTTGAAATAGAATGAAAAGAGATTTATTTGACTGTTGCAGAGGATAAGGATGAGGAGTAAAATATCTTAGAAGTTAATTAGTAAACATTTACTAGCAAGGAAGTAAACCAGAAATAAGTCAATATATGTAAACAATTTAAGGACTCAACGGAAGAAAAACAATTACGTTTAAAAGATGGGTCACAAAGCTAATAATATAATTACTGGGAGAAGAATAAGGAGAGTCAATAAACAATATATATTAAATAGCCAATTTGAAATCTGACTCTAGATATTTAAAATTAATAAGCTAGAAGGAAGATTCTAGATTGATAATTTGGGATTTAAATCACCTAGCGAATTTAGAAAAATGATTTAGAAATATGGCTAAAGTTAACCAAAGCAAAACGTTATAATTACTTGTAAACATTTAAGGAGAAGGTAGATTTAGAAATGAGCATCGTTAAATTCCCTGGGCCACCTTAATACTAATCTCGGACCTATCATTCACATTATATACTATAGTATTCTTAACTTGGAAATTCCCGGGTATTTCATCTCATCCCCCTTAGAAGAAAGCTTCGCCCTCGAAGCTAAAACTCACCCCTATGGCGAAAACAGCAAAACTAGGTACTGACTTGAATGGTTACCTGATCGAAAAGTTATGGGTACTTTTTCCTCATCTCCTCTTCTACTTCCCACGTAGCTTCCTCAGTTTCATGATTGGACCACAGAACCTTAACCATGTGGGTCGACTTCGATCGGGTCTCCCTGGTCTTGGTGTCCATTACTCTAATGGGATACTCCTCGTAAGATAGATTCTGCTCTAGTTCCCGAACCTCCGGCTGCAGCACATGCGAAGGGTCGAGAATGTACCTCTTCAACTGGGACACGTGGAACACGTTGTGAACTTTCTCCAGTTCACAAGGGAGTGCCAAGTGATAGGCGACCTTCCCTATCCTCTCCAAGATCTCATAGGGCCCCACGAACTTGGGACTAAGCTTCCACTTCTTTTCAAATCTGGTTACCCCGCGTACAGGAGATACCTCGAACTATGTCTCCCACCTCGAACTCAATCAGTCTACGCTTGAGATCAGCATAGGACTTCTGCCTGTCCTGAGCTGCCTTCATCTGACTCTGAATCACCCGGACCTGCTCCATAGTCTCCTCTATCAGTTGTGGTCCCAAAACTACTGTCTCGCTAATGTCACTCCAACATAGGGGGGTCCTGCACTTCCTCCCATATAGAGCCTCGTAGGGAGCCATCTTGATAGTGGCATGATAGCTGTTGTTGTATGAGAACTCCACCAAATGCAGCATATCAGCCCAAGAACCCTGAAAATCCATCGCACATGCCCGAAGCATGTCCTCTAAGGTCTGAATGGTCCTCTCAGTCTGACCATCAGTAGCAGGGTGAAAAGCGGTACTCAAATTCAGCTTAGTGCCCATCGCCTTCTGAAATTGCTGCCAAAAGTGAGCTAGAAATCTCGAGTCTCGATCTGAAATGATAGTCTCAGGCACCCCATGATATCTCACTACATTCTTGATGTAGGCGTCCACCAGCTGACTCATAGACCACGTCTTCTTCATGGGTATGAACCGTGCAGACTTAGTAAGTCGGTCCACAATCACCCAGATCTGATCAACTCCTCCTCTCGCCGGTGGTAAGCCCATCACAAAGCCCATGGAAATGGAGTCCCACTTCCACTTCGGGACATCCAGCAGCTGAAGCAAACCTCTCATCCTCTTATGTTCGAATTTGACCTTCTGACAGGTAAGGCACTTCGATACAAACTCTGCCACTTCCCGCTTCATCTTAGGCCACCAGAACATCTTCTTCAAATCCTTATACAATTTGTCACCACCAGGATGAACCGAATAGGGAGTATTATGGGCCTCCCTCATCAGTCTCTCATTTACTTCGGCACACCCTTGAGGCACACACCATCGGCCTCTGAATCTCAGGCTACCATCACCGTGGATCACGAACCCCCCAGCTTTTCCTTCCTTCATCTTCTCCTTGATACGCTCCAGCTTCACGTCCCTAGGCTGTCCTTTGAGGATCTCCCCATAGATGTCGGAAGAGACACTCATGTGGTACAGCTTCACCTCATGCTCCACTCCTCCAGATTCCATCACCTCCAGATTCAACCTCTGAAACTCACGTGCTAACTCATTATGAAGGACCCACATTGAATTCACTGAGTGGCTCCTCCTTCTGCTCAGGGCGTCTGCTACTAGATTGGACTTCCCCTCGTGGTACAGAATTTCTAGATCTTAGTCTTTGATCAATTCTAACCACCTCCTCTGCCTTATATTGAGATCCTTCTGCGTGAAGATGTACTTGAGGCTTTTGTGGTCGGTGTAGATCTTGCAGGAAACACCGTACAGGTAGTGTCTCCAAATCTTAAGGGCGAACACCACCGCTGCCAGTTCCAGATCATGCGTCAGATATCGGGTCTCGTACTCCTTCAGCTGCCTCGATGCATAAGCAATCACCTTCCCCTTCTGCATCAGCACACACCCCAGGCCATACTTGGAGGCGTCACTGAACACCTCGAAGCCTTCAGTCCCTGAAGGTAGGGTTAACACTAGGGCTGTGGTTAACCTTCTCTTCAGTTCCTGAAATGCTGCTTCACATTCGTCGCTCCACTGAAATTTGACCACCTTCTTCATCAGGTTAGTGAGTGGTCTGGCAATTTTTGAGAAGTCTTTCACGAATCTTCTGTAGTATCCTGCCAAACCCAGGAAACTACGTACCTCAGTCAGGTTGCTCGGTCTCGGCCACTCCTTCACCGCTTGTATTTTGGCTGGGTCCACTGCTATCCCCTCCTTCGTAACAATGTGGCCCAAGAACGCCACTCGATCCAGCCAAAAGTCACACTTAGACAATTTGGCATACAACTGCTGTTCCCTCAGAATCTGCAGAACCAATCTCAAGTGCTCCTCATGCTCTTCCTCATCCTTGGAGTAGATGAGGATATCGTCTATGAATACCACCACAAACCGGTCTAGATCGAGATTGAAGATCCGGTTCATGAGGTCCATGAAAACGGCTGGTGCGTTCGTCAATCCAAAGGGCATCACCAGGAACTCGAAGTGCCCATATCTGGTCCTGAAAGCAGTCTTCGGGATGTCCTTCTCTGCAACACGTAGCTGGTGGTATCCCAATCTCAAATCTATTTTAGTGAAAACTCCTGCACCCTGCAGTTGGTCAAAGAGGTCATCAATTCGGGGTAATGGGTACCGGTTCTTCACTGTGATCTGGTTCAACTCCTGGTAATCTATGCACAGCCTCATACTCCCGTCCTTCTTCTTCACAAACAAGACAGGAGCTCCCCACTGCGATACACTTAGCCGGATATACCCCTTCTCCAAGAGGTCCTCTAACTGAACCTTCAATTCTTTCAACTCTGACGGCGCCATACGGTATGGAGCTTTGGAGATAGGCGCTGCTCCTGGCACTAGATCTGAAATACCCCTAAATTAATTTAAATTAATTTAGGGGATTTCTTTTATTAAACCTTTAATAATACTATTAAGTATTAAATTATTATATGGAATTATGAATATTAAATTATTATATGGAATTGTGAAATTTATTTAGGGGTTTTCTCCTATTTAACCCTAATTATTATATATTATTATATAGTATTATGAATTTAATAATAAGATTAATAAGTCAATAAATCTTGGGAAAATTTCTAAACACTCCAATTATATTATAAAGATTTTAGGAAGTGATGGAACATTGTTTTGAAACAAAAAGTCAATATAAAATTCTAGAAACCTTAAAGCTTATTAAGCCTCGCTAGAGTTGACTTTTGAGAATGGTCAAACCAGGCCACGAAACCTATACCAATAAATAGGTTATGGAAAACCATGAAGATCGATAAAAAGAACGTCAAAAATGGATCATCCTAGCCAAAGTTATGCTAGATTGAAGTTTTGAATCAAAAATTTGAAAGATGCCACGTGTCACTCTGTCATGGGTCGCCAACACTTAGCCGATTTTATTCCTTCAATTTCGGTAATAGATTCCGGTTTTTGCCCTAACTTTAGACGGCTATATCTTTTTCATCTCTTCATATTTTTCAATGTCGTCTTCTTTGTTGTCTTCTCCTACATTCCCTCTAAACAACTATAACTCATACAAACCCTAACTCATTCTTAATCAACCGGAAAATCGAGTCAAAGTAGCCACCCTGCTAAAACTGAAACTGCAATTCCAGTTTTCTCTTCGAATCAGGTAAATTCGATCAGCCATAACTTCTTCGTTACTCATCCAAATTCCATATTCTTTAGCTCGTTTTGAAGAGCCCTAATCCCTCTACAACTTTCATGTTGATGACCAAAGCTAATTCCCAACCGTTTGGAAGAGAGAGGTGTCTAAAGTTTCGGATTTGCATCACATAAAATCATAGACTTTTTCCAGAAAACGCAAGGTAAACTCGTAACTTCTAGCCTCGATTTCTTTCTGTGTGTTGCGAGTTAGGATTAGATCTTGCTATCATTGTGTAGAGCTAAGTTTCTTCTTTAGATTAAGCTCAAGAACAAAGCCTAACTCGATCTGTACTGAAACTTATAGTGCTTCGAAGTTGGCTACTCGAACAGGCAAGGTTCGAATATTTTTCTAGAACCCGATATTGAATCTCCTCGTTTGTGCAATTCCGGTGAGCTTTTCTTCAAATTGTTCCTATGTTACTAATCGAAATTTCAATATCGGTCTAACCATGTGTCAATTTCAATTATTATGCATTGTACTAAGAGAATTTGGCAAATTAAGATTCAGAAACCCGCATGAACCCTAATCTCCAAATCGAATTCGAAAACCAGTGAATACTGCATTATAATTAGGGAAATTGGTATCATTAGAACCGGAATTTGATTTCGAAACCATAGAAACAAGAATCACTCGATTTCGTTCTGTAGATTGGGAGATATTGTCGATTTAGTACTCAACATGGTTAAGCTCTACGCTGAAGAACTCGGAGATTTAGGGCTGTCCGATCGTAGTTATAAGATTTGGACGGCCGAGATTAAAACGTTTCAGATTAGGTTTTTATAAATTCCAGTAAATAGTCCTAACTTGTTGGGTTAATTTAAATATCTTCCCGAATGTATTTTGGCTTGAAATTTTAACCATAGATTCCTTATTTAATCTAGTTTATGTTGATGTAAATTAATGTGGTTTTGGAGTTTTTAAACGTAAGTTATAATTTTTACAAGTTACGGGTTTTCTGGAATTATTTGGCTAAATTAAAAGGATATTTTTATGAAATAAAAATTTTATAATATGTATAAAATGTTCTAGTTACTGAATAATAAATTTGGGAATTTTAGGGCAATTGTAAAAGGTTTTAAAAATTGGGTTTATGAAGTTTTTCATAAGAATAACCTATAATATAAGGTTTTTAATGTAATCAAAAATTAAAGTATGGTTTGTTAATTAACTTTTAAGCTGGGTAAAATAAAGGGAACTAAATTAAAATTTTATAACAGTAAGTTTATAAATGTTTTTGTATTAGCTTCTAAGAGAAGTGAAATTATTTACATATATGTATATATATACTTACTTAAGTAGAAACTTATATAAATTAAGGGATGTAATTATCCTACATTTTATTTACTATATTATATGGGAGTTAATATTTTAATTAAACTAAGGAATAAATATATATATATATTTACGCATTTATAAAAGGGGAATTAAGAAGTAACTTATAGTAAATCAAGGAACTAATTAAATTACCACTCATAATAACTAAACATTATAGGAGCTAGAACCCTAAGATATGGTAAAAGAAATACTTTATGAAATATACTTAGAATACAGTTTACGGTTGTATTAATAAGATAGTTTAAATATGGTAAATTACATGGGGAATGTCTTAGTTAAATTCTAATACGGGTATACTTATATATATTAAATGAATAAAAGAAACACATTATTTTATAAATCATAAGTCGGTTGGGTTAAGCCTAGAAGTTATTGAACATTAATAAATACAGTGAAATTTCCTAAGAATGTTATGGATAAACTTTAATACATAAAGATATATATATAAATGTACATGTATACAAGTACATTAATATGGTTGAGGGGAGTAATAATCCTTGTGATAATTGTAATAAGTAGGTTATCTATATATGCTAAACCTTAGGTTTTAGTCAGTGAGTGATTAAATAATCACTATTAATTTAAGAGTTATTACACAACATAACTTAACCCGGTCTTGGGCTAACTCACTAAGCCCAAGTCTATGAACACCAAAAGCCCACTTTAACAATCCAAAGAGAGTTTGGGCCACTCTCAGGAATAAATTCTAAATCATTCCAAACTAAACGAGAGGGGCCTAACGAAGGATTTAGTTAACAAGTCAAGCCCAAACCTTTGTAAGAGAATAATGGTAAACCTGAAACTTTTAATCAGTAGGTGAAGAAGGCTGTTGAGTTTATAAGTTTCTTAACTAATCGACATTTGGAACACCTTAATCATAGGTTACTATTGGGGAGTTATTTATACGAGCTAGTTATTGTTCTTCACATACCAGGTATGATTTCTCGTACTCAGCTTGTTGTGTTTTGGACCTTATGGAATGTTTTGTACAATTTCTCGTACTCAGCTTGTTGTGTTTTGGACCTTATGGAATGTTTTGTATGATTTCTCGTACTCAGCTTGTTGTGTTTTGGACCTTATGGAATGTTTTGTACGATTTCTCGTACTCAGCTTGTTGTGTTTTGGACCTTATGGAATGTTTTGTACGATTTCTCGTACTCAGCTTGTTGTGTTTTGGACCTTATGGAATGTTTTGTACAATTTCTCGTACTCGATACTTTTGCTGATGGACTTTATGGAATGTTTTGGAACACCAACTGATCTTGAATGGATTTCATAATGAAACTGTTGTGTGACTAACTGAGCTTGATGTGACTAACTGAGCCTGTATGTGAAACTTCCTTGGTTATTGGTTCCTCCTTTCTAGTTGTTTCACTAAATATTAACTGCCTAGGGTTTACGCTTCTGCACTCTGTAGGACTGAGTGTTTTGGTATTGCTCTTGTGCAGTTAATGATCTAGTGGGGTGACTGGGAATATAGGAAAATATCTGGTATTGGTAAATTCTTCTTTTGACTCTGGGTATTGTTTCATCCATGAGTCGAGTTTGATCAGCCTTATTTGGAATGGATTCTTTCTATTGGATATTAATTGCTGAGGGTTTACGCCTCTGCACTCTGTAGGACTGAGTGTTTTGGTATTGCTCTCGTGCAGTTAAAAATCTAATGGGAATATGGGAAAATGTTAATCTTGGTATTGAGTATGGATTATTTCTATTAAGTGGTGCACGCACTTTTCACCGATGACCGAGAACGGGTCGGTGGCAGCGGAGGTCTGCTATACCTCGTCCATCTGGACAACTGACAGCGGAGGTCTGTTTACCTCGTCCTTGTGACAACTGACAGCGGAGGTCTGTTTACCTCGTCCTTGTGACAACTGACTGGCGGTGGGGGCCATCTCTCCCAATTGGTTTATTCCACTCTTGAGTATACTTTGTCTATGGGAATCATCTTCTGAAATGGTGGAGACATGAACTGTCTACCACGGGTTATGGATATTAATGTCACTCCTAGTCCTTTGTGACTACTTAAGTCTTTCTCTTCTTAACCAGAATTGGCTCTAACATCAACAATGGATGCTTACTAACTATGTGGTGTGACTACTTAACTGGATGACTTGGTTTGGAAGTTCTCTATCTCCATCTTTGTCTTGTTTTCTTTTCTCTTTAACTTGGTTGTTTTGAAGTGCTTTATCTCTGTTTTACTTTTAAGAGGTTGTTTTCATGTTACTGTTTATTTTGAAGGGTTATGTTTTATAAGTTTGTTTTTGGAGAATTGTACCAGTTCCATTCCAGGGAACTGACTCATCCCTCTCGGGGTGGGCTGCTTGGTTTCATCTTGCAGGTACAAATTGATTTACAGGTGGCCACGACGAGCATGAGTGATTGGGATGGGATTAGGTCTATAGAGAGCGAATGTGTTTTATTATTGTTATGTTTATGTTAAGTTTTCTCGAAGTTCAGACCGTAACTTAGTTAATTGTAAAGGTTGTAATTGGTGAGGTTGGTACCGGGTGTTTGGATCCCGATGGTCTGTAGCACCTTTAGTTTATTTTCCGCTGTTGTTTTATTATGGTAGGGGGGTTACAGAAAGTGGTATCAGAGCGTAGTTACGCTCTAAACCCGAGAAAACAAGCCAAGTGAAATACTTAGATTATAGGTGCACTTAAAACTGGGGAACTGGGGTAGAATTGAGAAGTGAGGACTCCAGTAAGGCACGACTCCTAACCCTTTTTGGAATTGTGAATGATTCCTTTACACACTTTTCTTTTGTGAATGTCTGTTGAGTGTGATGTGTTGTTATACCGTTCCAACAATAAACTACAGAAATATATATATAAGTTTGGAACATCCTATATTAAGTACGATAAGATTTTGGTTGAGATAAACCAAATATTAAGCTGTTTTTCAAAAGCATACTCATGGAGAATACATTGGTAAAAATGCAATCCTTTAAAAGCTAGTACACAAATTCCTAGAATTTTAAAGAATACTTTTGGTTGAAAATAGTATACAAATAGAACTTTACATAACTAAATTAGAATTGATATTATGTGAAAGTACTTCAACCCCTTTAAAGTTTGAAAATAAATCTCATGAACTACTTGGTATCAATTTATTACCTAAAGATAATGTTTAAGATAAATCTTAAGTCTAGAAAATTATTAAGCTAACAAGAACTAGTAGCGTATTAGAAAAGATCAACATCTGAACTTGTAAAACACATTAAAACTCTATGTTAACTTTAGAAAGAAAACACATAAACCTAACACCCTACGGGAAGTGCCTGGTGCGACGAACTCCTAGGCTGAAAGTAGTGGGGGTGCACACCCACTTCTAGAAGTTTAGGGGCTAGACAAGCCTTGTCATCTAACTGTAAATAATCTTCTACGCAGGTGATGGATTGTGTTGAACTTGAGGGGAAGTGGTGGTAAGACGTTACCATCATGGAATCTTGAGCTAGGCATATTTCATTACTAGCCAGAATGAACAGTTCAAAACTCGTATATTAAGATCCAGTACTAAATTCATGCATGTAAAGAGTTTACCGAGTTAAATCCTTGGTGAAAAATACTTACCTATGGAGTGAAAACACATGAGTAATAATAAACTAAATATTATTGAGCCTTAAATACTTGGAGTATTGAGTGTCTAGTGAAAAATTGAGAGTTACTTAAAGATTGGAAATTCTCATGTTTATTTGGAAGTTTAACATTATATATAAAATTTTAAAAGTCACACTAACAGTGATATTTACCAAGAGCCACCATTATCTAAGAGAGTACTAAGATCTAATGATCAGAATAATACTTACATAGAATAAACCCTAAGAAAAATAGTTATCAAGAGTGAGTGAACTTTCACTAGACTAATTCATTTGACTTAAAATTTATATATAGAGTCCCTACCTTGAAAAGTAAATTTTAAGATAAAGAAATCAGATTTTGGAGCTACATTATAAGAACTTCCTAAAATTCTGCCTTGGGTGAAATTATGTATATATATAATAAGTAAATCTTATGAAGTAAACACTGAATGAATTGTCTAAAATACGATAGTTAATTATAAAAACAATTGAAACTTGAAAAGTCACAGAAATGTTTATTTTATAGAGTTTTAGCATAGGGTTGACTAATAAACCCTTGAAGATGATTTTGGAAGATTATTGAGGATTATTAAATGGTCGGGAATATTATGTTAAACTACTCAAGTACCTTACACCTGGTTTATAGCTTGGTAATATAATTGATATGATAAATGATCATAATGGACATATATTCGTATCAGTCATTAAATGAACGGATAATAATCATAAGATAAAATCTTATAACCACCAAGGAAATACAATTACATAACAATCAAGAGATACAGATATATGTAACGATCATAGATAAAATCAACAGTGCAGTAAATTCACAACAAAGCTGGTTAATAAGGTGTTGAATTCTTTGAATATGTCGTTAGTAGCGGTACGAGGGCGTACCTTAGCTCTTTTAAGGGGGATATGCTGGCATACTCCTCCTTCGTTATCTCATCCGGATTATGCCTCGTTGCATTGTTAGTAAAAGGAGAACAGTATTAGCAGAATGAGAGGTGTTTGTATGTGCTTGGCTTTTTACATTATGACTCAGTTATGACTCAGTATGTGACTTTTGGATTTTCATCATGCTATATCTTGGTATATCCTGGTTCAGTTTGATTTTTGAGTAATCTTGAGTGGAATGTTGTTATGGAAATGGATGGAAATAAAGGATTGGTTTGGTATGGAATTTCATTGGAATTATTATTGTCTCAGCACACCCGAAGCGGTGTGAGTGCCTATTAGTTGATTTTTAAACTTCGAGGCGAAGTTTCTTTTAAGGGGGATATACTGAAATACCCCTAAATTAATTTAAATTAATTTAGGGGATTTCTTTTATTAAACCTTTAATAATACTATTAAGTATTAAATTATTATATGGAATTATGAATATTAAATTATTATATGGAATTGTGAAATTTATTTAGGGGTTTTCTCCTATTTAACCCAAATTATTATATATTATTATATAGTATTATGAATTTAATAATAAGATTTATAAGTCAATAAATCTTGGGAAAATTTCTAAACACTCCAATTATATTATAAAGATTTTAGGAAGTGATGGAACATTGTTTTGAAACAAAAAAGTCAATATAAAATTCTAGAAACCTTAAAGCTTATTAAGCCTCGCTAGAGTTGACTTTTTGAGAATGGTCAAACCAGGCCACGAAACCTATACCAATAAATAGGTTATGGAAAACCATGAAGATCGATAAAAAGAACGTCAAAAATGGATCATCCTAGCCAAAGTTATGCTAGATTGAAGTTTTGAATCAAAAATTTGAAAGATGCCACGTGTCACTCTGTCACGGGTCGCCAACACTTAGCCGATTTTATTCCTTCAATTTTGGTAACAGATTCCGGTTTTTGCCCTAACTTTAGACGGCTATATCTTTTTCATCTCTTCATATTTTTCAATGTCGTCTTCTTTGTTGTCTTCTCCTACATTCCTCTAAACAACTATAACTCATACAAACCCTAACTCATTCTGAATCAACCGGAAAATCGAGTCAAAGTAGCCACCCTGCAAAAACTGAAACTGTAATTCCAGTTTTCTCTTCGAATCAGGTAAATTCGATCAGCCATAACTTCTTCGTTACTCATCCAAATTCCATGTTCTTTAGCTCGTTTTGAAGAGCTCTAATCCCTCTACAACTTTCATGTTGATGACCAAAGCTAATTCCCAACCGTTTGGAAGAGAGAGGTGTCTAAAGTTTCGGATTTGTCATCACATAAAATCATAGACTTTTTCCAGAAAACGCAAGGTAAACTCGTAACTTCTAGCCTCGATTTCTTTCTGTGTGTTGCGAGTTAGGATTAGATCTTGCTATCATTGTGTAGAGCTAAGTTTCTTCTTTAGATTAAGCTCAAGAACAAAGCCTAACTCGATCTGTACTGAAACTTATAGTGCTTCGAAGTTGGCTACTCGAACAGGCAAGGTTCGAATATTTTTCAAGAACCCGATATTGAATCTCCTCGTTTGTGCAATTCCGGTGAGCTTTTCTTCAAATTGTTCCTATGTTGCTAATCGAAATTTCAATACCGGTCTAACCCATGTGTCAATTTCAATTATTATGCATTGTACTAAGAGAATTTGGCAAATTAAGATTCAGAAACCCGCATGAACCCTAATCTCCAAATCGAATTCGAAAACCAGTGAATACTGCATTATAATTAGGGAAATTGGTATCATTAGAACCGGAATTTGATTTCGAAACCATAGAAACAAGAATCACTCGATTTCGTTCTGTAGATTGGGAGATATTGTCGATTTAGTACTCGACATGGTTAAGCTCTACGCTGAAGAACTCGGAGATTTAGGGCTGTCCGATCGTAGTTATAAGATTTGGACGGCCGAGATTAAAACGTTTCAGATTAGGTTTTTATAAATTCCAGTAAATAGTCCTAACTTGTTGGGTTAATTTAAATATCGTCCCGAATGTATTTTGGATTGAAATTTTAACCATATATTCCTTATTTAATCTAGTTTATTTTGATGTAAATTAATGTGGTTTTGGAGTTTTTAAACGTAAGTTATGATTTTTACAAGTACGGGTTTTCTGGAATTATTTGGCTAAATTAAAAGGATATTTTTATGAAATAAAAATTTTATAATATGTCTAAAATGTTCTAGTTACTGTATATTAAATTTGGGAATTTTTGGGCAATGGTAAAAGGTTTTAAAAATTGTGTTTATGAAGTTTTTCATAAGAATAACCTATAATATAAGGTTTTTAATGTAATCAAAAATTAAAGTATGGTTTGTTAATTAACTTTTAAGCTGGGGAAAATAAAGGGAACTAAATTAAAATTTTATAACAGTAAGTTTATAAATGTTTTTGTATTAGCTTCTAAGAGAAGTGAAATTATTTACATATATGTATATATATACTTACTTAAGTAGAAACTTATATAAATTAAGGGATGTAATTATCCTACATTTTATTTACTATATTATATGGGAGTTAATATTTTAATTAAACTAAGGAATAAATATATATATATATTTACGCATTTATAAATGGGGAATTAAGAAGTTACTTATAGTAAATCAAGGAACTAATTAAATTACCACTCATAATAACTAAACATTATAGGAGCTAGAACCCTAAGATATGGTAAAAGAAATACTTTATGAATTATACTTAGAATACAGTTTACGGTTGTATTAATAAGATAGTTTATATATGGTAAATTATATGGGGAATGTCTTAGTTAAATTCAATACGGGTTTACTTATATATATTAAATGAATAAAGGAAACACATTATTTTATAAATCATAAGTCGGTTGGGTTAAGCCTAGAAGTTATTGAACATTAATAAATACAGTGAAATTTCCTAAGAATGTTATGGATAAACTTTAATACATAAAGATATATATAAATGTACATGTATACAAGTACATTAATATGGTTGAGGGGAGTAATAATCCTTGTGATAATTGTAATAAGTAGGTTATCTATATATGCTAAACCTTAGGTTTTAGTCAGTGAGTGATTAAATAATCACTATTAATTTAAGAGTTATTACACAACATAACTTAACCCGGTCTTGGGCTAACTCACTAAGCCCAAGTCTATGAACACCAAAAGCCCACTTTAACGATCCAAAGAGAGTTTGGGACACTCTCAGGAATAAATTCTAAATCATTCCAAACTAAACGAGAGGGGCCTAACGAAGGATTTAGTTAACAAGTCAAGCCCAAACCTTTGTAAGAGAATAATGGTAAACCTGAAACTTTTAATCAGTAGGTGAAGAAGGCTGTTGAGTTTATAAGTTTCTTAACTAATCGACATTTGGAACACCTTAATCATAGGTTACTATTGGGGAGTTATTTATACAAGCTAGTTATTGTTCTTCACATACCAGGTATGATTTCTCGTACTCAGCTTGTTGTGTTTTGGACCTTATAGAATGTTTTGTACGATTTCTCGTACTCAGCTTGTTGTGTTTTGGACCTTATGGAATGTTTCGTACGATTTCTCGTACTCAGCTTGTTGTGTTTTGGACCTTATGGAATGTTTTGTACGATTTCTCGTACTCAGCTTGTTGTGTTTTGGACCTTATGGAATGTTTTGTACGATTTCTCGTACTCAGCTTGTTGTGTTTTGGACCTTATGGAATGTTTTGTACGATTTCTCGTACTCAGCTTGTTGTGTTTTGGACCTTATGGAATGTTTTGTACGATTTCTCGTACTCGATACTTTTGCTGATGGACTTTATGGAATGTTTTGGAACACCAACTGATCTTGAATGGATTTCATAATGAAACTGTTGTGTGACTAACTGAGCTTGATGTGACTAATTGAGCCTGTATGTGAAACTTCCTTGGTTATTGGTTCCTCCTATCTAGTTGTTTCACTAAATATTAACTGCCTAGGGTTTACGCTTCTGCACTCTGTAGGACTGAGTGTTTTGGTATTGCTCTTGTGCAGTTAATGATCTAGTGGGGTAACTGGGAATATAGGAAAATATCTGGTATTGGTAAATTCTTCTTTTGACTCTGGGTATTGTTTCATCCATGAGTCGAGTTTGATCAGCCTTACTTGGAATGGATTCTTTCTATTGGATATTAATTGCTGAGGGTTTACGCCTCTGCACTCTGTAGGACTGAGTGTTTTGGTATTGCTCTCGTGCAGTTAAAAATCTAATGGGAATATGGGAAAATGTTAATCTTGGTATTGAGTATGGATTATTTCTATTAAGTGGTGCACGCACTTTTCACCGATGACCAAGAACGGGTCGGTGGCAGCGGAGGTCTGCTATACCTCGTCCATCTGGACAACTGACAGCGGGGTCTGTTTACCTCGTCCTTGTGACAACTGACAGCGGAGGTCTGTTTACCTCGTCCTTGTGACAACTGACTGGCGGTGGGGGCCATCTCTCCCAATTGGTTTATTCCACTCTTGAGTATACTTTGTCTATGGGAATCATCTTCTGAAATGGTGGAGACATGAACTGTCTACCACGGGTTATGGATATTAATGTCACTCCTAGTCCTTTGTGATTACTTAAGTCTTTCTCTTCTTAACCAGAATTGGCTCTAACATCAACAATGGATGCTTACTAACTATGTGGTGTGACTACTTAAGTGGATGACTTGGTTTGGAAGTTCTCTATCTCCATCTTTGTCTTGTTTTCTTTTCTCTTTAACTTGGTTGTTTTGAAGTGCTTTATCTCTGTTTTACTTTTAAGAGGTTGTTTTCATGTTACTGTTTATTTTGAAGGGTTATGTTTTATAAGTTTGTTTTTGGAGAATTGTACCAGTTCCATTCCAGGGAACTGACTCATCCCTCTCGGGGTGGGCTGCTTGGTTTCATCTTGCAGGTACAAATTGATTTACAGGTGGCCACGACGAGCATGAGTGATTGGGATGGGATTAGGTCTATGGAGAGCGAATGTGTTTTATTATTGTTATGTTTATGTTAAGTTTTCTCGAAGTTCAGACCGTAACTTAGTTAATTGTAAAGGTTGTAATTGGTGAGGTTGGTACCGGGTGTTTGGAGCCCGATGGTCTGTAGCACCTTTAGTTTATTTTCCGCTGTTGTTTTATTATGGTAGGGGTGTTACAAGATCAATGTTGAACTCTACCTCCCTGTCTGGCGGCATGCCTGGGATCTCCTCAGGGAAAACGTTTGGAAATTCGTTCTCCACCCGGATCTCTCCTAATTTGCTTGGCTTCCGGCTCAGGTCCTGGACATGGCAAAGGTACGCCTGCTGTCCCTTTCTCACCTGGGAGAGGATCGATATAGCTGAGACGATCTTCACCCCGGGCTTCTTCTCCTCGTTCCGGTAGGACACCCTCTGCCCTGACGGTCCCCTCAGGACAATCTTCTGCTCTCCACAATCAATTTTCCCCTTATATTTACTCAGCCAGTCCATCCCCAAGATGACGTCGAAGTCGGGCAGGGTAAATTGGATAAGGTCAATTACAAAAGTTTCCCCTCTTATGTCTACCCCCACATTTTTCAGTACATTATTACAAGAGATAATTCATCCCGAGGGTATGGATACTGCTATGGTAGAAGTTTTACTAGCCACTAGTCCCAATTTCTTAACAAAGTTCTCAGCAATAAAGGAATATGATGCTCCAGTGTCAAACAAAATACGAGCAGGGGTACCACAAACAGAAAAGGTACCTGCTAGTACGTCAGCTTCAGCCTCGGCCTCAGCTCGGCTCATGACATTAATCTTTCCAGGGGTCCTGTGGTTGTCTCGGTTCTCTCCATTTCCACCTCCGCCATTACCACGCAGAGGAGCGTCTCTGTGCTGGTTCTGACCCTGGTACTGCTCACTGCCTCTGGGCTGGGAATCTGTCTGTCTGTAGGTCCGATCACCGCCGCCTCCCCTTCTCTGATTATCCCCTGGAGGGTTCTTGAAGCACTCAAACACCCTGTGGCCCTTCTTGCCACACCGGAAGCACGTGACCAGATTCCCTTCACAGTCTTTTCCTGGATGATCCTTACGGCACCTGTTACAATGAAAGTGCCTCTCTAGTCCCTGCTCCGTCTTCTGGGCCTGGTTCTGGTGTCGATCTCCCCACCTCTAGGTCTGTCTCTGGTTTCCCTCAAACCTTCGCCTCTCATCAGAATGGGGCCTCCACCTCCTCTCCTGGTTTGGTCTTTGGGGTCTATCATCACGTCCCCGAGAGTCCTCCCCATCATCTGCCTTCCTCTTCTGGCCCGCTTGGACCTCCCTTCTCTTCTGCTGCACTCTGTAAAGGTTGGCAGCCTTACCATACGCATCCTGGAGAGTCGGGATGGTCAAGACACTCAAGGCCTCTTGGAGACTCCAGTTGAGCCCCCCCACAAACCGCTGCACCATCGAGGCTTCGTCAGGGACCATGGTAGGTGCGAATCTTGCTAACTCCAGAAATTTTGAGTGGTAGTCTTTCACACTCTTGGACAGCTGCTTCAACTCAGAAAATTCCAGATACTTCTGCATGCGCACATGCTCGGGGTAGAAGCGCCTCCTCATAGCTTGCTTCAGCGCCTCCCATCCGAAATTAGGCTCGGCTCGCAGCATATCTCGGTTGGCCGTCCACCAGACATCGGCCTCCCCCTTGAAGTAGTACACTGCCCCATTGACCTTCCTGTCCTCTGGGCAGTTGACCGCATTAAAAATCTTGTCAGACTCCCGGATCCAGTCTTCAAGTAGGACTGGGTCCTCTTCTCCAGCAAAAGCGGTCGGCTTCAGATGCACTATCCTCTTGGTATAATCTTCAGGCGCGTTGTCTCGCTGTGCCTGTCGCTGCACAATCTGCCCCAAGTTCAAGGCAAGCTCTTGGAGTTGTCTCATTGGGTCGTTGGCGGCCATGGTAGTCCTTCGGCTTCGGCTTCTGGTATTATAGGAGAAATTAAGTTGGTCTGCCAGTCCTATAAGCTTGAGCTCAGGCGATCTCCTGATTACGACGTATAGGAATAAAGATCTCTATTTCTATAACCTCTCTTGAGCTCATACCACAAGTTTTACCAATCTATACCATATACTCTTTCTAGTATACAGTTCAACTATCATATATATATGTAGTAACATCCAAATAAACAATTCGCGTACTCAGTGTACACAGATAGATAAGATTATCAAGGGATTCCATTGGTTAGTATAACCTTCCAAATATCACACAGATCAACCAAAGTAGCTTCACAATCTCACACACAATACAATATATTATAGGTTCCCCAATTGGCTTATCCCCATATTTTAATCCAATTTAAATCACATTTGATCTTATTTTGAAAACAAAGCTCTGATACCACCTTGTAACACCCTGGATTTTACCTCAAAAGATAGCTAATGAAAATACAAATCTAACGGCGCAAACGGCATTGAAAACGGGCTTCAAACAAGTCCTAAAAGGGCAAAATAGAGTTGGTCCGAACTTGTGTTCGGACATGGGAAGTTCGGACACAAGTCGAGAGTTGAAAAGTCTGAAAACCAAAGACGTCCGAACTTGTGTCCGGACTTCAAAGTTAGGACACAAGTCGAGTTTTAAAGTCTGAAAATTCTTACGGGGTGTGTCCGAACATTGGTCCGAGCTTACAAGTTTGGACATAAGTCGAGACTTGCAAGTCGACCTCGTCCTCGCATGCTGTCCGAACATTGAAGTTCGGACAGAAGTTCGGACACGACAAAACAGAGAAAACGTCTTAAACTCTCGGGGCCTGTCCGAACATAGATGTCCGGACGGACGTTCGGACAGGTCCCTATATGTGTTTTAAACAGTAAAACAAAGACCAAAAGTAAGCCAAAATTTATACCAAACCATATTAAGATTAACATAGAGAAAACATGGATTTAAACAACACTTATACCATAGAAAACAGCGGAAGACTTTCTTGTAATCCAAGGTGCTACTGCCACATCCAAACCCTTGGATGCTCATGCTATTAAAACACAAAACATTCCAAAACATCAACTTAACATTGTGAAACCAAATATGCGGAAGCTTAAACTGTATTCAACAACAAAACATTATTAAGGAACCTAAAACGTTGAGCTCCAGAAACTCATAAAACGACGAATATCTTAAAACAGTCTCAATTCTCCTAACACAAAGTCGTAGTGCATTCCCCATTTCCCCAAGTCAACAATTTGTACCTGGGATCAGAAAACAACAATAAAAGCACGAAGGGATCGCGCAAATCAGTGAAACTGAGTAAATTCCATCTCATCACGTAAAATACATTTTAGAAATCCCTTTGAATTTAAATAAACGAAACATTCGAGTTGTAACTCAGTAAACCATTTCCACACTTCAATGTCCATCAATCAGTAAAACCATTCGGGGACCCTTCAACTGGAGTATCCCCAAAACAACCAAGCAGTCACAACGGACCGAAATATCAAATACCCTCACCCTAAGTCCTTAAGTGTGCACACCCCCTATGAATCATCAGTCCATAGAGTAGATCATAGAGCTTAACTGCAGTCATTGTATGCAGCGCAAATATATATTAACAATTCAGTGTAATCAATTCATGCTCACGGTGTAGAGAACCAACATGGTGAATCAGGGAGCACCACGAACCCCAAAATAATTAGAAACCAGTGAAGAACTCCCAAAACCAAAACCATCACCAAATCCACAGCGAAGCTTCTCAAAACACAATTTGTGACAGAAAGCAATCCACAACCAAATACAACAATGAGCACAGAATTTACTTGGTCGTTCCCTCGACTCAGGAAGACACCCCAACAGATTCACCAATACTGTTCGCCGTCGACACCAACATCTAGGTTAGAACAATTCACAGTCAAAAGTCATCGAACACAATTGAATAACTAACACACTAACTATGCTACTACTTTACCCGATATACTCTAGTTGGCACCAGGGAAGGATTCTGTCCAAAACACCAGCAGGAACGTGAATTGAGAGTTAGGAAGAAGAAAGTAACGACGACGTGAAGGAGATGAAGAACGATCAATAAGATCGTGGTTTAAATAAGTAAATCGGAGAATTAGGGATTATTAATATAAATTAAATGGATTACGTTTTTGTAAAGAAGTAGAGAAATTAATTAAATAATGTAAACAATTTAAAAGGAGAATTCAAATAACTAATATTGTAACCAATTTAGAAATATACTGACGTTGAGAATAATCGGGAGAAGGAAATAAAACAACCCATTAAGAAATAAAGAAATAATCCTTTAATTTGAAATAGAATGAAAAGAGATTTATTTGACTGTTGCAGAGGATAAGGATGAGGAGTAAAATATCTTAGAAGTTAATTAGTAAACATTTACTAGCAAGGAAGTAAACCAGAAATAAGTCAATATATATAAACAGTTTAAGGACTCAACGGAAGAAAAACAATTACGTTTAAAAGATGGGTCACAAAGCTAATAATATAATTACTGGGAGAAGAATAAGGAGAGTCAATAAACAATATATATTAAATAGCCAATTTGAAATCAGACTCTAGATATTTAAAATTAATAAGCTAGAAGGAAGATTCTAGATTGATAATTTGGGATTTAAATCACCTAGCGAATTTAGAAAAATGATTTAGAAATATGGCTAAAGTTAACCAAAGCAAAACGTTACAATTACTTGTAAACATTTAAGGAGAAGGTAGATTTAGAAATGAGCATCGTTAAATTCCCTGGGCCACCTTAATACTAATCTCGGACCTATCATTCACATTATATACTATAGTATTCTTAACTTGAAAATTCCCGGGTATTTCATTCTTTATCTAGAGCCACTGAATCTTGACTTTCAGAAGTCTGTTGTTGGAAGGGTCTGACATCCTATCAAATTTTTTGTAAAAATCCTCTGGAACTTCCTCATCCAAATCTAGAAATCTAAGGTGTTCATGAAAGTCTCCGAGATAGCCTTTAACCCCTTTTCCTTTAAGTTTTCCCATGGTAGTGATATTAATCATATTCTAGCATTGGTTGTATGGTCTTGACGATTTCGTTTGGGTTAATATCTCAAGTCTCACTTTACTAAAAAAGAGAGAGAGAGAGAGAGAACGAAACCAAACAGGCGACGGAGATATTAATGAAGTCGAAGACAAATAATGAAACATCGTTAATTAGTCTTAGACGGGGGCAGCAAAAACACATGCGCAAAAGTTGTCGTGGAGTACATCAAAAATATTGAATTATTGATAAAACGTTAAATTACATAGCTCCTCCGCTCTTATCTTCACTTTTGATCATTAATGTTTTGTCATGTGCTGCGGGGTCGAACTAAATCATGTCCGCCTGTATTCTTTTTTTTTTCTTTTTTTCTTTTTTTCTTGAAACAAAAACAGCACACAATATCATCATAAAAACACAGGTGTTGATATTGTCGCATGTATTCTTGTATTCAAATAGTTGGGGCCGAGCTGGCGTTGGCTTCCTTTCGTGACTTCGATATCACATGGCCGACTATAGCCAATATAGGTTAGTACTTTTATCTATAATTATTAAACTTCAAAAATATACTATAAGCGTAAAAACCCAGAAAATTATATCATTTTACATCATAATTTCCATTTTTTAAAATGCACCATAGATATATTTTTATATATTTAATTTTTCATTTTTAATGAATGTATTTTACATATTGTTAGAACGCAGATTCGACGCCACGGCCATCCCCGCACCATACATGGTGTGGTCCATCCACTTGCCAGTCCAGTCAGCTGTTGACTGGATTGTTTTACTGACTGGACTACATTTTTATTATATTAACTTCAATTGGTTATAACTTTTTAAATATAAGTCCAAAATGAAAAAAAATTATATCATTGTTCATCTAAATTCAAGCTCTTCAAAACAAAACCAGACATGGATATGTTTTGACAACTTTAAAAAAAATTATTTTTACATGTATATGATGATACGCTGAAATCATAATATGATTCATTAGTTTTGATATTATTATTCATTAAAATTTGATATTATGATTCATTAATTAATAAGTGGTGAATTAGATAATAAACTTCGGAACCGCTAAAAATCATTATTATTTTATAGTGCATTATTATTGTTTTATAGTGCATTATTATTGTTGTATGGTGTATTTTAACCTTATATGATGAATCGTGCATTTTTTATACATACCAAATATTATTTTGGGTTGTATTATTATGTAAAAAAATGTATTTTTATACGTTTGCGATGATACACTAAAATGAAGATATGATTCATTAATATTGATATTATGATTCATTAAAATTGATATTATGATTCATTAACTAATAAGTGGTGAATTAAATGACAAACTCTGGAACCGATAAAAAATCATTATTATTTTTAGTGTATTATTATTGTTTTGTAATATATTTTAAATTTTATATGGTGAATAATGTATTTTTCTTACGTACAAAATATTGTTTTGTGTTGTATTATTGTTTAAAATTTTTATTTTTATATGTTACTGATGATACACTAAAATTATGTTATGATTCATTAAATTTGATATTATGATTCATTGAAATTGGTATTATGATTCATTAACTAATAAGTGGTGAATTAGATAATAAATTTCGAAACATTGAATCATTATTGTTTTGTGGTGAATTATTAATGTCATTTGGTGTATTTTAAACTGTATGTGATGAATCATAAGTGTCGTTGATATATGTTGATATGTACATGTAAGTAACTAACATAAATTGTTAAACTTGTCAAAATAAATCCATGATTGGTCTTGTTTTAAAGAGCTTGAATTTAAATAAACAATGGTGGCAATTTTTGTTATTTTGGATTTATATTTTAAAAATTACAAATATTTAATGACAATAAAATGTTGACGACGAACTGGCTTCAACGTACTAATGGAACCTGCTAATGTCACGTTCCCAACCGGGTGCTGACGGCCACTAGATTCTCCGACCTGAACTGATCAAAAAAAAAAATATATGTTGTTTGGGTTTGTTCTCATTCCTCTTCTTTGATATAGGTGCTGACATGTATCTTTCTTTGCCAAGGTGGCATGTGGCTGCACCAAGTATGGTATGACCGTCCGTACAATCTCCAGACTGTTGTTAGAAATATTGTGGTGAGAGGAATAGGCCAACAAATGAATTATATAAAATACCCATATAGACTAGCAAGACCCTATAATCCATGAGCTTCCATCCTAAAACCAATTACGTGGAATAGCTCTAGACTATATAAACTACTTACTAGCTACATAATTTTTCAATGTGGGACTCACACTTAAACTCCCGCACATATTTTAAAGCTCAATCTCATTCACTAACGATTATAAAATGAATCTGTTTACTATTGCTCAAACGTCAATAGAGTGCTATTACATAAATAAATACACGCTGAAAAAGAAAACCCTCATTATTAAAGAGCTAAAGGTTGAGATAGGTTAACCTTAGGATTATTAATACAGTCGATACGAGGCTAACATCTTCAAAGAATATTACACGAAGAAACTAATATCGTTGGAAAAAGTTATTGTAGTTCGTTTATTACCCCCTCCCTCAATAATATAAAGCCTACCCCATAAAACCCTGTGACGGTTAACGGTGTCGAAAAATCTAAGGGGCCGTTCGCCCACAGTATCTAAACGCAGTAAATGTTGCGAAAAGATAAAGCTAACTATAGTTAAGGAATCACAATTTGCCATGTGGACTAAGAGGGTGTTCGATACTGATAGTGAAACGCAGCTATGGTTGCGTTTGTATTAAGTTTACTGTGGTTAGCTTATCAAATAGGACAAGTGTCTTGAGTTAAATTATTGCCCAATGTAAACCTGACACATGTCACATTTTTGAAAAAAAGTAGCTTTAACTTTTGAAAGCCGTAAACGAACGGAGCCTAAAGTTGACATTTGGTTAAATAGAAACCAACTAAAAGCAGCCATCTGTCCTCAACTTTTACGGTACAGAGATTAATCTGCAAAAATGCAGATATCGAACAGCTCTAACATATTTTTATTAAAATTTTTAAATTAAAATATAAAGAATGTGAAGCCAAGTAAGGGGGCGTTCTGACTTTTGCCCAATAAGCTAGGTTTCCTAGCTTTTTGTTAAATATCTCTCTAGTTAACAAATGTTAACTTGACATGTGTACTATAGTTAGTTGTGGACCAATTAAAAATTGACATTTGTACATCATTTTTAAACAAAATACATTAATCATCAAAAACTCAACTTAATGTTGCCAAAGAACGGGCCCTAAGTTGGTCACCATTGTCAAGTACCAAATCTCGGTATTCAAATCTAAAAGCTGAAAACCGGCGACAACCCCTTTCCTTTTTTTTTTTCAACTCTCCCGCGTGTCTCTGGCCCAATAACAAAGTAGCCTATAGTTTTTCAAAATGGTGATTTGTACCTGCCTACACTATCCAATCTACCGTGGTTGGAAATATTAGCCCAATATTGGGCCTACATTATTATGTTTACATGAAGTAATGCAGATCACAATGAACATGTGCCCGATTGTACCGCAATGTATAGTGGGTGTGGGCGTCTGTCTGTATCAAACTGATTTGAGTATTCCGCCCAAATGAAAGATTTGTCCGTTCGACCTGGTTATTCTAGTTCAAGTCCATCAAGCTAGACTCGACCTGCATTTTATTGAGCCCAATCTACCAGATTAAACTATAAGGGATTGTTCAAGTTAGTAAGACTTTTAATGAGGATTTTAGTCAATGATTACGTGTTTAAGAGGGTTTTAAAGAAAAAGAAGAACTATTTTAACAGAAAAGTCATATGCTCAGCACTTTGACATTTTAAGTGGCAAAAGCAATATTTAAATTCAAACGGAGTAAAATGAACATGTACATCGCATAGGGGGTTTTAAGTGGTATTAATGATAAAGTGAGAGGTGTTGAGTTGTTATTAGTCAAACTAGTGCTATCGCAGACATTCAAATTAAGTCAGAAAACCAAACAATGTTATGAAGTGATTGTAGATCTTCAATTGAACCATAATTTGTTCCAATTACTTCAAAGTTTATATGAAAAGACAACTTTACGAAGAAAATTTGAAAAAGGCAGCTAATAGTCAGATACGGGCACTGCAGCCTACCGGCAGTTAGGCATATATACATTCACTGGGTGGATGCAAAACACTTAGATGCTTGTCACTACTCATGGTAGGTTAACCGATTTTGGTTAATCGGATCTTCAGTTTTCTAAAATTCAATTCATTATCATTCAGTTAATCGTTTAATTCAGTTTTCTAAAATCTAATTCCATTATTATTCGGTTTAAACCGTTTAACCTTTAGTTCAGTTCGGTTTTGTCGGTTAACCTTAAAACCGTATTTTTTTTATTGATAAGGCCCATACCATTAATATTATAATACAACATAGATCATTCACCTAAATCATGAGTGACAAATCAAACACTAGTGACAAAAAATATAATATTGTGCATATTCCCTCAATAGCTCACATTAAATATTATATAAGGTGAACATTAATATTTGAAGATTTTGAATGTATATATAATCGGTTAACCGAGCGGTTAACTGTTCTGGAAATTCAATACCGTTACCGAAACCAAAACCGGTCAATTTACAAGGTTCGGTTAACCTTACCGCAAGAACCGGTACGGTTAACCTGAAAACAGGTACGGTTCACTTCAGTTTTGGTCGGATACCGTGGTTTCGAAATTTTTTGGACAGCCCTAGTTGTCACCTGTCTTTTTTATTTTTTTTATTATTGTATTTTACCATTTTCTTGTTTTATTTAGATGGAAATCTCTTTGGTTATCATAGTGGATAAGACAAATCAACAAAAGCACAAGATGAGTATAGCACCATCTACGGTAAGGGTAGTTAGAGTCAATTTTTTTTTTAGCTTTTACTTCAAAGGATCGATAGTAGTAACTAAGATATTTGTAACATCCCAACTTAGTGGTAATTAACAGCGTCAAACTTAAATGTAATAGCAGTGAAAATTAAATCAAACCGGTGTTACCGCCGTCAGTCACCCACGTGACTAACTAGACCTTTCAAACTCCACGGTCTGATAGACTGAAAACGATACCAACTTAAATCCATACAACATACCGAGTTCTACTAATCAGAATCCAAAATACAAGTTCGTTTCCGACTTAAATACAATGTACATACTAGTGTATAAGTCCTAACCAAGGTATAAACAAAATCAAAAGTGTACTCGGTCCAAAATCTACCAACCTACTCTCGGTCGGGTCACATTTCCATCATGTACCGGAAATGGTTAGGCCACAACGGGCTCAGCACAACCGCTGAGTATGATAACGTGTAGCCCACAAGTTACCAGGCCACACACGACTACTTTGTCATTAACATGCAGTTGATTTATTACAACAATATATATAAATGTCGTACACACACAACATACAACATGTATCATAAACATACAATCAATCATAATAATCCATCCCAACAGAAACAAAATGTGTAACACCCTTACTCGTAAACCTCGTATTAACTACAGTCACAACATAAATAAATAGTCGATTCGAGGCGGAAAGTAAAAGACAATCACATTAACCCCGGGTGTTACCACCATACTCACCCACGTGAGTAGTGAAGCGTCCAATCACAAATATAAACTAACACGTTGTGATGGGAAGATATAGCTATCCATAAAGTGTAAATACAATACTAAGTGCTAATCTAGTGAGCAGTTAATTTCCTAAAACCTGATACAATCGTAATACGATCATAATACAATCTAAAACGGTTCCAAAAGTAAGGTAGTAAGGTATACTGCTAACTACCCCAAAAATAGCCTGCACTTCAGCTTTGGTCACGATCATACACCTGTAATATGTTTGTCATAAAGGCTCGGCACAACCGCTGAATATGCTAAAATGTAATCTTTATAAACCCTTAAACTCCTTAAGTTAATTAGCCGAGTAATCACGCGGTTCATTTACATGTTGTTCTATTTTACATTTATATAATAACAACGGTAAATGTAGTAAGTAAACATACAACAATTAATCCAAAATAGCACGCACAGTTCCACATGTAAACATACATATAAGTAGAATAGTAACAAGTGCGTAAGATAACGATACGAGTATTGTTTCATTCGAATGGTCCTCATTTATTCGGCCTTCAAGGCCCCATTGGTGTGTTATCCACTTTATGAGAGTTATTTGGGTCTCGTACAAATGATTAGGTAATGTCTACTTATTCAATTTACTTATCTCATAATCCTTGATAGTCGTTGTGTTAGAAAATGACATGTCCTTAACCATGTAACTTACCCCTATTCGATGGTGGGCCACTAAAGGTAGTAGCCTTCTCCAACGGTAGGGCATCCGATTCCTCTTTATTCCCTATTAGATGACAGGTTAACAAAGGCCGAAGCCATCCCCCACAGCAGGGCATCTATCCAACGATCAGTCTGATATATTGGAATACAATATATGAGTGGACCTGTAACAGACATCCGCTTTATTGTGATCACTATGCGCAACCAGGATTCCCTAGATTTCTCCTCATATACAATTCCTTTCACCATATGATTAAGTGCTGCTAATCATATTACTTAAGATCTTTTCTTAGGTTATAGTGAATATATAATCAATGTAATTTCCTTTTAGGTCTTACACATTACCCATATAGGTCATTTTTCATATCCAAATACATGTGCTCATGAGAATGGTATTACCATTTCTCTAACTAAGTTAATTACTTAAATGACAAAGGATAATGTGGTGTATCTCGTTAGTCGTCTATGAGCAGTATTTCCTTAACTAGTAATGTATTTAACATTGCCTTAGTTCGATAGACAGTCGGGCACAATTAATAAACGCAAGATAGTCGATAATTAAATAATATAGGCATATCAACATAAATGCACACATATCAATCTTAGCAAGCGTCACACAATTATCTCAACCCAAGGAAATCCTTAGGAACATTTGGACCACACAATAACATATCGTGCACCAGGTAGGAGATGTTTCGTGCAATCCCCTAGCTTGTCCTCTAAATCTCTAGCTTTGGAATACGATGCTAAGTATTAGGTCTCTATAATATCAAGCCATGACGGTATCCTGTATAGTCACTAATCCCCCGATATGTACCCCGTGATTGATCATCGTTATCGTTTGGGTTTTAATTCACGTTCGGGATTAGTTCTTTGATATTTTAATCATGATATAAGCTGACATGTTGTATCCTCTCACAAAATATTTGTAGTATATTTCAAAATGATTAATTATAAGTATTTTACTTATTAAGTAATGATTAAATAATTTCTACAAACTATTAGGTTTTAATGATAGATCAAAATTATTATAGATTTTATACCGTGCTTAGTAATTAAAGAACATATATGTGTTAAGACACATATTGTACCACTTCATTATTGTTTTAATTCTATTAGTCTTGTACCTAGGCATTCTATGTCATGTAATTTTCTAGATTGTACTTTGGCTTTACTTGTACTTTATTCACATCATATATTTTCTATCAAGCAGCGTAGCTGGCTGCCTAGCTGGTTTTAGTCCTCTGTATATAAGTCTAGAGACACCCCTCTATATAATAGGTTCAAAACTTATGTCTCTGATTAATAATAGACGCATTTTTCATATGCTACCTTTTCTCTCATGGTACTAGAGCGTAACCTGGGATTTTTCTCTTTTCCGACAAAAGAAGCTAGCTCCTCAAATCACCGTCAACAAACTTCAATAACCTAGCCACAACAGTAAAATCACCACGATTGTCTTGCATCAATATGTCTGGAGAAACTCCGAAAGATCCAAAAGAAAATGAAACCGAATCCTCAAAAAAAGGGAAGAACATACTCAACCTTGAAGCGTCTAGTAGCTATGGCAAATTATCACCGGAAGATGACGAACTATACACGCATCCCTCTGACAACCCCGAGATCGTGTTGGCCTACAAATTCAATGGAACTGGTTTTGCAAAATGGAAACGCTCATTCATTGTCGGGTTGATTTCAAAAAGTAAGCTTGGGTTTATCAATGGGTAGATGAAAAGAGCTCACTACCAAGGAGCAAGACAGAAGATCTAGGATAAAACCAATGGTATGGTAATCGGTTGGATTTTCACGGCGTCGGTCATGTACTTCAAGACAGCTGAAGAAATTTGGTTAGATCTTCGCAAACGCTTCGATAATCCATCTGGCACCCGTCTTTACTCGTTGAGGCAAGAAGCTCATAAACTCGAACAAGGTAATCTGCCTATCAACGATTACTACACAAAGTGGGTAAAAATCTAGAACGAAGAAAAAGAAATCATAGATATACCCCTCTATTCATGTGGATCTGTTGAAGCAGTTTCCAAACTACAAGAAAATCAGAGGGTACTTTAATTCTTGATGGGATTGTGCGATTCGTACAAAGCCATACACTATAGTTTATTCTTAATGAA